>JAULUF010000055.1:32565000-32885000 GCA_031834385.1 Semotilus atromaculatus
ACACTTTAACTTTAACATTAACCGAAATAATGTTAATATACCAAATAAAATCTGCTTTTTACCATAGATACCAACAACTGCCTTAAAGAAAGATAAAACTAAGAAGAAACATGGTTATTTCAATGAATAAATCAATGAATTTTTTACAGTTATGACTTATTAACACCTCCAAAAACGTAAAATTACATGAAATGTCCCATTAGATCTATTTCAGTTTTCCACTGTATAGTCAGCTAAGCTAAGGTAACATACCATTAAACAATGAAGAGCTTTTTATTCTAGGAATTTAGTCTTTTACTGTCAAAATTTAGATTTTTTTTACTGTGTAAGTTAAGCTACATCAACAGTGCATCACTCAAAAATAAAGGTTGCAAAGGTTTTTCTTTTTTCCACAGCAATGCCAAGAAACATTTTTGGTTCCCTAGAGAAACTTTCAGTGATCAGTTTTTAAAAGAACAATTTTTTTTTTTTATCTTAGTATGAACCTTTCCCCACTATAAAGAACAGAAAGGAAAGGTTTAATGGATTTTTAAGGTTGATCATGAAAACCATTAATGCCAACAAATCGATGGCAGAATTTCAATTCATCCTTAGTAAAAAACAAAAACTATATGGGGCAAACATATAATGATTCTCGTAGTCTTTCATTATTGGTGGATTTTTTTTTCTACAATGCTGTGGGAGTGTGTTACAACATTCATGTGTTTGTTTGTATCTTTTCTATCCTCCAGTTCCTAGCTCAGATCCTGTTACTGTGACGACAAGCAAAGCAAAAGTGGAAGTACATGAAAACACAAGTGAGTTCTTTAGTCTTCAGATAATCAGCTGGACGTGTTTAACAGCTTTCAGACCATATTGATTTGACACTTTTATCTGTTCTTTCCAAAGATGCTGTCCTTTCCTGTGAGTTCAAGACAGAGAAAGAAACAAACCCACGTGTTGAATGGAAGAAGAGAGGCAAAGAGGTTTCATATGTTTATTTTGATGGCGATTTTACAGGTTTGTTGTTGTTCAGCCCATTTATTTCAATTTTAAAACAACCCCTTATCTCTCTTATTTGTATAGCTTTAGTTAAGATATTTTATGAAATCTTTTAAAAGGAAAAGTGTGTCATTCACACCACTTGTGGCACCAAATTACATTCTGTTTGGTGGCGGTCACATCTGCAAAATTTCTGTGAAATTTTACGAGCAAAAAAGGTTCATTGTCAGTAGTGTATCTTTCACCATCATGTGAAACTTCTGATCGCACATATTCCATATTGAAATTACTAGATTTCGTCCACGAAACAGTATGTTGTTTTCTTCAGAGTGTTCTGACTTACTCTCACCATTACCAGGTGCATTTAAGAGCCGTGCGTCCATCGACGGGGCAACAATGACCCTCCGTGGTGTCACACAGAAGGACTCGGGAGTGTATCATTGCGAAGTCACAGCCCGCCAAGACAAAATCAAGCTGGGGGAGGTCACCGTCACCCTCATTGTGCTTGGTGGGAATGAAAATCTTGTACTCTTATTTTCATTATTTACATGTGCAGCAAATGATACACTCTTAAAAATAAAGTTTCCAAAAAAAGCATTTTCACAGCGATGCCATATAAAAACCATTTTTGGTTCCCCAAAGAACCTTTCAAAAAACAGTTCTTAAAATAACCATTTTTTCTAAGTCTGAATAACCTTTATTTTTAAGAGTGTATTCATAACTCCTTGTCTTAAACATAACCTTTCTGTCAGTGAGCAGTATGATCTGTCTTACATGGACAGTGCCGCCACATGCGCCGTCATGTGAGGTTCCAGAAACAGTCATGAAAGGATTTTCTGCGGAGCTCCACTGTAAAGACAAACTCAGCGTTCCTGCTGCCACCTACAGCTGGTACAAAGACAACAAACCAATCAACACTGGCAAGCTCGCAGAAATCAACTACACCCTGGACCCCAAAACAGGGACTCTGGTTGGTGTAGTGCTATAATCTCTTTCCATCACATGGGCAAACATTTTGATAAAAACATTGAACTTCCTGTAGCCTTTTCCCTTGACTGCTAATAAATGCTGCTTATTGTTTGGCTTTGATGCATTTATGGCATATGTGATTTATATACACTGGTTCTTTTCCTTTGCTTTTGAACAGAAATTCAAGACGGTATCACAATCTGATGAGGGCCAGTACCGATGTGAGGCGTCCAATGGAGTGGGGGCACCCAAAAGCTGTGCAGGCAGGCATATGAAGATAACCGAATGTGAGTTAATTACAAATTGGTAGTTTAAAGAAATCAATTATATTTAAATTAAAATGTACAAAATAGGGCATTTAGATCAAAGTCTTAAAGGTACAGTGGCAAAAAATTAAAAAAAACTAAAAAAAGATAACCGAATGTGAGTTAATTACAAATTGGTAGTTTAAAGAAATCAATTATATTTAAATTAAAATGTACAAAATAGGGCATTTAGATCAAAGTCTTAAAGGTACAGTGGCAAAAAATTAAAAAAAACTATTGATGTTGACTATATTATTTTCGTTTGGGGGTCTAGTGACCCTAATGAAAAAAACCTATATCAAAATGTACTATTTAAAAAACATTTATTTCATACTAAATATAGTACAAACCATTAACATATTTACTGACATATTTGCCTGGATTTCTACACATTAGTTACACATTCTACACATTAGTAAGGAAAGTATGGTCACTTTATAATGTCAGTCTTTAAATGCAGGATACTTTAAATGTACCTAAAGTATATTTGCAATAGTTCCACTTTAGCACAATCAAATACTTAAGTTTATCTTTAGTTGGACCTCAGAACTATTTCCGGATAACTAAAGAGCATTAAGTACAAAATTATAGCAGACTTTAAGTATATCAATTTAGGATGCCAACGGCACAATTGCAGGGTATTTATATTAAGTATAAATATGTAAATGTATTTGTAGTATACTAATACATTTTGGTATATTCATTTTTCACTAGGGAACCCAAAAAAATATTTCAAAATTAACCTCCCGTTTTCCCTTAAAGGTCCTCTGTGCTAATTCCAACCCTGTAAAACCCTAAATTATCTTCTGTATTACCACAAACTAAGTAGAAATGTGACTGGCATCTACACAACCGTTTAAAAGTTTGAGGTCAGTAAGACATTTTTTGGAAAAAAATTAAGACTTTTATTCAGCAAGGATGCAATAAATTGATCAAAAGTGACAGTATAGACATTTATAATGTTGCAAAAGATTGCTGTTTCAAATAAATGGTTATTTTGAACTTTCTATGTATCAAAGAATTCTGAAAACAATGTATCACAAAACTGTTTTGAACATTGGTAATAATAAGAAATGTTTCTTGAGCACCAAATAAGCATATTGAAATATTGGGAGGTTGGAGTAATGGCTGCTGAGAGGTCTGTGTAACGCTTCACCATTCAATTTTCAGACCATTCAATGCAAATGCAAAAATGAAAAATTGAATCCAGACATTCATTTTTCTTGTTTTTCCATTCATATTATCAATGGAAAGTTGCCCTTTTCTCCCTTTTTTTCAATTTTACTTTTGCTAAATTGTGACTTCAGAAACAAACATTTGAATAAATTAAATCTAACTGATTTTCTAATTTTCGTCTTTAATTTGCGCCGTGGGCGGTACCAGTAGCATGGGGGTGTGGCCGTGGACTATACTATCATTTCATTGATGCAACTGCTTTATTTACACTGCATGCACGTTTGAGAAGTTTAAAAGACAGAAAACAGGGCGACATTTTTCACCCGAAGTGACAGTTTTTATTCATAATAACTGCACTGTTACCCCTTGCTGTAAAAAAAGGGCCAAATTCTGACAATATCAAACCATTTTCCATTAAAAAGTGTTGCCAGTATTTTACTGTAAATAAAACTGGTAAGGTCTGCTGCGTTCACACCAAACGTGACGTCTGTCGTGTCTAGTTGGACGTTTGAACCTTTTGAATGCATTCGCGCGTCCAGAGCGAATTGGACGCGCGTCTGAGGCGAAATACGCTTCTGGAAGGGGCAAGTGCTATGTTGATCGAGCATTCAACGAGAGAGTCACCGCTCATTTGCTCTGGAGAGCAGAACAGCGGTGTAGGGGTCATCGTCGCCGTACTTGCGTCCACCAGACACTCCGGAGGCGTTCCCAGTTTGGCGAGTTTCACCATTTGCTCCGGGAGCTTTCAGCGGTACTTCCGCCTGTCCCGCGCCCAGTTTGATGGCCTGTTGTCCCGCTTCGGAGCGAGGATCACCCTCGCCCTCATCCACCTAATCCGTCATTTATTTTTGTTTTGATGATAAATGTAGCCTCCAAAAGTGATTAACCCATCCTGAGATTTTTCTCTCTCACAACACTGTCCAGACACGAACTATGTTCTTCTGCACTATAGTACGTTGGTTCCCAGACAGCAATAAAGTGTCGGCCCAGATCCGGCCCACATATGATGGATATTATCCGGCCCACACATGTGGATCTGGGCCGACACTATATTGTTGTCTGGGTTGTCTTTACATTAGAATAATAATGTTTCATATATGGAATAAAAAGCATTAGAAAATGAGTATGTCTCATACCCGCAGCGGGTTATCTAGCATTTAGCCGATAGGCTACATGTGATCATCACAAAGAGTTTTTTTAATTAAACTATTTTGCTTTAAGATAATTACTTTCAACCTTTTTTTGGCATAGTTTACTGTAGTGGAAGACGTATTATATCACATGACTTTAATTTTACTTTATTAACATTGTCATTTCCGGATACTTTTCAGTAGCCTATTTCTATTCATTAAAAATTTACAAGTTCTGATTTGCAAATGGGCTTACTGCACAAATAATTCTTCTTTTTTTTAATGGTGTCAACTTTGAGTAGCTAAGTTTTTTTCTAATTTTGTTCTTTTCTTGTACAGACTGTATCGTGTTTTTGTATGATTTAATAGCTTTGCTACCATAGGTGGTGTTGCTATGCAGCTTTCCCTGTTTAATATACTGGTAGGGGATTTATTATTTAAAAAAGAATGATAATCGAGTTAATTTTTTTAAAGGGATTTAAAGGAATAACAATGGTAAAAGGTATGTCTAATTGTAGTTAAGTAATCTAGGCCTATTTAAACTATTTGCAAATAATTTAAGTAACACTGTTTTAATGGGAAATGGTTTGATATTGTCAGAATTTGGCCCTTTTTTACAGCAAGGGTTAACAGTGCAGTTATTATCAATGAAAAACTGCCACTTCGGGTGAAAAATGTCGTCCTGTGTTCTGTCTTTTAAACTTCTCAAACGTGCATGCAGTGTAAATAAAGCAGTTGCATCAATGAAATGATAGTATAGTCCACGGCCACACCCCCATGCTACTGGTACCGCCCACGGCGCAAATTAAAGACGAAAATTAGAAAATCAGTTAGATTTAATTTATTCAAATGTTTGTTTCTGAAGTCACAATTTAGCACAAGTAAAATTGAAAACAGGGAGAAAAAGGCAACTTTCCATTGATATTGTAACTGGAAAAACAAGAAAAATGAATGTCTGGTTTCAATTTTTCATTTTTACATTTGCATTGTATGGTCTGAAAATTGAATTGTGAAGCGTTACACGGACCCTGAGAATTCAGCTTTGCCATGACAAGAATAAATTACATTTCAAATGTGAAATGTAATATATAATATTTTACAATACTACTTTTTATTTTATTTATTGATTTATTTTTACCATTTTTTGAATAGTGGAGTTTGAGATCATTTTTACCCCAGCAAAAACATATTGTAGTGTAGGGGAGAGTGGGGCACAACCTGACTTTCTCAGTTTGTATAAATCCACATGGGGTAGAGAATTATTTTTTCCCACATTAATTTCCCACGTCTAGTACAATTATGTGAATTTGTTTCATTAATACGGTGTATACTTTTCTTTTGATTTACTCCAAAAGAATGGAAGTGAAATGTGACAACATGCCCCAAAGTACATTGTAACATGACCATTAAAATGTTATCTGATCAAATCAAAAAAATATTCAAGACAAACAAAAACAGTTTGTCAATAAAATACAATTATTAACCTTTTCATATAAAATATATTTATTCACCCTTTTCTCATGGTTTCTCAATAGAATTCATAAAAGTATTGAATATAATAGCATAGTTCTTCTAATAGGGGCACATTGTAACGCAGTGTTATAACGTTCCCCATCTGCAGAACTGGGATTTAAACCCGGCTAGTGTCTTCTGCTGGTTATATCTGCATTAAACAACTACATCAACTGTTAGATAACAGATTGGCGATAAAAAAAAAAATCAGATATGTTTAATTTTAAATAAACACAAAAAACAGATGAAAAATTACCTTCAGTAAGAAATTTACTTTTGCTATGGTTTAGTAAATGTTTAGGGATATCTTCCAAAGATTTTTTAATTCTGGCGCATTTTTTTCTCTATAGTGTTGATATGGAAACTAGTAAATACACTACGTTTTGTCATGTTGGCATGTGTGGAAAGTTTTAAACTATGTGTGTTACAACTAGCCCTCTATTAGTTTATGCCCCGCTCACTTCTAATAGTTTTGATATTTAGATAAAAAGTGCATATGACCCCTTTGCATATCTGTTTGACATGCTCTGTTGCAGTTGAGCTCAACATGACAATAGTTATAGCATTAGAAGTGGGAGCGTTCCTGTTGCTTCTCTCGTGCTGTGTGTCCATCTGTCTGTGCTGCAGACGAGGGTGCTGTCGACGCTGCCGCAGTGAGTATACAGTATATGGGCTGTTGGGGAACTTACTATACCTGTTTATGAAACAGGAATGTGTCTTGTCTTCATCTACTAACATACGTCTTGCATTTACCAACAGAGAGTAAAGGAGAGACAATACAAAGGTAAGTCTTTTGCGGTACTTTTTAATGCACTCTAATCTATAAGAATAAAACATAACAGACCATTTGAAACAAAGTGGTTATTTCTCTTCACTTTTCAGCAGAACAAAGACCAGCTGTAACCTTCCAACAGATGTAAGTCTTTAAGTTTCCTATTTATAACTTAATAGTCAAATGGTACAGTAATGACACTGTAGGCTTCTGTTGATAATAATGGCTGGTCTTCATCAGAATGTCCATCTCTCTCCTCAGCCGAGACGCTACAAACATACACAATCCTTTGTGCTTTGAAGAGTGTGCACATTTTGGACAGCACCATGCTGACAGAAGTGAATTCAATTGACCTCAAAGGCTAGAGAATGAAATATTACATCAAATACACCTCTATATCTCTGCTTTGCTCTAATGGGCCACGAGAGCAGAAACATGCCCCCTCGTGGTGAGGTCTGATTACAGCTGAACAATTCACAACAGACCTAAAGTTAATCTCTGCTGTTACTCTTCAACTACTGTAAAAAGCTTTTTTGGATACTATGTATTATTGTGATATTATTTTGGCTTTGGACTACCTAGTGTTTATATATACTGTACAAATGTTGCACTATTTTATGTCAGATTTGTCCAACGCAGGTTACAGGCAATGGTTTCAATCACCAAGCCACTGAGCATAAAGGCCTACAGATGTGATGGTCCAATTGATTTGAGCGGAAACAAGCTTGACTTGTCTCAGGATGTCTCTAAAGTCTATTAATCATCATACAATCAATGTTCAGTAGAATTGGGAATCACAGTTACCTTGCCTTGTTTGTTTTTTCATGATTCAATAAGTGTCATCAGTTGTCTGATATAGGTATTTCTAAATGACAGAGAGAAAAAAAACATTTAGCTTACTGTCTGTCACGTCATTCAAAAACCTGTAGGCTATGACTTTTTTTTCTGTTAATGAAAAAAGAAGATATTTTGAATAACTGGGTTTAACTGTATGGACAAACAACCAAGACATTTTTTTTTTAGAATATCTTCTTTTACATTCCACAGAAGAAACAAAGTCAAATTGGCTTGGAACAATAAAAGTGAGGCTACATGATGACAGAATTTTCATTTTGTGGGAGTGAACTATTTGTAGCGTGGACAGAAAGCCAAGAGGCAGAAAATTCCTTTAAGCAACTTTGTGCTTTTTGTTTTCTCAGATCTGCACACTTCTCTTTTAATAACAGAAGCAGTTTTAACCAATCCAACAGTTTTCACAAGACATCCCTAGTGATAACCAAACAATCCACCAAACACTACACTATCCCTTTAACATTCTAGAAAGAGTTAAACAATGTGTTTGAGCTTATTTAACTGTTTGGTTTAGCTGATTTGTGGCTCAAATGAACCAAAATCACCAAAAACTAGATGTTTTTTAGTCTTTTGTTACATTATCTGTAATGTTCTGCAAAATTCAGACTTCAATATCTATTCCTTTTTGTACACAGAATAAATTACTTTAGCATACACTTTCACTGTTAAATAAAGAAATGCACAAATCAGTTTTCCAAGTTGTTTATTTATTCACTGGTTTCAAGGCATAAGTCATTTAGTTGAAGTGTCACAGGACTGTAACGTTAGTATCAATCAGCTTTTGAAAAATTCAAAACACTTTATAATATAATGTGCTTTATTTGCCAAATATGTACAAACAAACAAGGAATTTGTTGTGGTATCCAGGAGCACTCGAGAAAATACATACATAACGCAAGAGAATAAGTTTAACAGAACAATTGAATAAGTAGGATTAAGCATACAATAAAATACCTAACAAAAACCGTAGGCTACATAAAGATGGAGTAAACAAAAGGCTGATTTCCAGATGTGGACATTATGCATGCAAGTTATACACAACTGTACAAATATACATTTACAAGTATCCAATAATAACTGCGTCGATTTTCACACTTCGGACACTGAGAAAGTCAACACCTTCTGAATCTGCTGCTGGCTATTTAGTACAACTAACGTTAATTTAATCAAATAAATACCCATATGTATTATGGTATATTGTGGGGAAAAGAGTAGGGTGTACATGTTGCTGTCAGTGGGCAGCGAGGCCTCCAGCTCATCCCCGCCCCCAATGCAATGTTGACCAAAAACCAGCATGAACATTCGCTCAACTTATTAGCACACACACTAAACTATAGCCCTTGACACACAGCTTTAGTCCGAAAAAACTCCAACACAGCACTTACTGAACGGGATAAAGAGGTACGTAGGGCCGCGATACTAATTTGTCTGAGATAAACGCGGACAGAAATAAGAATGTTACAAGTGTGTGAGGTTATAAGCGTGTCAGTTTTCCCGCTTTCTGCGTGAGCTAACTGTTAGCATACTGAGGGGAAACAGAGCTAGCTGGAGTGCTAACAGAACTGACAATAACCCAGCCCTCTCACACCCGACAAACAGTAGGTAAAGATATCAGTATATTTTTATTATGGATCTTTTAAAACATAACTATTTTATCGAGAGATGATGTTTATGTATATAACTCGGTCGTAAAAAACAGAAGCGAGAGTTTTGGTAAAAGTTAACGTTAGCGCGAGCTGGTCGCGTGAGCATATATTCAGTTCAACCAGGCGTGTCTCTGTCTTTCGTCAGCATACGCTAAGCAGCTAACAAAGAGGCCAGGTATACATACATATTCCATTCATGATTGTACCTTCCGTAGATAGTATATTCCGCATAATTAAACACCGGGATGTTTCCGTTCGTTTCTTCAGTCGCACGGCTGTTTTCGGAAGTCTTGTCAGCCGCCGTGACTTCGGCCAGGATTTCCGGCTGCTTTTACATCTGCCCTTCTCTTGTTTTGTTTCCGTTTCTTCCATTTCCGTTTTAACTTTCCAGAATCAAAAGTCTTGATGTGTAGCTACCCCTGGAAGTTTCAGAAGTTTTAAAAAGTCGTCTTTTTCGCCCAATTCTGCGGTTATATTACGAAACCCAAAAGCATTCCAACATGGCAACTGCGTTTGTATGGATTCGCGCGTCGTCTTCCCACCCAGTCGCTGGTGGAAATTATATTAATAAAATATTGCGTTAAAATCTACACACTAAAATAAAAATTGGATTGACCAAATGAATGGCATATTTAATAATAATTGCGTCTCTTGTGTTTAATAAGAGTGCTAATGCAGGGAAAATGTCATGGTGGGCCTCTACTCTAGCAAAGCCTCGGTGTTGCGTGAGAGTTTATGAGACTTCAGAGACTTCTTTGACAGGCTGAGTGCGTTAAGCCGACCATTTAGTGCCTTTTGGCTCACATTCAAATGTTTTATATTACCCAACTGTTAATTAAAATGCTATAAATTATTTTAATTAACCGTTTAGTATGAGATAATTTGGTTACATTTTACAATAAAGTTTTATTTGTTACCGTTAGTTAACATAAACTAACAACGATGGAAATTTATACACTGCAGCATTTATTAATCTTAGTCAATGTTTGCTAATACATATATTAACTAACATGAAAACTAACAATTGTATTTTTATGAACTACTTTAACCTAACAAAGACTAATAAACACACACAAAAAAAAATCAAACGTGTTGTTAGTTCATGTTTGTAAATGCATTAAGTGATATTAACAAAGGAGGCCTTATTGGAAAGTGTTACTGATAATTGTAAATTTTCTTGTGATTAAATTAATTGCATGTATATATATATATTTATTTAAAAATGCATTTGCTTCATAGTTGGACAAGGAGTTGTAGGGATGTCAAAAAGTGAGACAGAGGAGATGATTGAAATTGAGATAGATGGACGGGAGAAACAGGAGTGTTTAGAGGAAGGGTAAGTGATTACTCTATCTTTCTCATCCTTTTTTCTTCTTTATGTGATATGTTTTGAGGAATCATCTCATTGAGCAATGTGTATCTTGTGCCTGTGAAATTATCTGTTTTTTTGTGACCAAATGTCAGGATTGAGGAGCAAACCATCACAGCAGCTGAACTGATTACTCAAGACATTGACATCAATGAGCCGATTGGTAATCTAAAGAAGTTACTGGAGCCTCGTCTTCAGGTCCCGCTGGATGGATATGACATTTGTCTGCAGGACATCCTAGTACGTGCTTCTGTATTAATGTAAACTTATTTGAGCACACTCATTGTATTTATTGGCTGAGCTCTTCACTCCCTGTCTCCGCTCCTTTCCTCATGTAGCTGCATCCTGATCACAGCCTGTTCGATCAAGGAGTAAAGACAGATGGCACAGTACAGCTCAGCGTGCAGATTGTCACGAAACAGGGTAACAGTTTACAATGATCTTGTATTGCTGTTGGACAAATCTGAACTTGTCAACATGCCCTTCAGACAGCTGAAAATATTTGGTTAGTTGACTTGTCCTGCGGTGTGAGCACTTTGCTAATTCTTTTATAATTATGAATATGCATGCAGCTTTTATGTGCCCATATTGTTTGACAAGCTACATAAATATTTGTACTTTCAAAAATTCTGAAAGGCCCATTTACATTGAACTAGTGAAGGCAAAATACAACTACCCATTTAAAAAAATAAAATAAAATACTTGACCTGCTTGTGGGTGTGTGGTCTGTTTTAGGTGAAGAGAAATTGAATATTCTGGAGATTGTGAAGCCAGTGGAGACTGTGGAGGTGGTGATCGATCCAGACGCGGCTGCTGGTGAGGAAGCCCATCTGGTGGAGGACGGACATGTGATAGCAGTGGAGCGAGCCTCCATTCCTGATGAGACTTCAGAGCAGGTGACCCGCTGGGCCGCCGCATTGGAAGGCTACCGCAAGGAGCAGGTTCGACTGAACATTCCCTATGGTGAGTAGTCCGTTGATATTAACGTGTTTCAGAGTTACACGTATAAATTAATAAATCAGCCATTTGAACGACTCGTTTGAATGAATGACTCAATGACTCACTCATTAAGAACGGTCGCCTGCCACCACATACTGGCGGTTTAGTTTCAAAGTATCATTCTTTTCAACATTCCTTATTTGTATATTAAAAAAATATTTAAAACATATTTAAAACAATCTCATCTCATTTAATTCAGTTATAATTTTTCTAAGTAAATTATTTAATTTGATTGGTTACAGATCTATAGTGTCTCATTATTCTAATCAAATGTATAGACCTTATTCAGACCAGCGCCATGACAGGTATGAAAGTGAGGCTGTGAGGGATAGACTTACTGTGGTTTCAATGGGATCCGCTGTAAAAAGCTGTATAAAGCTCCTAGATCACTTATAATTTTAAACAGATCATATTGTCTGGATTATTTGGTCTACTGGAATTTCTCAGAAACATATTTTTGCATGGTTTCGTCAGCAGAACAATCCACAAACACATTTAATAGCAGTACAACCCACTGAAGAGATGGAGGTCTATCCCTCACAGCCTCGCTTTCATTCCTGTTAAAAATCAAAGATGGCGCTGCTGTGAATAAGGTCTATTGATTAAGAGTTTGAAATGAAAGTTGGACCATACATTTAATAAAATTAGGGGGGGGGGTGCCCTTTTTTTTTTAAAGGTAAAAAAATTATTCTGATAAGAGTGTTTTCCAACAGTGATGTACTGAAACATTGACAATTTAAGTTTGAAAGGAGTAAAGCCTTTCTTTAGGCTATTAAAGGAGTAGTTCACTTTTTAAAAAACTTTTGCTGATAATTTACTCACCCCCATGTCATCCAAGATGTCCATGTCTTTCTTTCTTCAGTCGAAAAGAAATTAAGGTTTTTGATGAAAACATTCTAGGATTTTTCTCCATATAATGGACTTTACTGGTAGCCAAACCGTCCAAGGTCCAAATGACAGTTTCAGTGCAGCTTCAAATGGATTTAAACGACAACAGACGATGCATAAGGGTCTTATCTAGCAAAACGATCGGTTATTTCTAAAATAAATAAATAAAAAACGAAGTTTTATGCCTTGCTCTGTTCTGTGATCCGCGGTCGTGACTCTCCTGTCCGACCTCGTTCATCAAAATGAACTAATATTTTTTTCGAGTCATTTCGTTCATTTTGTTCGTTGAATGAATGAAATGACTCAAAAAAAGATTCGTTCATTTTGATGAACGAGTTCGAACAGGAGAACAGAGCAAGCCGAGCATTTGTGCTAATAAAACTTAAACATTTTTATTTATTTTAGAAATAACCGATCGTTTTGCTAGATAAGACCCTTATGCATCGTCTGTTGTCGATTAAATCCATTTGAAGCTGCACTGAAACTGTCATTTGGACTGTGCACTGTGTAAAAACTACTCCTTTAAGGAAATGTAATTTTGCCAAAAGAAGAACATTTATTTTAAATAAATAAAATCAATACAAATTAATAAAATAAAGCAGTCTACTTCAGTGTGATATGTTACCATATCATCATGCTTAACACTGAGAATTTGAATAATTGTAATGATCAAATGAAGATATCTAAAACAGAGAATATCATAGGTTCGGGCAGTTGGCGGTGGATTATTTATTTTTAACAGTGGATTTGGTTGTCTCAAAGTGCACTAGATTAATTAATTTATCTTTAAAATGTAAACAATTTTCTTCCAGGGGAGCATGCCCCCGGACCCCCCTAGAGGTACAAAGCTCCACCCACAAAAATACTGTGGGAAACAGTTTATGATGGTCTCACAAAAAATATACATTTCATTATCTTATTAATAAAATACATGATCAGGATTTTTCCGCCTTCTATTGAGCCAGGAAAAGCTGACTCAACGTATAGCATGTGATTACAGCATTATATTTAGATCTATGGCATTATATTTAAATTATGGTATGAAAGGTTGCAGTGATGAGCATTTAGCCGATCACAGATATGTTGAGCTCATGAATGCAGTGATCTCATCATTGCAACTCGATTTTTGCACACCAACGATTGCTTTCATCATTACTAACACAATGTAAATAAGAGATTCATTGATTATAACTTGCGTTTTGACGAGTCCAGAACCCAGTCACTGATAAATTCACGCTGTTTGATTGACAGCTCCAGCAATTGTAAAGGGAGTGTTTTTTTTAATCCTTTTCTATGTATAATTTAATCACAGTTGAAATAACAGAATATTTTCATCCTACTAAGAGAAACAATGTGAAGCTGACTGTTTAGTCACTAGTTTAACTGTAGTGACTGTAGCTACATGAAACATTACCTACTAGAAATCACTGGTTACAGATCAGGCAGTGAAATTAACACTGTTACTTACATGTTGTCGCATTACTGTCGAGTCCATATCATAAAAGTCTGTTTGCAAAGCCTGCGCTGAAATTGCGACTGATTTACCAAACTATCCACAGTGAAATGTACCGAATACAAATAAATAATGCTCAAGTGAGACATTCACATTGTTGAAAATAAATTACCTTCCAAGGGATCCTAATGCTAGGAAAGTGGTTATGTTATTTTTAGTCCAGTGATCCTGTATCACTGTGGTCACACAGTGGGCGGGGCCAAAGTTGCAATGATGAAGTTGATTTTCTTCTGCAGAGGTGGTCTTTCACCTCTAGTTAGTTCTATCACATTCAAATCACATTGTTGTTTCTCTGTGGTTGGTTAGTTACAGTAAAAGCTGTTTTTGGACTAACAAGGAAGTTTTCAGTTCTGAAACTTACAGGATATTCTTTTATAGTATGATGACCTCTTATTTATCAAAAGTTTCTCAGTTTATGACCCCTATAAATTTTTTATTAATTCCTTATTTTTTAGCAGCCATTACTTCTGTCTTCAGTTTCACACGATCCTTCGAAAATCATTGTAATATGCTTATTTGGGGCTCATTCTTTCTGAATGTTGAAACCAGTTGTTCTTCTTAATATTTTTGTGAAAACCATGATACATTTTTGCTGAATAAAAGTAAAAATTAATTTCTTTAAAGGTGCCCTAGAATGTGAAATTGAATTTATTTTGGCATAGTTAAATAACAAGAGTTCAGTACATGGAGATGAGTCTCAAACACCATTGTTTTCTCCTTCTTACTTAAATCTCGTTTTTGAAAAACACCCCTGAAAAACATCATTAATATGTACGACTACAAACATTTTCATATGCCAGCCCATGTTCAATGACAGGCGGAACTGCGCAGTCGAAGCATATGGCAGTTGATCAGTGTTTGGATGTACAAATGAACACAAAGGTATTTTTTTAGTTCCTTCATCCGAGCCTCTGAAGAAACAATGGGTTAATTTTATTTTCTCTGGAAATTTCCAAACATTTCACCGACGAAACTGTTTCCTCAACTTGGGCCAATACAGAGCTGGCCTCGATGTCTGAAAATATATCGATCGAGCTACCAAGCAACACTTTCTGATGTGTAATTGTTCAAGGTCAGACAGGTAATCTTTCTCTCAAAATCGTTCAATACTGTATTTACATCATCGTGTTTGCATTGGTGAAAGCATCAGAGAGAGTGCAGAAACTGCGTTGCAATGATAAGATCTTCATTCTCGCGATCAACACACTGTCATCTGTTTGCTCAATGCTCATCACGGCAACATTTTATGTGATGGGAATAGATCTAAATACTTTAAAAACATCTCACGATTCGTTAATCTCGATAGCTGTAATAGTAAAAACGTATAATATCTGTAGTAAAAGTATTCGAGAGAGTTTCACATGTAATACATAGATATTTCATATGCAAGCATGTCAGCCAATCACAGCAGAGGCCGGTTACACACAGCAGACACTGTGAAACAGAGCGTTCACATCAGAGGCTAAAATCAGGCTAGGAAAAATGCCTTTTATTTCTAAATTATGACAATTTTTTATCTAAAAACAACTAACATTATAAGGGCAACCCAGAAAATATTATACAATAAAAATAAAAACCATTCTAGGGCACCTAGAAACTTAACATGAGTAACTAAGTAATAAGTAACATAAACTAAACTTAACAAAAAAAATAAAAAAAATTATTCTTACAGACCCAAAACTTTTTAACACTAATTAGTGTATGTATTTATTCTAAATAATGAGATGCTTCGTGAAATCTGAAATGACATTGAAATTGTGGAAGGAATTTTACATCTGAACTACAGCAAGTTTACATCTTAAAATAGTTTAATATGAAATTAATATGTAATACACTTACTACAGATGATACTTTTACTATAATAAAATTTAATTTGTAAATGCTGCAATGTATTGTCATTGTCGGATCATTGCATTTTTACACGTTTAGTCAGCAACAGAGTAAAGCCATCTAATTAGGTTTGTGTGTCTTTATGTCAGACCCGGTGCAGTGGACAGCAGATCAGGTGATCCACTGGGCAGTTTGGGTTATGAAGGAGTTTGGGATTGAGGAAATGGAGGTGGGTGGCATACACATCCCCGGCCGCCAGCTCTGTGCTTTTAGCCAGGAGGAGTTCCTCCAGAGAGTGCCTAGCGGAGAGATCCTGTGGAGCCACCTGGAGCTTCTACGCAAGTGTAAGTTTCACAAAGGAAAGAGTGTGTGTGATGTGTATTCTCAAATACAACCACAATATTTTTTGTGCCAAATTTCAATCTATGTAATGCTCTGTGTAGATGTACTTGCAAGTCAGGATCAGGGTCAGGAAGCAACAGTCACCATTGATCAACGTGAGTATCCATAGATCCTGAATCTGAATCCTGAACAAAAGCACTTTTTGAGTACCTTCTTGAGTAACACTTTATATAACCTGCACATGACTGTTGCTTAAAGGGTTTTGTGTCTCCAGGCAACACTTTAGCTTTTCGATGAAAGGACCATGTGTTGGTCTTCTGGGTAACAGTTTCTTGATATTCTCCAGCTGTGCAGATTATTCCTGCCCCCGTGCAGCAGGCCACACCCACAGCCATTAAGGTGATGAAGCACAACAAAACACCCCGAGCCCCCCGGATCTCAGGAGAGGAGCGCAGCTCCCCTGGCAACCGCACAGGTACATACAAACACTGTGTAAAAGCGCAGGTTTATCAATATTATCATGCTTATTTGAAATAAATGAATGTAAGTGGTGTAAATGCATGTAATTTTTCAGTATAAATTGTTAATAAATAAAATCTTATACAATATCATCTAATATATTGATAATGAAATTAGTAAATAATCTTTGAAATGCCACCTATGTAATGTATAGTGTGAGGTCAGTATAATAAAGAAATTAATATTTTTATTCAGGAAGGACAGATTCTATTTCAAATAACTGTTCTTTTAAACAAGTTGTTTTTTTGCACACCGAATCATCATATTAGAACGATTTCAGATGGGTCATGTGACACTGAAGACTGGAGTAAAAACAGATCTTTTAAATTGTAATGATATTTCACAATATTACTGTTTTTATTGCATTTTCCATTTTGTCAGTGTAAGAGACCGGTAGTTTACATATTGATGAAATGTCCGAAATCTTAATCTAATGTCTTAATTTTATTGAATAAATTCACTTTCATTTTATGGACCAACCCCCCACCCCAGCTTCTGAATTCAATCTAAAACACTGCTTAACTGGGCTTATTGCTTTTATAAAATTGCTTTTATAGTTCATAAGACATTTTTTATTTTAATATTCATTACAGGTGTTTGTTTGTAGAGTAATTTACAACAGCTTGGAACATGGCTCAACCAATCAGAATCAACGACAGAAACTATTCGTTTTATAAGCATTTTCCTCTTCCTTTCATTCCAAATTCAACATCCTGTGGTGTGTGTTCAATTCAAATCATCAATTTAATGGAAGCCATTCCTTAAATTCTAAATTTGCCCAACCCTCATACTAAGAAAAATACCATGCACAACTCTTATTAAATGATTTTTGAGTTGATTATTATCGTGTTGCGTGACCTCTCAGGTAATAACGGTCAGATTCAGCTGTGGCAGTTTCTCCTGGAGCTGCTGACGGATAAGGACTCTCGGGACTGCATTTCCTGGGTGGGAGAGGAAGGCGAGTTCAAACTCAATCAGCCTGAGCTGGTAGCTCAGAAATGGGGTCAACGAAAGAACAAGCCCACCATGAACTACGAGAAATTAAGCAGAGCTCTCAGGTGCATTTCATTTCCTTTCTATAGTTTAGGTGCTTTTGGAGAGATGCAACTAGTAATCAGCAATTTTTTTAAATTGTTTTAGATAATATAAAACTTCAACAAAAACACTATCTTGTCTCCTCTCTACAGGTACTATTATGACGGAGACATGATCAGCAAAGTGCAGGGTAAGCGCTTTGTCTACAAGTTTGTGTGCGACCTGAGGACTCTGATTGGATACAGCGCCGCAGAGCTCAACAACCTGGTGACGGAGTGCGAACAGAAGAAACTCGCCCGAGTTCAGCTGCACGGCCTTGGCCAGCCCGTCAACACAGTCACGCTGGCCACCACCACAGGGCAGCCCGTCACCACCGTCACTCTGGCTGCAGCAACTTTAGAGAAAGACAGTTGAGGAGACAAGTTTAAGATGGGAGAAAACCGGGTTAAACATTTGACTTTGGGCAGGGAGGGAGACAGCGGGTTTGTAAGCAGATGTGCGCTTTGTTATGAGTGTGTATGTGTGTTTGCGTGTCCTTAAAATGCTTAAGAAGATCGAATGTGTGCGTTTGTGAGATATAAGAATAGATGATCATGTATGAGCTTTCAGTTTTTGTATGCTTGTTCTCTGACTGCAGGGTTGCATCGGCTATATTTCCAGTGTATATACTCTATGTTTTTGATAGCCATGTGGGCAGTGTATTTTGATATTTTCCATTTGTAAAGGATCTTTTCTTTTTTATTTTTGAGCATCCAATTCCCTCAAGGTGAGGTACTTTTTACTGTCCACCAGAGGGCAATAAAGAGACAGTTGGTTTTTGAATTGTTTAAGTCTTGCATAATGCAGCAGAAAATTAAACACACCCCCTTTTTTCTTGTCTTGTGCACCAAACAACATATCACAAAGAGTTTGTATGTACATTCAAAACTTTATTCATGGGTTACAGTGTTGTAGAAAGCTTTTCCCCTTCTAAGCCAATGATTTGAATCGATAATGAAGGAAAATGTCACAGAAAGAGCTTTCTCTGCTCCATACTGACCACAGACACTCACTTCAGAGCATCCACAAATCAGCACAACACCAGATTTTTAGAGCTAAGGTACTTCTATACAGGAACATAATGAGCAGTGTGCAGTGCACTGTGACATAACTGCACAATGTTTGAATCGTTTAATGGCTGTCTCGTACAATGCATTATACAACAGTTCACAATTTCCTTCAACATCGTGGCACTTTCAAAATAACTTAAAAGGTCATTTCAAAAGACCATATGGCATGAACTCATTGCATTAATATTTCATTATCTACCCGTCCCTTCCTACCTGCTCTGACCTATAAGGTGCTATGCCATACTAGAGTGAAACAAAAGGGGAGGTGAAGTGTTTCTGTCCCAAAATGTGTTCGTGAATATCACAGACACTGGGGGAGTACAAAGAGGGGAGAATGGGACAAAAATCACACAATCAAAAAATGGCTATTTCTGAAGTAAATTCCCACCACTTCATACCTCCTTTCCCTAATCCCAGCCCCATACCAAATTCCGACAAGGAAAAAACTTCATGAGGCAAAAGGGTGTAGTAGACCCTTAAAAAAAGAGTGCGTAGAACGTTAACAAATCAAACTGTGGGCTAATATTACACTTCATAATACAATACATACATCTTTTTCCAGCCCCATGCAACCATTTAAGTGTGCGCGGCATGGTCCAAAAGAAAGAAAAAGCACACTTCAGTTAAAGCATGTCCCTGTGACAATGTAGCCAAGCAGATTTTTTTTTTCACTTATTTAAAATGTGATCACAAGAAGACAATAAAATGTACAATCCAGCTAAAATCTCTACATTAGAGAGGTCAAAGTCTGTGTTTTGCATCTCTCTGTTAAAATTTCCATGCACTACATAGATACAGCTAGCTTCTGCCTTAATTCAATACATATTACACGTAAAATAAAAACATTCATTGCTTGTTTTTTTTTTTTTACTTTTTTTTTTTTTTTTAAATGTGTTTTTTTTATTTGTACAGAAAAAAATAACCTGAATGGAAAGTTTATAGATGAGTACATTATTCTGCATCTGGTTGTTTGCGTTTGGAGCCTCATGTAGCCAAACACAGCACTGCATCATCTGAGTGACAAAGAAAAAAGGAAGGAGGGTGAAAGAGGAAGGAAACGTGCAAACAAAAGAGTAGACGTAAGTGCTTAAAAAAAAAATCTGGAGGGGAACAAAAATGGTCACATGAGAGAAAAAAACCCCTGTGAATTAGAGAACCATGGGTAAGTTAGAAGGAAAGCATGCATGGGTGAAAAGAACAGAGCAGAAGACGCATCATGAAGGACAAGCATGTGAACGCACAGATGGACCGTCGTGCTGACAGATGGCTGAATGGGCAGCAATGATACATCACTTTTCTGTGCAAACCGATTGAGCGCTCATTCGATTGGATGAAATGGTCAGGTGATGGAAGCCACTCTCATCTCCATGGTGACAGAGCTGATCAACTGTGTATATGAGGGATCAGTCTGCATTCTCTGTCCTGATGCAGTGGGGGTGATGGTGCTGATGGTGTTGGTGACGGGGGAGTGGTTCTTTAGTTCTGCATCTGCTCGAAGAACTTGTAGGTGGGGTTCTCGTAGCCGTTCTGCTGCATCTTAGTAAGATGGCGTTCCTCAGGAGTCACCGCTGCGTCAACCTGAGATATTAAAACAATATGGCGGTCATTTTCATTCCCAGCAGTGTTATTGTAGTATTTTTATATACTATTAAAGTATGTATTAATATTATGAACTAGCCTTTATTTAAATATTTTCAACAAAGATGCCAAACCCCCTCATGGAAGAAAGACGTTGTGTTTACAACTGTGACAACAAGTGCTTATCAGGATCAACTAAACGCTGGATTTTCAAAAGTATGTGAAATATGTAAAGTTTGCGGGATAGACTTTAAAATACGTCTAGGGTCTGTTATTGTAGGGACATCAATGTTACATTTCACGCCCCTAAACATGACACGAAAAAAAAAAAAAAAACTGTGATTGGTTGCTTTAAATGTCAGTCAGATCCTTGGCCAATGAAAGCGGCTATGGAGTCCAGAGCTTCTGCCGTCACAGAATATATGAGCAGTAACTTGGCCTACCTTCCTCCAATGACATTTCTCCAGCATCCCCCCTTCTTCCCTTCTCCATTTTTAGGCCTACATTTGTCATCCTATGTATTACTCAGGGGGGAATCTGAAAAATACATAGGATGACAAATGTAGGCCTAAAGCTGTAGAAGGGAGAAAGGAGGGATGATGGAGAAATATCATTGGAGGAAGGTAGGTTAAGTTACCTTATCCTGGATTCAGACTACACAACATTTTTGTCTGTAACAAAAATGGTCACTGTGTCAGATTATGTGATTTTGACACCTAAATTCTTGTGTTGTAAACAAGAAACATGTCAGACTACACGGTGCTTTCCGACCAGTCATTGCTAGCCGTCTATAACGACGTCACGATGGACTGACAAATGGTGTTGTGAGCGTAAACAAACAATGGATATCGAAGCGACGTGTTATGCACTGGCTGTCTTGTCGTCAGAAAAGCCCCCCACAAAAAAGAAAGAAAACCTGACAGTGGACACGTTCCTGGATTTCATGAAGATGACAATACAGGCTGTCAATCCTCCAAAGCGAATTTGAGGTAGAATTTCTTTTTTTTTAGCCAGTAGTAAAAATTAATGAAATTTACTAAAAGTGTTTGCCTATCATTCGCCAGTATTTTTTTTTTTTTTGCTGTATTGTTGTCATAGCTCCACAAACCTTTCCTCCATTACATAATTCCACATATAAGGACCAATACCATCGTCTTTCTATTGTTTCGGCATGTTTGAGAGGTGTGTACAGAAGAGCTTCTGTGCTCCTATTGGTCAAAGTCACATTTGTGACAGAACCCGTCGCGGGGGACCGAAACAATATTAAACATACTAGTCTTTCTGTTGTGACATTGTGAAGCGTCACAGTCATGGCGTCGGTTGTCGCCCACTATAACACTATACAAGATAAAATGATCGATTCTTATGTTCTGACACCCAATTTACGAATCACCATGACACCCTACACCAAATGGATCATGCCAAAATCAGGATATCGTGTAGTCTTTTAGTTATGGACAGTTATGGTTTACCCTTTTTCATCTCTGATTATAAAATCAATTGAAAAAAGACTACACTTTGAAATAGCAATTTCTACTAATAAAATATTTCATTAAATACTTTTTTTTAATTTTTATTATATTTCCAAGTTTGCAAATCACAAAATGGCCATGCAAAGATATTTGAACATGTTTCTCACCTCAATAACTCCATGGTGAATGGAAGTGTACTGCTTCTTCCTTAGCATAACAAGGGTGATTACAATGACTGTAGCAATGACAACTCCACCCACCATCAGTCCAATGATTGCCCCCTTATTAGAGCCCATGTCTTCTGCAAGGAACATCTGATTGGACACGAACACATCAGTTACTTGTGAAACATTAGATATCTGTATGTATACATGTTTAGCAAAATATTTGTGTAAATTGTTGTACCAGTCTCTTGTCACGAACATCATAACCAGCGTTGTGCCTTTCCTCATTATCCAGCCGAACCTTTGGAATCTCTTAAAAATACACACATATGTTCATTAGATATGATATATTAAAGTCAAGTCACCTTTCTTTATATAGCCTTTTATACAATACAGATTGTTTCAAAGCAGCTTTAACCAGGAAAATAATTATCAATGATGCAAACTTTCTGCTGTAAAGCAGCTGAAAAAAGTGTTTTTATATGAACTAAATATGTTGATTCAACTAAACAAAGCAGTTACTGAAAATAACAAGTAGACTCTTACCGGGTCTCGTAGGCAGACCCCTATCTGGAATTGGACGGGCATCTACGGGTTCAACTAAACAAAACAAAAAAGCCTCTCAGTTTCTTTTAAATCCAGTGTTTGTTGATTATTTACACTTCCATTCTAAGTGTTTTGGTTGGTAATATTTTTTAATGTTTAAAAAAAAAATCTCTTCTGCTCACCAAGGCTGAATAAAAAAAAACAAAAAACTTTAATATTAGAATATTAGATATTAGAAACCATAATACATAAAAAAAATTAAAAAAAATGAATGACATCAGTTTTTTAACGGCAGTGTAGTATATGCTTGGTTACTCAATCTGTATATAATTTTCATGATATTTTCAAGTTTTGCGGTTCAGTTCCAGCAGTGAATGTTCTAATGTTTACCATGGTTGTCGGTGTTGGCCTGGTTGAAGCTTTCGGGGTGGATGAAGCCCAGGCCGTCCTGCTCTGGTGGCAGGATATCCAGGGTGGTGGTGCTGTCAGGCAGGTCCGGCGTCAGGGCGTCGTTCCCGTAGCTAACCCTCATCTTACTCTGGAGAGATGACAGCTGTTGGGTGACTTCCGCCTGGTCACGCTGAACCAGCAGTGCTGAGAAAGTTTCAGTAGACCCAAGTTTGAAACTTGTCACCTAAATGATATGACAGTGAACTCAACACTAAATAAAGCACTTCACACTCACCCACTTGGTCCTGGATTTCATTAGCCACTTGTGGCACCTTGTAGAGGTAACCCAAGGATTGGTTCATGCGTTCCTCAATAACACGCAGGTGGGTCATCACCTATGAGCACAAGGGGTCAAACTGAAGTTTGAGGTGTCTACACATTTTATATCTAAAGTAGGAAAGAACAACCTTGACGTAAGCTTACAAATGGTCGAATCTGGGATGCCTTCTTCGGATCCACCTCCCGCACATGCTCAAAGTGTTTGAGGGTGTGCTGCCTGTCTTTCTGCTCCGCTCGTATGTACTTCTTCAACAGACTGAGAACCTGCCGAGGCTGTACGAGATGGGACACAGGAGAAAACAGGCGTTTCTTGTTTAGCTAGATTAGCGAAGAAATTATACAGTGCGCCATTTTGTTAGTGGTTCAGTAGCATGGTTGCGTGTGTATACCCGAGGCTGGTCCGATTGAAGGGCGCTAAGGTAGCTTTCCAGAGCCTGCCGGCGACGGTCATTCAGCAGAGCTTCCACTCGTGCCATGTGGGTTTCTACCAGCTGCTGTCTCTCCCCGGCCGCTTCTTTCTCCAACGCCTCCACCTTCTCCTGAAAGCGCTATAGAAACATGAATAAACATTAAGCCAGAATCCTTTTATTAATCCCGAAGAATAAAATACAGTGCCTTTCAATCCGCTGGAAAATCCCCCCTCCGCTTTAATGGAAACTGTATGCTGTGCTACTAAATCTGAATGCACTTGGACCGTAACCCCGCTAAGTGCTTTTATATAACAGGTTCACAAACCGCTAGATTATATTAACAATAAACTATGTTTACTTTCTGCCGTTCACTGCTTATGAATCATCAGCCAACATATCCTATTCACATTTATTAAGGTTACCTGAATTATGGTCTTCTTATCAGCACGAGGAAGATTCTTTGCCTGTCTCTCTGCCTCCTCCCATTCTCTCATTACCTGAAGAGAGATGAAAAGACAGGAAAATACAGTCACTGGGTGAATTCTAAACTCTTATTAACTAAAGATTTCTTTTGGACATGTACAATGGTAAAATATAAATAATATGTGATATAATAATATAACATAAATTTGATATTTATAAAAAATTAAATAAAAATAATATTAATAATGGTTTCTAACTAAATACTAAATTTACTATTTTTGAGATAAAACCTTTAATCCTTTTTTTTATTAATTCTGCTCTGAATGTGTATCGTTAACTTTGCATTGCCATACATAATTATACTTTTAAGGTTTTAACAAACAATAAAATGCCAATTAAATGGTTCATGCATTTTCATGAATCGCTTCAAACTGTCAATTTTACTGAACTAAATCAAAACTTTTTTTATTCAGCAATCTAACTTTTCATGCTTTAAATGATTTAATAAAATATATATATTGTTTTTTTTTAGCATTAAACATTGTAATTGTACAATTGTTTTAGGGTTATGTCATGTTTTATCTGTGTTTGAGTAGTTTTTTGCTTTGTTTTCCGTGTCCTTTGTTCCTTTTTCCCTCTTCTAGTTAGTTTCTATGGTTACTCATGGTTTGATTAGTCTTTGTACCTGTTTACCAATTTAGTTGATTGGTTCGTTCAGTGTATTTAAGCTCTGTGTTTCCTTCTGACACTTCCTTCCAAATTTACTTTGGAAAGTACTGTTGCCCAGCCCTACGATCACACTGTTTTTGTTAGAGAACTTTGCCCCACTGCTATAACTGCATACCACTCTACTCAGGTTCCCACCTCTGACATTTTCTCTCTGTGTTTGGCCTCCAGGCTCTCCTTTGCTTTCTGGAAGCGGGTGTGCTCATTCACGTCTCCTGGAGCTTCCAGGTAACGATCCACAGCATCAGCAGGGCTCGGGGCCATGGTTGGCACTAGAGAGAGTGAGAAGTCTTGTTAAGTGAGTGTCAAAAAACACATAAATCAGAGCCAGAGAATCTTCCTTTCGGCAAAGAGAGTGAAAACTCCAGGAAAAGAACAGCTAGTTCCGATGCAGGTCAAAATTGGTTAGCAAAGTCAGAAACATTTGTGTGAGATTACTATTGCCAAAGGTTGCTATAGTGCATGTTTTAGGTACGCTCAGAGAGTTAAAAGAGTTTTCATGCTGGAAAATCATCCAGTATGGTAGATCTATGTACATACAGTGACCCCAAAAAGTGTTTTGACACTTAAGAACATAAATGAATGTCAAATATGAGGCATATGCACACAAATTATATATCAATTAATAATTCAAAATAAGGCCCGGTATTTTAGTAAACAGTTTTCAATTTAATAAAGACACGAAGACATGTTTCACCAAGTATACAATTAGCTTAATTTTCTAAACAGTTTGTCTATTGTTTTACCATTTTAAACCTAACATGTCCTTTAGTGATTTAAAAGAAAAAGTGTGCTTGAGCTATCTTTAAAATAAATGCCATTTGGTTTGGTCATTTGTAATGAGGTGACATTTTTAATTGTGGAATAAGTGTCCAAATACTTTTTTTTGTGCCACTGTAAGTGTGTGGGGGTGTGAGAGCTGTATCTCTATGGGTGTGTTCTGCAGCAGCTCATGTGAAGCTGCTGTGACACTTTCTGTCAGCGAGCATGCGGGAACAGCCAGACTGGCTGTGAGGAATATGCCCTGTCAGAATGAGGGCATCTCCGCTGTCAATCTCCCACAGCATCCAGCATTGTGCTTAACCGAGCGTAAACCGCCCACCGAACCACTGCCGCAGACTGGTCTGACCAGAGGCCGACAACAGCTCTGGCCCACACACAGAGATAAACACAAACGGAGAGAGAGAATGGGGGAGGAACATACAGAAGTGCAGTGTTCAGCAGGTTAAGAAATACACCCACTGACATGCAGGTGCTTTAAAAACAGACAAAAGCACAAACAATCAAATATGTCAGTATCTACTCAGAATCAAAAAGCAAACACGAAACCGTAGTACAGTATGGAAAACATTGCCCATCATGAAGAATAATTGATTAAATAAATAAATATATAAATACATTCTCCTTCGAACATATTCGATTAAACAATACCTTAATAACCACTTAATAATAATAATTATTTACTACAAAACAATCTGTATTGTATAAAGCACTATATAAATAAAGGTGACTTGACTTGAATTCCATTTTTGGAAAAATATAGATTTTATTTCTACTATTGGCTATATAACTGCTACTATTTTTTTTATCGAAATTTTAAAATCTGTATTTGATCTGGTAATATTCAGTTCAGTACTTAAGTCAGATGTAATTCAGCAAATGCTTTTTGATTTTTTTTTTTTTTTTTGCAATCAGCTAGCAAAGACAAATACAATAAAAAGACACAGTCTTTGTATTATTTAACGGTATCCAGTTAAGGGACGGGAGGTATGAGTAATGTTATATCACATCGATAATATAAGTATTATGATTTAGTTACTTTTGCTGGAATTTCCAGAGCAAGAAATATTTATATATTAAATAACCATGCATGTATGACTATTTATGGAAAATACAGTTAATTAAATACTTTACGAATCTCACTTATTTGATAATGTCCTTTTTTTTATTTGAAACTTGATGCACAAAAGATAAGATATGCATGATAAGACTGGCATCAGTGCCAAAACAGCTTCACATTATATAGCACTTGTGTTAAAAACTTAAGTGTCATCAAAAAAGGATCAAAACAAGCAAATCTCACGCCACTCAGCAATTATGCCCCGTGTTTTTACCTATCACTTACAATCCGGATTCAAATATCAAATATTATTTATTTTATCATGGTGCTGTAGATTCAGGAAACGAAGATGGAGAGTTTCAGAAAAGTTCCAGTGTGCTCAGACAAGACAGCAGGAGGTTAAACTAAAGGAACGAGGCGCTCTGCCTGTACAGTCACCTCACAGAGACCTGTAATCCATGCGGGCTACAGCATCCAGACATCTGCTGAGCTTGTGATTTTAGCACGAATGAAGCGCAGAAAGTGAGAAAGAGACGATGTGCTGGTTAGAGAGGTGAACTTCCTCTTAGGAGTCGTCTGGACTTACACACACTGCTGCTGCAGACAGCCATGCAGTACTCCTCTGATTCAAAGTTATTGCGGTTGCCCCCACAGCCCCCAAAGATGAAGGAGGCGCATCGGCCCGTCTCCACCACAAAATACCAGCGGAGAAGCTTGTCATGGCATGGCCCCAACCGAGCAGGGGCCCAGCACACCGCTAATGGGGAAGAGACACTCTTTGATTTGTTTAAATAGTTAAATGTAACATTTTGCTCCGGTTTTGCCTATCCTGTGCATTCTCTCAAACATGTCTTGTAAGGGTGTTTTTTCACATTTGGATACTGAAATGTACATATGGACACTTAAGCGTACACAAATCTCACCTCGCACAACCTCCTCTATAGACTCTGTTGTGGTAGTGGTGGTGGTTGTCATTGCAACGTTGGAGGTCTGCTCGCTGGTGTCTTGTTCGTCGGTTGTGTCTTCGTCGTCATCTTCCTCGTCTTCATCATCTTCACCGTCACCATCTTCATCGTTGTCCCATACTTCCTCTTCCTCATTGTTGATATCCTCATCATCCTCAGTCACAGCGGGCTCAGGTTTGGTCGGGGTCTGCTCTCTCAGCACGCTGTGATGCAAAAATGTATGAAGGTCATGGCATATACAAATTACAACAAAATATACAAGACTATATTGAAAAGGTGGGATTCAAAATATTATTTAAACAAGGAAATGAACAGATTTAAGATTCTGCTTGGTCACAAATAAAGTTTGTTTGATGATGTGAACTCATTTGGAGAGACGGTCAGATGTTTTTCTTAAATTAAAGCACAAATATCACATACGTCACAAAAATAGAATACATTAATTTATTTCAAAATATACAAAAACAGCCAAAAATATTGCCATATGTATATATTTACACTTTTTGCATGTACCCAAAATGTGTTATTAGGAATTCATTTTCTTGTCCCTTTAACCTTCTGGTGCTGACTTGGTAAAGGTTTTAGTACTTGCTATGTGAACACAAAATAAATTCATGGACATGATTCGACAGGGTTAAATGGTCCTGAATTTTTTTTTCACACTTTTACTCCATTTCTCCATTCTGTCACCTGATGGACTTTTGGTTCCTTGCCCCTGTCGCCTTTGTCGCCTTTTTCACCTTCGTTGCCATTGGCTTTTGGCTTGCTTAGTTGGGGACATTAAATTTAACATTTAATTTAATATTCAACAATAATATTGATCTGCCTGCATTGACACCATTATATGAGAACTGAACTAAGCTGTGCGATGACATCGCAGTTTTCTCCAGAGCGGCTATATATAAACAAAATTAATAACTTTTTTACAACAAAAATGAAACCTCACAGAACTTGCTTAAAGGTGCAAAACGTAAGTCTCTGAGTTTTTGCAGAACTACGCCCCCTCTGGCGACAAGCGAAACTGCAACCAGAGTTGTGCACGCTCATGGACCACACACAAAATTTTTATTTCTTTACTTTACGTGGAGTTTGCGTTGGGGTTTGGAATGGACTACAAGCCGGTCTCTTTGAGTCCATCTTCTACCTTTGACGCACGAGTTGTCTTCGCTGATGCGGAGAATGGCGGCTCATACACAAACCTGCGAGACATAGCCTGGTGAGCGTGAACGTGCATTACGTCACGCCCAGTCTCAAATTCGAGCCCGAATCCCTCTTATATATTTTACTGTACAGGATTATAGAGGCAATCTCAGTGAGCAGAGAAGGGCTCATTCAGCCCATCAGGCAGTTCTTTAAGCATGTATAGGATAGAAAAACAGGTATTTTTAACATGAAAAGTTGTTTCTTTCTTTCACTTTTTTAAACTTTTTTTCACTTCATTCAAGATTCTTTAAAAAAAGACCAAACTTGAGACTGTGATCCAAAACATTCAAGATTCACGACAGTTTAAGTTGGAAATTAAATTTTCAGGTCTATGCTCAAAAAGTGATTAACAGGTAATACATGGTTCATAACTATTCTATAAATATAATTTAGTACCATAAAAATCCCCCCCCAAATTAAAAATATTAAATAAAAAACTTTTTGTTCAAATAAAAAAAAGAAATGTTTGACTGCTAGTACATGTTGCTATATATTTTTCATTACATTAGCAATACTTTCAAATTGAAAATATTTAGTACTTTTTACAACATTTATGTAGCATATATTTTGACCCAAAAAATTGGATGCTTTTCATCTTTCTCAAATCATGCTGGAGAACATAATAATCAGGTTGTACACAAACTTGTGGAGATCATGCAGCTCAATGCTTCTGTCATGAAAGCAAAGGGTGGACATAATAAATTGCAAAAATATTATTATTTATTTTGATAATTTATATAAAAAAAAAGTTGCTCAAAATAAACATGTTCACAAGTGGTCTGAGAACGAAGTGTCAATAATACCACTTTTGTTTGTGTACCTGCTGTCGGTATACTCGGCCTCTGCGCCGCCCCACCACACATCTGAGTTGGCCTCCTCCTGCTCCTCGCTGTCTAACTCCTTGTGCTCCTCCATGGGGCAGCACACAAACTCTACACCACGGAAACGGTCGATGCCGCACGGCAGCAGCATGCCGTAGTCATGGAGATTCATGGAACGATCACCGCAGGACTGCAGAGGGGCAGCCACAGGGAAAGTGTGAGTGAGAACGAAAGCAGAAGAGGTGTAAGGCGCTGAGTCATCATAGAGGTATAAGTAGAACGCTCTCGTGGGTTAGACAGAGATGAATTATACATCCTATTCAATCATAATCTGCCTGCACCATTATTTAACATGCATGTCAGGATGTTTAATGTGTGTTAAAATGCAGTTTGGGGGATATCATTTTATATTAAACATTTATAGCAAACATTTCTTTTCAAATGGGGACCCACTGAAATAGGAACTAGATTCAGTTCTGGAGGTGCCTGATCTGGATCTGGCTTTTTCTGGCACAGATTACAGCTGTGTATGGTTTTATGAATTTGTGAAAGAGTACAGTAAATGTCATGTGGTGTGACCTCTGACCTCTTTGGCCACCGTGTGCCAGTGCAGATGACTCTCGCACATGTCCATTCGCTCCTGGTGCAGGAACTTGCACTTGTCTGGGACCAGGAGGGCGTCGCTTACAAACTCCCCAACTAATAAAAACACACAAAAAGTTGCTCATCAGGTGCTCAAATAGATTTTTTGCTGATATGTAACTTGCAGGTGAAGATATCTTATCTGATTTGGAGCCACGCTAAAAAGCATTAGTTTAATGTTCCACGAATCCAGGTTAATACCCGAGGAGTGGCAGAGTACTGATGTAATCATCTCATTGAAGGATAGTTTAATGTGAAACACTAATATGTACCCAAGCAGCGGTAGGGGACCACAATGTGCGCGTGACTGCGGCACTGGTGGCGACCCATTTTGCACCAGTTCTGGATGCTGATGGGCTGGTTGGCCTCCACTACGTTAGTGATCTGGAGGTCGGGGTATACCTGTGGGAGTCAAGACAATGTACAAATTACAAGCTGTTGTTGAGGTCAACAGAAAAGCCATTTGCAATCCATTTTACTTGCATAATCTGACCTATTTTCAAGTGAAAACAGGATATTCAAATGAGACTCAGGATATTCAGGATAAGGGATCTTGATTTTATCCATTGGTAAGTGCTTGGTTGGTGAAAAGGAGGTGGTATATATCAGAATATAGAAAAAATAGAGGGGTTGGTGACATCCTCCAAGACAGAAAAGCCGTTTCAGAGGTGAAGCAAAAATAAATTTCAATGAAAGATTGCAATCTATATATTTTTTCGTATTTTCTCAGGATTAAAGGGAGGGGTACTATTATGCTTTTCAACTTTAGTTAGTGTGTAATGTTGCTGTTTAAGCTTAAAAAAATCTGCAAGTTTACAAAGCTCAAAGTCCACTCCAAAGGGAGTTCTTTTATTTAACAGAATCCACTTTCCAAGAACTACAAAAAATGGCTCACTTGGACTACAACTTGATTTTTCAGGGCTTTATGAAGTCATATTTGTTCCTCATTTAAATAATACCCGCCCACAGAATATGCAGAAAAGCGGATGAGGCCTGGATGAGCTGCTGCTATGTCTAAGAGATGCTTTTTCACAACTCATTTGTTTGACCTTCCTAAGCCTGACGATGGGTACGATTTATTTTAAACACTGTTCCTGAACATTATAGTCCTGATGTTTATCTGTGCGCTGCACATTTTACAAAGAACAGCTTCCAGAACCACGATGCAGCCATCACACAAATGCTGCTCTATTTTCACCTTGTCGGGACAATCTGTTGTTTGTGGATGACAACTTATAATTACGTCTTCTTATTTGTAGTTACATATTCAATTGACAGTTCTAATTATACGTTTTATGTTGTCGCTACGTTCGCCTGTTAGCCAACATTAGTGTTGATATAGGGTTGTTTACTATAGTTTTTGTAAGCTCTCGCTTTTGCAAGGCTGTTCACCGCCCCTTAGGAAATGATTGTGATTTTAAAAAAACTAAAATTTTTCCCCCTCATCACCATCACAAGCTGATGTTAATTCATTATAATTAATCCTAAAAACAACTGTTTGTTTTCACATTTTTGCCCTGTTTTGTCTTCCAGCCAAAACTCAAACTTCATGGCAACTCAACTCCAACTTCAACATATTTAGTTGCAAAATGTATCTTTGCACAATAAGACCATGAATGTTTAAAAAGGGTCAGTTTAGATTTCAGAAATATTTTGGACTAAATATATTAGAATATATTTAGTAAAATAAACATTTGATTTCAGATTTTTGTTTGTAGGCCTACTATGTACTCTCATTTGCAAACATACACTACCATTCAAAGGTTTGGGGTCTGTAAGATTTCTTAATGTTTCTGAAAGAATATCTTATGCTCACCAAGGCCGCATTTATTCGATCAAAAAATACATTTAAATCAGTAATATTGTGAAATATTATTACAAAATTTTCAGCAGTCATTACTCCAGTCTTCAGTGTCACATGTTCTTTCAGAATATTATTATCATGGTTTTAATGTTTAGCTGCTTAATATTTTTGTGGAAACAGTGAAACTTTTTTTGGAGGATTCTTTATTCAGTACAACAGTGCTTATTTGAAATAGAAATATTTTGTAACATTCGAAATGTCTTTACTGTCACTTTTAATGCATCCTTGCCGAATAAAGTATACAAGATTTTTCCAAAGATTTTTCACTGAACCCTTACCTTTGAACGACAGAGTATATTGGCATTACATTGGCTATCGGCCACATTTCTACCCAAATAACAGCATCAGCCAGTGACAAACTTATATCAGTCGACCACTAAATAGAACTCGACATGCTTATGTAATACTCAGAAGCCCCCTATTATATACTGTGAAGGTCATTATATTGACTTTAACTCCTAAAGTAATCATGATACAATAATGTTTTACAATGTGTGTAAGCTTGCTATTGACAACTAGCCTAACACTAACACAGCAGCAGAACTCATTATATTTGCTCGTCTCTCTCGCTTTATATCTTTTTCCTCTTTCATTACCTCTTGGCAGTACTGAAGGATGCCCTCTTTGGTGCCGATGCAGCTCTTGGTGCCAGTTGGATCCGGCTCCCACTTGCCACTCTGGACGTTGATATGCATGTTGAGTTTCCCACAGAACATGGCCACCTGGGGCTCCGCCAACAAGCCCACTGAGTCATCTGATGGCACCTGCCAACAGCACAATCAGCAGGAACATGAGGAACCATTATCACATAAGCCTATGATCTTCAGATGTCTTCATGTGGGGGCTTTTCTCAGCAAATATTGATGTATACGATCAACTGTGATTAACCTGATTAACTAAGCAGGCTATCATTTAATTAATTCGATAACAGAGACAGGGACGTGTGGACAATGAAACAGAGGAAAAACTGCAAATGCGTGGGGAAGCACAAGAATTCAAGAATACAAATAGTTGATGTGCTCATGAGCATCTGATATAGATAACAGCAGGTTTGCCCATTTATTTAGAGCACTAAACATTATAATGTCCAAGAAACATGCTTTGTGGGGTTCAGACAGGGACATACAGACACAAGGAAATTACTTTGAATCTACATACAAACAAGTTAGCCAAACAATATTGCACCAAATGTTGCCATAACTAGCCAAACAGAAAGTCGACTGGATAAACACTTTCATATTGAACAATGTTGGGTTTTGAGTTCTCAGAATGCACTGTGTATGGAGTGAATAAATTATGTAGCGACTGTTATCAGGTTATTGCTGTACTGTTTGCTGGCTTTATTTATGCTGTTGTTGCTGTTTTTGTGGTCCTTGCTAGCAGTGTTCAAATTATACTAAAGCTTTTTGCGGGTAAGCAAGTGTTAGAAATCATCTCCTGGTATTCAATAAAATATGAAATACTATATAAATATGTATATACTGTATATATATACACTACCATTCAAAAGTTTGGGTCTGTTATATTTTTGTATGTATCCTTGTTGAATAAAACCTTCAAGTTCTTAAAAAAACGTAATCCTACCCAAACTTTTAGTATACATTTATCTTAATTTTCAACATAGAAATATATAACTATGATAACTATGGAGGATTTGTTTCCCTTCATACTAAACCAAAGTGAATAATCAAAATAATTTCACTCTTTTTGGCTAAACTTAATTGTAAAGCTACAAGCAACTCAACTGAAACCATGAGAGTAGAAACTCTCTCCATCTGACAAATACTTGTAAACAAACATTAATCTTTTAGAGCCACAATGCCAGTTATGTAACGTACAATGTCAAACATTACTGCCTTATTCGGTTCAGGGTTAAAAGCCTTGAATACAATCTAATCTCTTGAAGTGGGAGGAAGATTAAAAAAAAAAAAGATAGAAAGGGAGAGATAAAGTACGAGTTTGGTCCAGAAAATGACACGAAGAAAAACATATTTGCAGAAGACACTCAATTCATAGTCAGTGAGAGAATAATGGCGGTCCTCTTTTGTGTGTCTTTGGCCAGGCCTCGACCCAGTGAGTCACAAAGGTTCCTTACAACCAGACCCACCCTGTCTGTTCAACTGAGCGTGAGGGATTATGGGACTGTTGTGTTTTCCCTCTTTTGTCCTGGGTAACAAACAGTGGAAGTGCTGCTGTAGCCAGCTGTCTGAAAGATGCATCTGTCTCATTAAGATAATGGCTTAATAAGACAGATAGATAGATAGATAGATAGATAGATAGATAGATAGATAGATAGATAGTAGGGGTGGCACGGTTCACAAAACCCACGGTTCGGTTCGTATCACGGTTTTAGGGTCACGGTTTTCGGTTCTGTACGGTTCTTGTTGTTATTTTTTCTTTTAATCTTTAACACTCCAGAAATGTACTTCAGCATATGATATATGCTATAGCTTAATTATCCACAATTCAGGATACAGTATTTAAAAAAAAATGTATATCATGTAATCATGCACAAACTGAATTTGACTTGACTTTAAGCACATTATTGAGACCATCTCTGAGGAAAGCTAGGTGACATTTTGATACAGCAAGAGAGAAGACATTTATTTGGCAAAAAAGGAGAATGTGTGTTGCTATCTCTACAGGAACTTATGTGCATTTTTAGCACACAAAGATTAAAATTAACTTGCATTTATAAAACTGTCAACTTCAGTGTAGCTCTTACAAAATGTTTATCTTTTAAAAGAAAAAGAGAGGAACTCTTAAAGCACTATCTTTTAAATAAGTCAAAATACGTTACAAATAATTGCCTATAATGAGGCTATAACAATAGCAAAGGCCATAATCATAAAGTGAAACATAAGTTCAACCTCAACACAAAAACAGTATCAACAATGCTTCTATTCCCTGAGAGTGAGGATAAATTTTTTTCACTTGAAATTAAAGTGCAGTATTTGGAAACACGACTGGAGTTCTTATCTAAACTTACTGTCACTGTATATATTTAAATATCATAGGTAACATGAAATCCAAAATGTTCCCACACACCGGACTTATACGACGCTGGTGCATCCTCCAACTCCTGTTAGCCTTCCTTATCTCTCCCACTAGCCATTTCTATACGTGACGTGACCTGCAGCGCTGCACAGACCAATCGGTTTATGACATCAAAGTACTGCGACTGCGAGAGTGATTGAAAAGCATACGGAGCCGTTGCTATCGCGGTACTTTTATGTTATTCGTCGATCAGTCTGTGCAGCGCCGGTTCAAGTCGAACAAGCCTCATATGTATGTCCACAAATCTCTTATTTCGCGCGAAAAGTAAACGCACTGTCTGAGGTAACGGGCACGAGGTTACATTGCGCATGCGTCGAACGAACCGTGCGACGCACACACGTACCGAACCGAGACAAGCGAACCGAACGGTTCGGATGTTTTTTCATGTACCGTGCCACCCCTAATAGATAGATAGATAGATAGTAGGGGTGTAACAATATATTGTGTCACAATATATCGCAATACAAAATATGTATCGTGGATAATGACAATCTGTATTGTATATAGTTTACCCAAAATGAAAATTACAAGGCTATGTGAGTTTTAGTGTCAGTACTACATTATTAAACTACTATATATATAATATTGAATATAATGTATAATAATTCAATGCAATGGGGGAAAATGTGTTGATCCTGATAAAACCAACTGTCTTATGTTACCAGTAAAAAGTTGCCTACATTATTTTATTTATATATATTATTTTAAATATATCTAGTCAGTGACAAAGTGCAAATAATAATCTAAAACAATTCTGTATTTTCAGCTTCAGAATGATGAATATTTTTTTATTCTGGTGTCACCATTGTCCTGTGCACTGAGTTACCAGCACCAAGTCCAAGCCTATTCATTCACACCCACAATGTAATATCAAATTAAGCATTTTAATCAACAGTACATTTTCTTGTTAACCTTTTACCATATGTCTTGGAGTATCGCAATAATATTGTACCGTGATATATCGAATCGTGACATGAGGGCATCGTCGTTACACCCCTAACTGATAGATAGATAGATAGATAGATACTGTAGGAATATACAGTAGATAGATAGGATGATAGATAGACTGTCCATATTGTTTTTTTTTTCTTTCAAACCTTTTAACAAATGGCTTGGTGGTTATAGTGCAATAAAACATCTCTATGCTGTAGGGCAATTTAAAAAAAGAATACTGTAATTATGCTGGCCGCACTACAGTAGTTAACTCTTTAGGAAAACCATGTGCTAGAGACATAAAATGGTCTTCACTACTGCAATAAGCTGCAAAATTTCAGCTATAGATTGTTTTACATGAGATCATTACCATCAATGTATGATTTAAGAAATGCTTTAACACTGACACAGCCACTGAGCCACTAGTAAAGCTAATCATCTGCGGATATCAGTGTACCAAAATAGTGTCTCATTCTCAGCCAGGTTGTCATAGCAGTTCAGGATCAGTGCAAAATGAAAATGTGCAGCAAACAGCCATTCAGCTCTGGCTTAATCTTAAAGGCTGTCAAAAATCAACGAGGTCGTTTTTGTACCACTCAAAAAACATCTAAAACCGACCATGTTTACATGTTCCACAGATATTTCCCAGTCAAACAAAGAAAGCCCTTTTCAGATGGAGGCTAACCGAAAACAGATTTACCAATTATACGCAAAATAAGCAAAGGACCTTTCAGGCAAAACATGGTGACCAGGAAAGGAGGTGACAACACAAACTCTCAGAGCTTGTTTTGGCACAGTACCAACAAATTACACCGTTTAATGAAAAAAGCTTTAGGCCAGGGTCTTATTTCTTGCAAGTCATTATATAATTTGCACTCTGGCTGGTGCAAGGGTTATTTTTTAGAAGGAATTTGTAACTTTTTAGTTCATTTGACACGCTTACATCACAAAAATCCACACTTACTGATTTAATTTTGAAGGCCCAATAAAATCATTATAACTGAAATTAATTTAGTCAAATTTAGGAATACAGCAGCAGCAGATGACCTCTGAGCCAACACACATGAAATAAGACCCACAAACATGATTTTAAACAGTTGTTGTGAAATAATTGTGACTGTGAATCAATGTGAAAAACAATGACAGAACCTGTTTTTTTTTTTTTTGCTGATCTAATACTGAACAGAAAAAGCTTTAGTATTGTCCCAGTTAACAATTTTTGGTTCCCAGAATGTTCTGGAAACATTAGTTTATGGTTATTAAAACAAAGCAGTATCTAAAAGAAGCATCCCTAGAATGTTAGGAAACAAAATAACCAGAACCATTATTCTAACATTAGGTCATTGTTTTGGGGAGCTTCTATTTGGTACCCTGCGAAAATACATAGCTGATTTGTAACTAAAATGTTATTTGTAATGTCTGATTTGTAAAATGTAACTGAAATATTTGTAATCTGGGAGTCACACCCCCAAAGGCTCCACGTTATTTGCACCCTGATATTGGTACCATAGGCTACCATATTTTAAAAGAACACTAATAACACAACATCTACAAAGACCAGAATCACAGAAACTAAAATAAAATATCTCTATGTGTAAACTGACTACAGTACCAGGTGTCATAAGCTCCACATTCAAGTACCACCATTAAAATAATCTGTGCATGCCAATAACATGTAGTGCATAGATGGGTGTGTTTGTGGGAGTGAGAAAGTTGATCTATCCATATAGCAGATTTTGCCTAACGAAAAAAAAAAAAAAAAAAAATGAAACGCCGCAGTTCACAGACGCCATCTTGCTTCTGTCACCTAACATCTTTTTGTAGGCCTAAAATCTCTCCACCATGAAGAAGTCCTACATCATTTACGCAATTTAACAATCACGCCTAGGTTATAACAAAGCAAATTCCTTCATAAAGACTTGAATGAATAATAGATGCGCAAAAGGCGCCGCAGGAATGAGCGTTGTCCTCTGATGCTCGAATGGCTCAGGAGGAGGGCCGTCGGATTGCTGCCACAGCATTTATTCGCCCAAAATGGAGCTCAGCAATCTTGCAAACCAGCCACAGGTTTTATATTTCTTTTCTTTTTTCGTGTCAATAAAAGGTCTATAGGCTAACTGCAGGTTGTGAGAGAATGCGCTCTTTAACACATGTCCCTTGACAAAGAGCTGTCAGTCACTGATGTTTGTTGATTCCACCAGCCGCATCTGCACGACATGAGTTCATATTCCTCCGATCCACATTTATTTGCTCTAACATGAAAACACATAGGCCTACAGGCACAGAAGCATACAATCGCCATATCAGCGTTTTCCACAGTAACTTACAATTCTATAGCATGTTTCAATGCCATATGTTTCACCTTCGAATGTGATGCTAAGTTTTATATTATGAAGGTGTGCAAATGACCCCAGATATTAAAACAATGCTAACGCTACTTAAGATGCTAGAATGATCACTTTCATGCGCTACAGTTTACCCGCTGTGCCTAATATTAGTGGCGATGCTGCCTGCACCAGGAGCCTCCACCCAACACTTTTTAATTTATCTAAAACCCCGATGGACAAGAAACCCAACTGGCAACTGCATGAGAGAGAAGTATGATGGAATACGCAACTGACAATCACGTAGCGCTCAACTGTCTGTCTGCATCCGTGTCATGCTCTAGCTTTGCGTTTTTCCTCCCCTTCGCTCCCAGGCCGTCATTTAAAGTATGGAGGAGAATCAGGCTCCGTCTCCATTACACACAATCACTATTCTTACCTCGATGGCGAGCGACAAAGTCGTCAGTATTGACAGCAGGAATACCGTACGGTCCATATCCATGGCCGTGTTCCCAAGCGCAGCACGTCCTGATGGATAAATGTCCTGAGCGGATCAGGTTTTTTTCTGTCGCGATTTTCAGCTCCGTGTTCCCCTATCGTCAACGCTGGGCTGTGCTTTGTGAGAATGCGCGACTGCACACAGCTGCTCCAGTGAAAGTCAGCTGACCACAAGTCTGGAGAGAGGAGAGTTTGGAAGAGAAGGGAGGCAGTTTGAAGGTGGTGGTCAGTGAGGAAACCGCAGAATTTGACCGATACATCAAAACACTGGGATGGTTGAACAGCAAAGCAGACTAAATCGCAAAGCATGTTTGAGAGTTGAATATATTGCATCATTTTGGTGAAACGTTCCGGTTTCCCAGGAATTAAAAAATAACATATGTAAAAATGTGTACACAATGTTTTCATGTATGCAGAGTTGTTGTTTTATATAATACTATTATGTTCTACTTGTATGTATTCACTTTATTCATTCTTCTCTCTGTCCTACACTGTAAAAAAAAAGTTGGATTAACTTAAAAAAGTAAGTTACCTGGTTGCCTTAAAATTTTGAGTTCATTGAAATTAAAAATTTGAGTTAATACAACAAAGGAGATTGGTTTAATAAATAGAAACTCAAAATATTATGTTATCTGAACTACATTAATTATCTAAGTTGATTTGACAAAATATAAAAAGTTGTGATAACAAATCATCAAAATTCATTTTTACAGTGTACATATTCAAACTGGCACATTACGTTTAGCAATGGCACACATGTGAACCAGAGGCATCAAACCTGGCACAGCAAAACAATCAGTTTTAAATTTCATTGCAAATTTGTATATATTTCAGAGCTTTCATTTTAAGTAGGCCAATTTAGATTCATTTTTGAAATACGCTGGTAGCTATCATTAAAACTCAAACACATGGCCTAGCCTTCATGTTCAGATAGGTACTGAAAGAATGAGTTTTAGAATAGGCTACATGAAATGTTTTAATGAAATGATACACCTGTTGCTGAAGTGATTATTATAATATATATATCGCATGTGTTATTTTATAGGCCTAGAATTTTAATAAAATAAATAAGGGCTGTCAAATGATTAATCACGATTAATCGCATCCAAAATAAAAGTTTATGTTTACATAATAAATGTGTGTGTACTGTGTATAATTATTTTATATATATAAATACATACACATGCTTGTATAGGCTATTCAAGAAATATTTGCATGTACACTACCGGTCAAAAGTTATAGATCAGTAAGATTTTTTATGTTTTTAAATGAAGTCTCTTCTGCTCACCAAGGCTGCTTTATTTGATGAATTTTTTTTTTACAAACAGTAATATTGTGAAATATTATGACAATTTAAAATACTGTTTTCTATTTTAATATATTTTTTAAATGTAATTTGAAAGCTGAATTTTCAACATCATTACTCCAGTTTTCAGTGTCACATGATTCTTCAGAAATCATTCTAATATGCTGATTTTTTGCTCAAAAAACATTTTCAATGTTTAAAACAGTCGTGTACCATTTCCCCCCCCCCCAAAAAAAATTCTATGATGAATAGAAAGTTCAAAAGAACAGCATTTATTTAAAATATAATCTTTTCTAACATTATAAATGTCTTTACTGTAACTTTTGATCAATTTAACTCATCCTTGATGAATAAAAGTATTTTCTAATTTCTTTCCCCCAAAAATAAAAAAAATAAATTCTTACTGACCCCAAACTTTTGAATGGTAGTGATTAATGTTACAAAAGCTTTCCATTTCAGATCAATTCTGTTCTTTTGAACTTTCTATTCATCAAAGAATCCTGAAATAAAAATGTAAAAAACTGTTTTCAACATGGATAATAATCATAAATGTTTCTTGAGCATCATATTATAATAATTTCTGTAGGATCATGTGACACTGAAGACTGGAGTAATGATGCTGTAAATTCAGCTTTGATCACAGGAATAAATTACACTTCACTATATATTCACATAGAAAACCGCTGTTTTAAATTGTAATAATATTTCACAATATTACTGTATATATATATTTTTTTATCAAATAATTGCAGCCTTGGTGAGCAGAAGAGACTTCATTTAAAAACATAAAAAATCTTACTGATCTAAAACTTTTGACCGGTAGTGTATATACTACATATATATTTATATATAATTATAAATATAGGTATAAATATTTTAAATAACACATTTTTCTTAAATATATAAATGCACGTGTGTGTACTTATATATACAAAATAATTTTACACAGTACAAACACATTTATTATGTAAACACAAACTTTTATTTTGGATGCGATTAATCGTGATTAATCATTTGACAGCCCTAAATATTTTGTTCACAGAAACTATGTTGCCTCCTCAGTATTAAATTTGAACTTAATTCACTTTTGGACCATAAATAATACCCAATTATTACCCAAATGAATTACCCCCTATAATTAATAGGGTCAATGAACTTTATTTCCTGGGCAATAACAGTAGGAAAGCCAAGAGAAAATGAATAAGGCACAGAAAGGGAATTTAAAGCCCTCTAGCGCCATCTTATGGAATTTGCAGAACAATACATTGTAATAATCGTTTATCTTGTCCGGTCTGGGTTTTTCCCACCTAAAATGCTCAGTTGCATGTGCAGATCCTGGTGAAAATTAGCCTATCACCTACCTATACAATTCTAGGTCAACACACGTTTAGGCCACACCCAGCAGCGTTGCAATCTGTGTGTGTGGGATGACGTAGGCGCGTCTTAAAACTGAAACAAATCCCAAGAGTGATTCGTGCATTTCTCTTCACTCATCTCGATCGAATGCGTGCGTGTCTTCTGCAGAAGAAATATAACTCAAAGGTCAGCACGATACTGTTTTTCTTTACCTATCTTATTTTCAATATGTTTGGTATAATATTTTAGCCTATAATAAAAGGTTAGATTTAATATGATTGATATAAAATAGTTTTTGAATAATTTCATGCAGTTGAAAGTTTTAGTGTTCCACAACTTAGGCTACGCGTTAGAGACTCAGATCATCGACAGTAAAGTGTGTTTCACGAGTGTATTGTTTGGGGGAGCTTTGTTTTCACTGAGGACATTCCAGAGTCAATGCCAGATGATTTTTTAGGAAAAGCAGTTTGGCTCTTTTTCTCATGCGACCTGTGGGAAATTGGCTGCCTAATATATTTCACCAATGCATTGAGCTGCTAAGAGATCGTTTTCTTCTTTTAACGAAAGATACCATGTCTCACCAGGACATATGTTGCTTATAATCCTGTATTAGGCTACTCGCATAAAAATATGCACATTTAGCCTTGTTTGTAGTTTGTTTGAGAACTTGGGAATTTCCAGCGGCAAATAGCCTATACTTAAAAACCTGCTTCTCTCTCCTCCAGGACAACCATGATGATCTTGGCATTGCTGACACTTCTACTGATCACGAGTGAGTCTTTATTGAATCCTTCTGGACCCTTAAATGTAGCTCTATTCTATAAAAAAAAACATACTTTTTATTGATGATCTCTTGTCACATAAATATATGCATATATTAAAATGGTTAAAATGTAAATTGATATGTATCAAAGAAATGTAAAACAGTTTCTGATTCTTTTTTTCTTGTGTTCCAAATTTTGTAAATGAAGTTGAGTACTTGTTATGATGAGAATCTGTCACTATTCTTGTAGATGGTTCTGCAGTGGAAACTGATGTGACTGGCATCGTTGAACAGAACGTCATTTTACCATGTGGCTGTTCTAGTGTGTCTAAACTGGTATGGCAGAAAGATCAAAGAGTAGTGAATTATTATCCACAAGATAAGACACCTATAGACCAGGCTTACATTAACAGGACTAAACTCTTCATGGAAAAGGAGACAAAAAACTGCTCCCTTATGATCCTCAACATCTCTTCAGCGGATGCAGGAGTTTACACCTGTCATGCCCTATTCAATGTTTCTGATAACGTCTGGTCGTGGAACGCAGTAGAAGTTAATCTCACAGGTGAGTTATCTAAAACTGAATTTATTTATGCTATAGCAAATCAGTAGCAATAACTTGAAAGGAAAGAAGCCTCTTCCTCTTTTAAAATTTCACCGTGCTTCTCTTTTCAAAGTTGTAGTCTGCTTAGCTTTAGTCTATTATGTTTGGTTAGATTATGACGTGTTAGAGACTCACAGGTCGGAAAAAGCAGCTAAAAAGCAGAACATTCACGACAACCAAAGGAAGTTGAATTTGTTGACACTGCAGCAGAACCGAAAGTCATTGCCCCCGGAGGGCTATCACAATATTAAAAACATCGTCCTGACGTCATCTGCTGTGCAGCCAGCAGTAATAAAATATCTTATCTGTTGAATGGTATCAGAATAAGATTACAAAAAAAAAAAAAAAAAAAGGTATAAAGAGCTGGTGTTACGAATCCTGAGATTCCTCTAGAACAGCAGTTCAAGTGTTTTGTTAATATCATTTTATTTAAGACTAAATAAAATATTTAAGACTTATTCGGAAGTTTGCTGAGACCCCGGCCTCCTGGTTGAGAACCACTACCTTAGATCCTCTGTCTGTATGGATATTTTATATATAACAAGTTGGGCTTGTAATGTGTGATATTGATGACAATCATGTCTTATATATTGCCATTGTCTTCAACCAGTGTCTGAAAAGGAAGACGGTAAAACACAAACCCACTCTGGAGGCAAAACTGACAACACTGTCTCTATTAGTGTTCCCATTCTGGTTGTGCTAATACTCGCTGTTGCCGTGGTTCTAACCCTACTGATCAAAAGACGACATCTGACAAACACGGTAAGCAGTTTTTGTCTATATATCATGTTTCGTTGATTTTTTTGTGATTAGTCATTAAATGACATAAAACATCATAGCATATATACACTTTCTAAATTATTTCATTTATTATATAAAAAAAATAAGGTGTCGTTCAGACCAGATGCCTATAAACATGATCTACTATACAAAGAGTGTCACATTTTTGAGACACCATATTAAGTTGAAAAAATGTGCTACAGGACACCTGACACACATTTTTGTTCCATTCCGTTTATCTTACAAGAACGTGACCTTCAATGACTGCTTTTTGAGGTTTGAATTGACAAAGGGTCCATATTCCTTGAATTGCGCTCATGGCAAAAGTAAATCTCCACCAGTCACATATTTTCAGAGCGTTGCTTCAGGTCATGTGTTTGACATTTTTAGGTATGATACCGGAAGCATTTCCAAAAACCTGACTGTGAATTATTTTTTTATTTTTTTGCTATAGGACACTGATTCACCAGCACATCAGCCTATGATCCAAAGTGTGTGATCATGCTTGAAAGTATAATGGACTAACTTCTATGTTGTAATACAAGGTCCTCTACAACAGCACAGACAATATGAGGCCTTAGCCCTAACACAAGTGTTTGTATGTGGGCATTACAGAGTGGTGCGTTCTGAGTCCAGACAATCGATGCAATGTGCAGTCTTCAGTTGTAGCACTGATATACCACTGAATTGTGAATACACTGTGAATATACTTCCTGTAAACATTACAGTTTGTAAGATGACAAGATTCTCCTTGTAGGTACTGTTTATTCATTCTTTCAAGTATAGATGTAAGAGGTGGGAGACGTGCGGTATAAATTTTGCCTATCCCTCTCTGATTGGAGTCATTGGTGGTCTCATGCTTAAAAAGGCTTTTCAAATCACAATTTTTTTTAGTTCATATGTGTATTGCAATGATTTATTAAGCACACACCATGTAAGCTTCTTTACGTATACTCTTGAAGGGGTTGTCTTCCTCAGCTTGTACTGATTTTCATTTATGTGGAAGAAATATTGCACTCCCTATGGGATATGTTTATATGTGAAATGTTTTTTTTTACTCTACTAAATTTCATTTACTTTTAAATGAATTCTGCTTCAAACCTGTCGAGGCAATAAACCTTTTACAAATACACTTTTCTGTATCTATCTTCTGTTACTAAAGTTGTATTACTTTTAGAATAATACCATACAGAATGAATTACCACTAAAGCTTGACATTTAGCAAATTTAGCTGACGTAGGATTTTAGTAAAAAATTCCATTTAGAGGTTCAAAATCTCGGCTGTTGTGTTATGTTGAGGTTGTAATCCTGTCCAGATTTCTAACCGCAGCTGGAACGAAAGGATGATTTTTCCCCTCAGCTTGTACTGAGGAACTCAAATTTGTATTCAAATCCACTGGTTTGCTTTCAGTTTCTATATGACTGTGTGCAAGTATGATGGACAAATGACCATGTCTTGAATGAAAAAGTCAGAATGCACAAACTGCAATGAACAGATGAATCACTCGTAGTACTATATGAACTGATATACACATACACGTGAGAAACTTTAATGCATAAGCATATCAAAACATTCTGCTGTCATAAAATATGACCATTCAAAGCTATTTTTTATTACTCACATGTCGGAAGCCTTACAACCTGCTGGTTACTGTTGTGTTTATGAGTAAACCGTCATGAGAGTTAATACTTATAAAAATCTGCTCTAGTTCATATTAGACATCAATGGGCTCTTCCTGGTTGTAATGAGGTCAAGAATTTACCCGGTTTTCTCTAGTGGACCGTAACTTTACTGTAGATTGTTTCTTCTGGAGTGTTTTCAGATTATTCAAATTAGTCCAGTAAGGTCACAATCAGAAACCTAACCCATATTAGAGTAATGGCTGTTCTTGTCTTGTTTGGTGTGTTTGATTTGAAAGTGTGCATATTTTGGATTAAAAGCTTCGAAAAGAGGAAGTTGCTGCAGGCAACTTAAAGATGCGTGCCAAACATTTATAGCTCAGGTTACATTTCCAACCTCAAGATATTTTCAATAGGAGATCATATTTTCTCACAGTGTTGATAGTGAAATTAAAGTTATAGTTCTCCCTAATTCTTTCATTATTTACTCACCCACATTTCAAACCATGATTTTCTTGCCTCGATGGACTTCAAAAAGATGGCCAAATTGTGGGTGAACTTTACTTTTTATGTAGATTACCTGGTGGCACACCAGGATGTTCAGACATTTGATCTTTATGTTATTTTTAGGGATGATAAACTAAAATGAGGGCATGCCATGTGGAAACATAAAACACATCTAAGATACAAACATCATAAAAAAAGTCGTTTGCCCTCTTTTAAGCCATAAAATACCAAAGGTATTGATTGACCTTTTAAATCATATTGATGAAAAGATAGTAGTTAATATTTGACAATATAGTAAAGCTGAGTTGGCATTCACTATAAATTATTAACATTGAATCTCTGTCTGGGAAAATGGCAGCAGTAATTTCTGGAAGACTTTTTTTATTTTACTTTTTACTTTGTCAAGCTATTTAAAAACCTATAAAAAATGCGTTAACTTTCTAGAACACAATGGATTGAAGAAAGTTTTGCAACACAAATGAAAGCAAACAACTTCTGAATTGAATTGAAGTTAAGCCAAAAAAACACTCTCTCCTCTGTGATTGTTTTGCCTTGGAAAGTCCCATGCTGATGTCAGCGGTGCAGGACATTGTCATGTGATGATGTAATTTTTACACTATAGTGAAACCACGTTTTTAAAAATATTTTTAAAAACATATAGATATATACAATACAACCATATGTTTTATATAAGACCAAATCAGGTAACTCCCTATTACGTTTTTTACATACATTTTTTTTTGCTTCCTGTTTATTGACATGCTGTTGCCAGTTTTTGTCTTCACGCTGCTTAAGTATCTGGTCTCACTTTATATTAAGTGGCTTTAAATACTATGTACTTGCATCGAAAAATAGGTACGATGTACTTATTGTGTTCATGTGTGTATTGTAAAACACTTTTGCTGCTATTGAGGTGTGGTACGGGTAAGGTTAGGGACAGGTGTGCTGGTATGGGTCGCTTTAAGGGTGGATTAAGGTGTAAGGGAAGGGCCAACAACTTACAAATGTAATTACATCAATTTATTACAGCTGTAATTACATGTAGTTCAAAATGTAAGTACAATGTAAAAGCATATATGTACACAATACATCCATTGTATCAAATTATTAATTTCAATGTAAGTACATAGTACTTAAAGCCACTCAATATAAAGTGTTTCAATCTTAGAGAGCTTTACTAATAATTTTGTGAAAATTCTTGGCAGTTTGACTGCAACCTGCAGGCCCCAAAATGTACAAACATTATATTCCTCATGATGTGAGGTGAACAATGAGAGGTTAATAATGTATCATCTGTCATAAGATTGCATAATACTCAAGTTTCCAGGAAGTTAAGAAAGAAACCGGACAGGAAAGTATGTGTTAGTAAACTTTTGTGTGTGGGAGAGATTGAGATCCTGGAAGTTTCTGTGAAACAAGCTATGTAACATTTTATAAAAACTCGAAAACAAAGCATACACCAAGGCATAATTGTTTTGCACGTTACTTAAAGTGCACAAGGGATCATATTTCCATGATATTTAATGATCACGTTTTATAAAATATACTGTAACTTCCATAACAAAACTTTTTCTCCTGTCCAAAATGAGCATTTACTAAAACTAAATTGTGAAAATAAATCTTTAAGAACTTGCCACAGCGTTACATTTACATTTATTCATTTGGCTGACACTTTCATTTAAAGCGACTTGCAAGATGCCTGAACACGAGCGCTATACGTGTCCATGATAAATATTAGGTGAGCAAGCACTAAGTCATGGTGAAAAAATAATATGGAAGTAAGATAGATGCCACAGTTTCTTAGAACTAACTCCTTTAATGTTTTTTCAACCCAACAGGCAGCACAAAATAGAACCAATAAGTTCCATTTTATGTTAAAAAGAACTCTGTTTGATTGAGAAATCTGAGGAACCAAAATGGGGCCTGGAGTATCCTTTTGTTTTTACAGTGAAAGCCTTCCAAAAACAAGATTAGGCTATAATGGTTAGCACACCCTGAAAAGTCAGATTTTCATAACACTGCAGCATATTTATAGACTTAACCAAGCAACGGATAAGTTCTGATTTAATTCAATTTCATTCAAGTGTGCTATTAGAAGTACAATTTTTATGTACCTCTCAGAAATATACTTAAATTCACACTTAAGTATACTTGACTTATACTGACAGAAAGGTCTATAAGTTTATTTAGCCTACTTTTACTCAAATTATAAATATAATATAAGTATTCGAAGTATATTCTTGGCTTGTAGTTATGTTTACTCTTTCATTATGCTAAAATTTGTATATAGTTTTACATACTGTAATATAACCTTGAGCATTTTGGCACAGAATACAATAGATTTGTTTAAAAATATTGTGAAATTTAGTGAAGTCCACTGGTAGTATGAATTTACTACAAAACTACTTAACTCTTTTCCCACTATTTACAGAATTTTCTGTTATTTATGACACAACTGCACATGTAACATAACATGATCATCAGACATTAAACAGCATATAAATGAAAACTGCCACACATTACTGAATGAAATGTCGAACCCATGAAGAGGAAACGACTGTGAAGCTTTGGTGGTGTTGATGGACTCGATCTACTCCATCTCTGATTATCGATCTGAATCAGATCCGGACAGGGTCTTTGATATAGATATTTAACAAACAAAACAAAACAAAACAAAACAAAACAAAACAAAACCTCTGCCTAAACACTAAAAAGTGGGCCAATTTAGTCCCAAGTATTGAAACAGTATCACTGACAAGTATACGATTGACATTAGTATACTTAACATAAAGTATGCCTATTCATAAAATATAGGCCTACTTGAACTTTACTTAAGTATACTTAATAAAATTAACTTGAAGTAGGCCTATACTTAGTTTTGGGAAGGGTATTCAACAGAGATACTGTACTCTATAATCTCTACAGTTAATCTAAACCGTAGCATTCATTGTTGTGTGAGATGTTCTTCCTCCTCTTTCTCAGTCCGCCTCTAAGGGTCTCTCTAAGACCTTGAAATCCTCAGCCTGAACCCACCACTCAAAGGAGAGTGGGAAATCAAGCCACCATATGTTTGGATGGAAAAGATTGTGTATATATACCGTAGTCAAAAATAAATGTACCAAAATGTAGCCTATTTCAAATACATTTATTTTATGCTAAGTATACTACAAATACATTGACATATTTATGTAATATATACTTAAATACCCTGCAGTTGTACTTTTGATAAACTAAATTGATATACTTAAAGTCTGCTAAATTGGAAATACTAATTTAATACTTAATCTACTTTAGTTATCTGGAAATAGTGCTGAGGTCCAACTAAAGATAAATATATTTGATTGTGCTAAATTGGAACTATTGCAAGTATACTTTAGGTAGCATACACTTTAAATATATTGCATTTAAAGACTGACATTATACAGAGATCATACTATCCTTACTAATAGTGATATTAAAACACATTTTAAGCTTAATATTAAGAAATGTGCATTATGCAACAAAGAAGTACTCTACATTAGGTTTAATTATAATATTTATATCAGTAAGTTTCAAGCGACATATCAGTAAATATGTTAAGTTTTTTTTAGTATACTTATATGTATATGTATTTAAATACATTCTGGTATTTTAGGTTTCTAGGTGTCATTCTAGGTTTTTTCACTATAGGATATATATATATATATATATGCATATACATATTTTCCGATTAAAGTGTTTTGACTCACTGTCACAATAAGAAAATGCAAAATCATCACTTTCCTTCAAAGAAATAAGATCATGCTTGAAGTTATTTAAAAATAAAAAATAAAAAAAGATGAAAAAAATCAAGGTTCATCAAAGGTATTCTGTACTTTTTTAAAGGGCACCTATTATGGAATTTTGAAAATTACCTTTCATGTAGTGTGTAACATATCTAAGTGAACAAAAACATCCTGCAAAGTTTTAAATATGAAAGTTCACCGTATACAAAGTTATTGTCTCTCAAAAGTAAGAGTCGACTCTGAGTCGCTGATATGAATCGATAGACGAACGATGCTTTTGCTCTGTCTAGATTACGTCAACTTGACAAGTTATTTGAATAAGATACGCCCACTTATTGCGCTCGTAGACGTCAGGGAAAACTTGAAAACATCATGTCGACGAGATGCTGTGTTCTGAAGTGAGACGCAAAAGCGAACTTTTTTCATCTGCCCAGGGAGGAGCATTTGAAGACTAAGTGGCTACAGTTCATATATACAACTATACCACAGAAATATAGCCGTTCATATATACAACTATACCACAGAAGTATACGTTAGCCCGAACCTTGCTTTGCTCGCGTCATTTTGAAGATGATTACTTCACAAACATAAATGCTGTAAAATGTGGATTCGCGAGCCGGCTGATATTGAAGGAAGGTTCAGTAACGTTTCGAAGTTTATTTGGATCAGCTTTCTCCTCCGAATCACAACTTGTAAGTATTGTTAATATTAATAATTGTTTCTTTTATGTTTTATATAGCATGCTCAAAAATGATTTTGTGTGTTGTGTACGCACAGCGCAGCTTCTATAGTCTTCAATGTCAATTGTATTGAAATATGCGAAGTGTTTGTCGTTATTGGAATTGTCATAAAGAATAGAGCATACCTCGTAGTACTGCATTACCAATATGTTTATGCGTTGGGCTAATGCAAACAAAGACTGAATGTGCTTTTACCACTGAACTTTGGGCTATGGTCGCTAACATAACTCAACTTAAATTCCTTCTCTTATTTAGAATTTTTTACTACAAAGCGGTGCACTATAATCATCATTATTAACGCAATGTAATTGATAAAAGCATTGTACACTGTACTCCGTGTTCACCAATATAAGTATTATCTCTGTAAACACATTTTACTTATACACACATTGTCAATCACAACTGACTGGGTCATCTGACCAATCACCGCACATTCGCGTCACGCAAAGGCAGGGTTTGGAAAAATGAGTCGTAGAACGATTCATATGGGAGTCCACTGAGCAAATCAGTTAAAAATAAATGCGTATTATAAAACAACAACAGTGTTTTTTGTCATTGCATGCTTGTAAAACTGTTGTTGGGGACTCCCAAAACAATATTAGGAACATTTTAAATGCCATAATAGGTGCCCTTTAAATCTTGTCTTCACAGCTATCCATCTGTAACCCATTGTGCAATCTCCCTTTTAAATGTAACTGCATCATGCATCATTTTTGACAAGCTGTGGTGCGGTATGATTTCTGAACATGAGTCACGTTCCCTCAACAGACACCTGTGAAATACAGGGCTGTTCATGCATTTGAACTCCAATCGAATCACTTTAATTCCAATGACGTCATCATTTTAACATTTATTTTCTGGAATAGTTTCTCAAGCAATTACCTTGTGATATAAAGGTCTAATAAAATTTAATAATTTTACTGACTATAGAACTGCATTAACATTAGAACATACATTACAATAAAATCATCACACATTAATGTCTCATTCTTGACTAAGTTCACAAAACAATTTTTATGTTGGTAGTGAACCAATGCCAATCTCTTAAACAGTTTCTGTTTTGGTCTATTTGCCTAAATAGACTAGCCAAATTATAATAAATAATTTTATGACTAATGTCAGCAATGACAAACCTTTGTGACATTATTTTAAAACAGTAGTCACAACAACAGCAGCATATTGCTCACATGTTTTTTGGATATGTGTAATTATTTAGGGAGTTTTGATCTGGCTGGTGACATTTAGATAAGGCGATTATGTAACAATGCACAGTCATGCACCTCAAGCCATCAGATTTATTAGCAAAGCCAAAGCTAAACTCACTTCTACTGACTTTATGCTTCAACCGTTAGACAGCCATAAATTACATTGTGCACTGCAGCTTTAAAAGCTGAACATTAAAACATTAAAGCAGTGCTTCTCACGTTTGAAGTAAATAACTTAACCTATTAGCAGAACTGTCGCATGGATGTTTAAACATGGCGTCCTGTGGCACAGCTGGCACTGGCTTGCCCTCGTGTCATACTCAACTCAGGGGCTGTATTGTGTCTGCTGAGGGGCACCGCTGCCAGCTGCCCATGTTTGCCCCGAGTGCTTAACATACAACGCGAGAATCAAGAATGGCCCTGGCTCTGTAGAGTACTGTGCATGATCTGTTTTCAGTCTCAGAGACAACATGGTTTCTCATCCTGATGGGAACTATGCTGATGCAAACCAGTTGAGTCAGTGTGGAGTACACAATGTTTTATCTGTCACCATTCACTTTCATCTGTCAGTTTGCTTTTAACAAAATACTTGAAATCTTCTGCAAGATCAAACGTGTAAACCTGATATTTCACTATTGTGGTTTCAAGCCATCTGACTGAATAATTATTGGCATCTCTTTGAAAGACAAATATCCAACCTTGTCAAATGTGTAAACTAATTCTACCAAAATGTGTAAATATCCTGGGTATAGAAAGCCGACATGCCTTTAATCATTTAAAGTGCGCCAATTCAAATAATTTCACAAAATACATTGCACATAATTTTTCAATGATTCTCAAAGGACTCAATGGATGTATCAGTCTCTCTATCACTCCTTTCCGCGAGCTACTCTGCTCTGATTGGCCAGAAGGCACAGTCTGTTGTGATTGGTCTACCATGTACAGCACCTCAGAAACAAAAACGCCTATTACCATAATAACTTCAGCCAGTGGCATGCACAGACCTCCTCAGTACAGGGGCAGGGGTGGAAGGACCAAAAAGGCCAACAAAAAAAAAAGATACTTGATAACAGCTGTCTGTCGTGCCATTCGCAAAGTTTACCTGGCACTCAAGCAGTTTTTAGTTTTTTTTTTGTGGCATTTGCAAGCCATTTAAGAACCAAGATTGTAAAGCAGGATTTTTTTTTTTTTTAACTTAGGTAGGGTATATTATAATTTTTGATAAAGATAATGCCATCATGATGACCATGCCGATTATGACTTACAGTATGTCCCTCAGGCTTCACTAACGTGATTGGTGCCATAGACTATAGACCGTAGACTGCACACATGTTCCCATCAAGGCCTCAATGAAGGGGATTTTGTGAACAGAAAGGGGGCTCACAATGTAAATGTGCAGCCAAGTTACTATTACAATTATTAATATTCCAGATTAGTAATATTATAATTTTTTTTAAAAAGGCAGTTGACTGAGTAAAATCTCTTAGATGGTGTGTGACTATGTTCCATATCACAAATCAATGTGAAAGCAAAATGGCCAGGATCTGTGCATGACTCAAGAATTTTCAGAGATTCACATTTATGCACATTATATGAACGTGGTAAGGAAAATTATAAATATCAAGCTCACTGTCTTACATACACTTATGCTGAAGAGAACTGCATTTTTCCAGTACACAGGTGATTACAACAGGATCCTGCTTGGCAAGGGCACACAATGAAATGAACTTTGGCCAACTAAAGGGAAGATTTTCCTGATTCTCCGAGTTCTTCTGTGCATCTATGGACCTCGTATCTCTTCTCTACATTCATGTTGGAAGTTCATTCAAGTCTGCTCTCAGTTCATGTGTCTTCGGATCGGAATTGCTATTCAAGTGTCTACGTACAGTATCTGCATTCAAGTTCTAAGTGCTTTCGTGTCTGCCTTCAAGCCCTGATTTATCATCAAGTCTACCTCTGAGTTCAAAGTATTCAAGAGACTGTTTCCTGATTTCTATTTAGTGTGGATCTCGAAGCCTTCTATGAGATCGGATATTGCAACTGGTGTATAAATAAAGTCTGTTAACCGTATTCCTTGTGTCCTTGTCCTTCTAGTATTGTGACGCATATATTAATAATTATGTAATATTTATCTGCAATTCAAATATGTTGCTGTTTTTTCCATATCACAGTAATGAGAACAGGAAACGTTTTATGCGTTTTGGCCATTCAATTACAAGACAACAGCGTTTTGGGAGTCTGAAAATTCAAGCTTTTGAAACCGGGTTTCAAAATGCAAGGTTTTGCAATGTAAACAACAAAAACGTGAATTTGTGAAAACTGTGAGGTCATCCGCATGCATATTACATGTTCACGCATGTGTTTTACACGTTTCTTGACAAAGTGACATCACCAACTACTGGCCTGGCATGCATAATATTTTATTATGTCATTTTAGCAGATCCGTGTGAACGGGGATCGGTTTGACATTGTTGTCGTGTAAGCATAGCTACTCTTATTCATATTTTTGGGCCCTCATAGATCTAGATACAAGTGCACCTAAGATTTTGATCAGAAGTTACAGTTCAGAAAGTTTGCCCCATTTTTTTTTTTAATCAGTATATCAGTGTCATCTAACTTCTTTAAGTGTGCTGATTCTGGTGATATAGAAGTACTTTAGTGTTATTAAGTTTACATTGTAATAAAATTGGGTGGTTACATTTACTTTTGCGACGCTCATTTTATGATTTCACCCTCTCTTTTTTTCCACCCATAAGTTTTTCTTTCCCCCTAGTAATATAACCATGGATTATGCATGGGATCTCTTGGTGGTTACAAGTCAATACCAGTGACACTGGAAAAAGCAAAAAAACAACAACAAACAATGAAAAAAGCAAGAGCATTAAATATTAGTTAAGGATACCCAGATACTCCTCCTCCTCTCTCTAATACAAAGGAAATGGTTCAATATGCAGTTAGTGTGTGTAGGTGTATTTTTGGTATCAGTTCTAGTTATTTATATTTTCAAATATATTTAGTGCATGCAAATATTTGTTGGCAGGCAAGATTTGATGGCCAGTGTTTAATTTTTCCACTGTGGTCATTGCATCAGCCTGGTACATTGTAAACAACTTTGTTTCCAGACGGACTGGTTTACCCCAGACAACTGGTGTGTTGGTATGGTAAGTAAAAGCCACCCAATCAGATTGGAACTGCCAATTTTTGGACAATGCCTGCCAGTTTTGTGTGCATTAAACAGTCAGTTAACGGCCTGTGGGCAGTCTGTGGCTTGCCATGTGAAGCATGAGACTGGATAAAGCATCAAATTGGACAAAATGCAATCTTGGCTGGGATTCACATTAAATTTGTTTCATATTTTATTAGGTTAGGCCTCCGCTATTTCATCCCTAGGACATAAAAGTCTTGGTTTGATACAAACTCAATTGAAAATGTAGAGAAATAATGAATTTTCTCATTAAACAAACAAATAAAACTTAATTGACAGTGAATTAATTCCCCTTTAAAAGTTAATTTCATTTTCACAGCTCACTCTAGCAGGTTTTATTTGAATACTATGTGCGAGGGCAAGACATCTCATTTTGTTGAGCCGTCCCATTCTGTCTAGATCTGGATAGATATATTCTGTTCCTCATTTCTTGCTCAGGAAGTTATTTGCATGAAAATGCAAGAGCCTGGTTTTATAGATGTGAATGAAGTCTTCAATTACGCAGATTAAAAGAACATCATGTTACCATTCCACACCCTTTCAGTGTGCCCTATCATGTTTTGATTACATCACCCAGTTCTGCAAGATTTATGTGAGCTATTTCTTTGGTTATTTTCATGAAAAACTACAATTATTACTCTAATATTAATTGGCTGAAGGATGAATGTGCAGCACCTATATGACTTCAAACCCAAAAATATCATGCCACATATCATGCCACATATCAGAGAAACACTTCAAATGTGACCTCAGGATGCTTTGTCTGAACAGATATTCTTTCATTGACATAGGGCCTCTCTCACTCTTTTGTTTAAACATCAAAAAGTAATTTGAGAGAACTGTTGCCTAGCTATCTTGTTTCATCCATGCAGACATTAACTATTAAATTTTTTTTTATTTTATATATATATATTTTTTTTTTTACACACTAGTTTGGCCTTAGGACAACCTTATGTAGCCTATCAGCTTACTGTAAACTGAGTAGCTTCAGTTGGATTGCCTGAGGGTTAATGCTAGAAATTCAAAAAGTCAGTTCCCTACAGACAGCATTCTCTTATGTAAACCATTTTATATTGTTACAGTCAGGATGTAAAATCAGCTGAGCACACGTGGCTTTGGTCTGCGCAAGAGTTTTGCGTACAGCGCTCACAAGACTTGTGCTGTGGTCAAAGTGTCCACAATAGGAAGTGTGACCTGAGGTTTAGGAACTGAGGTCAGCAGCTATTCACAAATGATCATTTCAGATAAAATTCCTGGCTGTAAATGAAATGTAAAGAGAATAACATTCTGGAAAAAAAGGGTACCATAATTAAATGTTGTTATTCAGTTTTTTTTTTTTGGCATCCAGACTGCATACTGGCATTAAAAAGTTTGAGATCGATAAGATTTTTTTTTATGATAAAAAAAAAAAGTCTCTTGTCTTGACCAAGGATGCATTAATTTGATCCAAAATACAGTAAAAACAGTATTATTGTGAACTGTTTTCTATTTGAATTTATTTTAAAATACAATTTATTCCTGTGATCAAAGCTGAATTTTCAGCATCATTTACTCCAGTCTTCAGTGTCACATGATCCTTCAGAAATCATTCTAATATGCTGATTTGCTACTCAAGAAACATTTATTATTATCAGTGATGAAAAAAAGTTGAAATTTTTTCAGCATTATTTGATGAATAGAAAGTTCAAAAGAACAGTATTTATCCGAAATAGAACACTTTTGTAACATTGTACTACTGTTCAAATGTTTGGGGTCAGTAAATTGATTCCAAAGCTTACTATTTCAAATAAATGCTGTTATTTTTAATTTTCTATTCATCAAATAAAACTGTTTTCAACATTGTCATAATAATACATGTTGAGCAACAAATCACCATATTAGAATGATTTTTGAAGGACACTGAAGACTGTAATGAGTAATGATGCTGAAAATGCAGCTTTGAACACAATTGCATTTTTCAAGAAACAGTTAATGTTAATAATATTTCATAATATTACTGTTTTTACTGTATTTTACTGTATTCATTACAGGCTAGGCCATCGTTTGGCTTCCACATTAGCCTTGTCATGTTTAATCTTGTTTTATAAGAATTACTCTGTGTTCCTATAGTTCTTTTGTTCACTGTGAAACAAACCTGATCATGATCGGCAAACTCCAGAAACTCTTTAGAAAATGGCTTTAATCAAACGTTGCAAGCTTCTGAAAATAAATAACTCCGCAGTGCTTTCCCAGAGGATATTGCAGTATGAAAGCCCCAAATGAAGAGACTGTAGGCAATTTACTTAATTAAAATGAGCTAATGCAATACAATTCTTAAGCATTTGGTCACAACTTATTTTTATTGCATGCATTCCATTTTAATTTGTAAAATAGATGTTTACTTAATCCATTTGTGTTGGTACTAAATGAATCATTTTTGTTAGTGTAGCATTGCTAAAACCGGGCATGGAATTTCCAGTCATGAAAAGCATGCTAGAGAAAGGAGAAGAGTTTACCTCTTTGGAGCTTACTATTACCAAAAAAAAAAAAAAAAAAGTTTATTCAAAATAGTTTATTCAATGGTGCTTTTCAAATAAACTAACAAAAAGAGTATGCTATTTGTCTTTTTTACTTATACTTAACCAAATTAAACTATAAGTATATTGGCTTGTACTGATAAATATACAAAAAACGATATTAGGCCTACACGTGTGGATCTTTGATATACTTTAGTATACTTTTAAATGTATATTTTATACTATTTTATTGTAGCCTGACAGGGTAGGTTATTAAATGAAGAGTTTGGTTCCAAAACGCGATAAACGCCATTTTTAAAAAAATTGAGTTACTGCAAAAATCCAACGCATCCTCATCCCAAGGCGTAATATTCTGACACTTTGACAAAGCGTCTAAATCCAACACCCATGGAACCCTTTAGCGTCAATATAACACGCAGAGAGATGGGTAGGTTTAGGTATGGTGTAGGGTTAGGGTTAGACCGCTAGGAGGCGCCTTCTGACCCATATATATCGGCGTCTCATATTGACGCTAAAGGGTGCCATGCGCGTTCGATATAGACGCTTTGGCAAAAGCGTCATTATATTACGCCTTGGGATGAGAACGGGCTGAAAAATCAGTATTGTATCTAATCGGTATTGAAAAGTCAATGTTTAATTTTTCGTAAAATGCGATATCCGCTGTGTTATTCTGTAATGTTTTCTGCCTTTCTTTCCAAACCGCGACAAACGCCAGTCTCCCTTCTCTGCAAAATGCGATACATCCGCTCAACCAATCACAACGCACCATTCCACGCAATGTAAACAGTAACGGCAGCGCTTTAAATAGCTACACCCGGCTTCCTAGGTTTTCTCATCTATTTTGTAGGCTACTTATCGATCAACAAACAAACAAAAAAATGAATCATTTTGACGGCATTAATGAACCTGTGGTGGTTTCTGCGGTGGGTAAGAAACGTAAGGCATCGAAATCGAATCATTTACGTGAGGAGATTAGAGAACTCCGGTCAATTTTAACATTGAGCTCGTTTTTTTGTAAATTTGGAGTGCTGTCAGTACAGAGAACAATGACAAAAATCGGTGTTGCCTACACCGTGTTATCTTCTTTTTAAAATTTGCACCCTGTTGACTTCAATGGGGCAAGTTTTAAACCTGCTTTTAGCCTCTTAACATCCTTGATGTGCCATTACAAGTGCACAGTCATGTGAGTGGTGTTATTAAGAGTGAACAAGGTCAATCTGACTGCAGTAGATGTGAAAGATATTAATAAAAATGATGTTAATTCAGCCAGCTTACATACCTGTATTTACTTCCTGTTTTCGGTCGAAGTCCAAAGTAGTCGATTATCGAGTTAGGAGAATGGGATGTCATACAGCCTGGTCGCGCGCGCGAACTCGATAATCGACTGCTTTGGACTTCGACCGAAAACAGGAAGAAAATACAGGCATGTGAGCTGGCTGAATTAACATCATTTTTATTAATATCTTTCACATCTACTGCAGTCAGATTGACCGTGTTCACTCTTAATAACACCACTCACATGGCTGTGCACTTGTAATGACATATCAAGGATGTTAAGAGGCTAAAGGCAGGTTTAAAACCCCATTGAAGTCAACAGGGTGCACATTTTAAAAAGAAGATAACACGGTGTAGGCAACACCGATTTTTGTCGTTGTTCTCTGTACTGACAGCACTCCAAATGTACAAAAAAATTAGCTCAGTGTTAAAATTGACCGGAGTTCTCCTTTAAGAAGATGAGGCACTCGGAGTCGGGAGGAGGAAAAATGTCAGCTGTTGCTTGTTCTCACACGACAGCATCAAACTTCTGTCACGCTGACACATTGACCCCAGGGGATCTTTTGAAAAAGTTTCAATTGTTTTATTCAAAGTCAACGAAAATCTTGCGTGCCTTCTAATGCACTCTCTGTCACAGACGAACGACGTTGACAGTCATGAAGAGTAGCTGCCCATTCTGTCAGCCTTTTGAGAGTGACTATTCACTGATAAGTTGTTGAATGTTTTTACAAAGAATATTGGGTAACACTTTACAGTAAGGGTACATGAATTATGTGAAAACATCATGATCATGCGTAATAAATCATAATTCATGATGATGTGCTCATCTTAGTTAATGTTTTAATTAAGGTGTTGTTCATTAAACAACAACATTAAAGCAATGGATTTATATGCACAAGACAACAAATTCAATGTATATAAAATGTATTTTATTTTGAATTTATTTTGATTATTTTATTTTGATTAATTGCATACAAAAAAAAAAAAGGATTTATTGCCTTTTGTGAAAAAAAAAATCTGTTTTTATAATAAATCTTTGAAAATCAAAACCTGGATTTAATTTTTTATTGTTATTAGAACCTACAAATGCTATGTGAAAATTTGAAACAGAAAATAGTGGTTTTCATCTTTCCACTTTCTTGGTAAAGAAAACACATTTTTACTCAAATTCATCAAAATGGATGTATTGCGTTTTGGAACCAAACTCTTCAAATACTTTTCCACACGTACAAACAAACAGATAAACATTTGACTGATTCGATTGACAATTCTACATAGAGCGCCATTGGTTTAGTGAGAGTTTACTTTAAGTGTACTGTCATAAACTAAAAAGTGGGCTTGAACGTATACACTCACCGGCCACTTTATTAGGTACCCCATGCTAGTAACGGGTTGGACCCCCTTTTGCCTTCAGAACTGCCTCAATTCTTCGTGGCATAGATTCAACAAGGTGCTGGAAGCATACCTCAGGGAGTTTGGTCCATATTGACATGATGGCATCACACAGTTGCCGCAGATTTGTCGGCTGCACATCCATGATGCGAATCTCCCGTTCCACCACATCCCAAAGATGCTCTATTGGATTGAGATCTGGTGACTGTGGAGGCCATTTGAGTACAGCGAACTCATTGTCATGTTCAAGAAACCAGTCTGAGATGATTCCAGCTTTATGATATGGCGCATTATCCTGCTGAAAGTAGCCATCAGAAGTTGGGTACATTGTGGTCATAAAGGGATGGACATGGTCAGCAACAATACTCAGGTAGGCTGTGGCGTTGCAACGATGCTCAATTGGTACCAAGGGGCCCAAAGAGTGCCAAGAAAATATTCCCCACACCATGACACCACCACCACCAGCCTGAACCGTTGATACAAGGCAGGATAAATCCATGCTTTCATGTTGTAGACGCCAAATTCTGACCCTACCATCCGAATGTCGCAGCAGAAATCGAGACTCATCAGACCAGGCAACGTTTTTCCAATCTTCTATTGTCCAATTTCGATGAGCTTGTGCAAATTGTAGCCTCAGTTTCCTGTTCTTAGCTGAAAGGAGTGGCACCCGGTGTGGTCTTCTGCTGCTGTAGCCCATCTGCCTCAAAGTTCGACGTACTGTGCGTTCAGAGATGCTCTTCTGCCCACCTTGGTTGTAACGGGTGGTTATTTGAGTCACTGTTGCCCTTCTATCAGCTCGAACCAGTCTGGCCATTCTCCTCTGACCTCTGGCATCAACAAGGCATTTCCGCCCACAGAACTGCCGCTCACTGGATGTTTTTTCTTTTTCGGACCATTCTCTGTAAACCCTAGAGATGGTTGTGCGTGAAAATCCCAGTAGATTAGCAGTTTCTGAAATACTCAGACCAGCCCTTCTGGCACCAACAATCATGCCACGTTCAAAGTCACTCAAATCACCTTTCTTCCCCATACTGATGCTCGGTTTGAACTGCAGGAGATTGTCTTGACCATGTCTACATGCCTAAATGCACTGAGTTGCCGCCATGTGATTGGCTGCTTAGAAATTAAGTGTTAACGAGCAGTTGGACAGGTGTACCTAATAAAGTGGCCGGTGAGTGTATATCTAACAGTATATTTATAAGTTCAGTGAAAGTTCAGTCCACAGTACAGTTGCAATTCAACAGAAAAACTATTGTATCAAGGTTTACAACTGTTATACTATAAAATAAACTTTTATAAATTACAAAGTGGACCAATTTAGCCGCAAGAAGTATTGAATTAATACACTTACAATTATACTACTATGATTTTAGTACTTACTATATAAAGTATACTTGGAAAATATACTTAAACTTAAAGTATACCTCTATTTTGTAAGGGTATACTTAGTTGAGTATGGTTTCATGAATTGTCACTGTGAAAATGCATGTGGAATAACCTGTTTTTTCTTCTTCATGCTGCTAACACCATGTTACACGAGATGGATTTTTTTTTTATGTTTAGCTTGCATAAAACTTTTTACTTTTTTTTTTTTTACTCAACTTAAATGACATTTTAACTGACTTGAAATGAGTTGATTCTTGTAAAACTTATAAAAAGTTGAAAATTGCTTAACTCATTTTGATGAGTTAAAGCAATATAAAAAACATATGTTGTCATAACTTATTGATCATATTTTTTTTACAGTACATATATATTTAGAGTAAATTAAAATTTTCAGCTGTAAAGTTTAGCACAGTGTGAATTGGTTTGATGTCAACACATTTGAAATCACACACTTTAAAAACACACTTTACAAATCATAGTTGATTGCCTTTGTTCAGATCAAACTATCAGTAGGTGGTTACTGTCTTTTTTCAATAGCTCCAGCTTTAGTTTTTAAAGGTAATTATAGGGTTTCTAATAGTTGTGTGGTTGCGTAGCAGTGGTATTGCCCTCACAGCCGACATATAACCCTGCTGAGATGTGAGCAAGGATAATCTTTTCACAGAAAACAAGAAGCTCCATTTCCTGATGACGAGCCCTTGAGAAACAGTCCAACAGGACAAGGAGAAAAAAAAGAGAGAAAACAGCAAGTTTTGAGAGATTAACCCTGTCAAACACAGTTAGAGAGCAGGGCTGCTCACATCTCTCTCCTTCTGTCCAATTACACAAGCATGCTCCTAATGTAGTGGGAACTAATGAAATTGTTGCAATGATGATGAATGGTGGATGGTGAGGAAGGACAGATGGGAATGTAATTACTAGTGTTTGGGGATCAACCAAAAAGGCAGGTTCAAGGAACCATGGCAACATCATCCGTCATATAGCAGAAACCAATAGAAATCACATCACTTTCCATTTCAATCCTTGGCCTGGTGTTCTCTCATTTTACAGTTAAACGTACATGAATTATGATATCCCATAAATGGCCTGTTAGTGTTTGGTTTGAAACTTTCAGAGCTATTTGAATCTAAACATATTGGCTAAAACTGTAAGGAACAATATATCAGAATATTCGAAAAACTTTAATGTTTTCATTCAATAACCCATCCATAAAGTATACCATTCATTATAGTTTTAATCTTTATTTTTTGTATTTTGCAATATTCTATTCTATTTTATTTTATTTTGGCCTTGAAGCAAGATTTTCAGCTATTTGAATCTAAACATCTTGGATTAAAACTGAAAGGACTATAGAGACGTATTATAGTATACTGTAATATAATTATATATTATATATAGCTGCTGTCCGTAACTTTTTTTAAGTAAAAAATAATCCAAAATAATTATAAAAAAAACCATCTTCATGATTTTAATTCCAGTGGTACTGGTGGGTTTCCGCGGGAAATTCGAGCATGTCTTTGCATCATTACGTCACACCCGTACACATAAAGAAGGAGTTTCGGCTAGCCGGCTATACTGCGCGTGAGGAGATGTAGAGATGTATAAGCTTTTCTCGCAGCACTTTACATAATTAAACTTATGGCGGATCCAGAAAGATCCAAACAACAATCATCAGTGTCAACTGGAGATTCAGCAGTTATAAAACCCAAAAGACTTCGTACTTCGGATTTAAGGTGGCTAGAGAAAGAAAACGTCTCATGCGAACACAAGACAAGGATAAACATCGGCGGGGCTTTTGAAAGGTGCGTGAACTCCGTGTTTTGAAGGGGTTCAAAACAGAAGAAGAGACGTCTTTTTTCTGCTGAACAAGTAAGACATTTCAATAGTTCAATCGTGTAACAGTACCACTGTTTTCTTAATTCACACAGTTATGGAGTTTCCTTTGTTGTGCCTTTCTCGTTTAGCTATTATGGAGAATATGAATTCTGAACTACACAGGTAACCATAAAACACATTAAATGTAACGTTAGTCACGCAATGCTGATGTTGTTAACATGAACAATTTGAGAACAAAGTATAATTTGCACGGTTGCTGTAAATCGCGTTGATTAATCTAACGATCCCTTGTCATGTCGAATGCTTTTCCCCCCTTAGTTGATCAGCACAAAAATGGATGTTACTTACTTGTTCAGAAGACATTTTCCGGTGAAAATTCTTATGTTGGTCAAACTTTCAAAAAGTAAATCAGTGATACTGAATGACAGAATCCACACAGTGCGGTGATTGACAGCAGCACTCGCCTCAAAACACTGTGTTCATCCGCGCTGTTTCATGCCGATTTACAACCCACGTAAAGATGATAATTCCGCGAATAACTGCAATTGCAGATTTCGAACAGAGCTGGTGACAAAGAGGAAAAGCTGTAGACTGCAGCTTTAACTGAGCTAAATTTAACTGTCACTTGAATATTATTTAATTTTGGTTTTCCATTTAAGAACTTGCAAATAAAATAATGGCTCTGGTCCAAACCCTAGTGGTCTGCCCTGTCAGTACATGCATGTTCAAAAGAGAAAAGGAACCTAATAACTGTTTTGGAAAGCTTTACATCGACAGAAATTCCTTAGCATGCTGCTAAGCTAACAATACAGTTATCTAATAAGCATAAATATTTTTGAATGAGATGAAAGGACATATGCTATACTGCATTAGAATTCGGTTAACAAATGTATCTTACTTGTAATAGACTTAAGAACTAACTAAATGTCTTAAAACGCTGTCTACCTGGGGAGTTAAAATTTTTGGAACAGAGCTAATATGTGTGATATTTCTCAAAAATGTGATATGACATGAAATCTTGCTTTAGCTGTAAAAAAATACAAAGGAATTACTGAGATGACCCCTTGATAATCTTTTGAGATTAGATTTATGATTTAGAGACTTTCCTCTAGCTCGTATTTGCACCACGACACTTTTCATGCAGTCTTGTTCTTTAACTGCAATCCAGCCCCTGTTATTTTCGACAGGGTCAACTCACAGGGGATTTTCAAAGGATCCAACGTTAAATCAGTCAGTAATGGTTTCAACACAACCAGTCTCTGCCAGTGATATGCCACAGGGTGCCAACATTTTCAGATCTGAATGGATATGCCTCAGGCATATGATGTTTAAATAGATGATGTTTAAACTCAGTTTTAAAAAGATAACATTTAAAAGTTCAATAAAAACACAGTTCAAACAAAAAAAAAAGATAAAATGTCTGGCAGTTTTGACTTTTGGTTTAGAAATACAAGTGTTTGTTTATAACTTAATTGTTAAAGTGTTGTGAGGGTAATTTGTCTCCATGACAAATATGTGACAGAGAGAGAGAGAGAGAGATATAATTTCAGTTTTTAAAATTGTTGTTGTCTCAACCTCAAGAGTGTGATTTAATTGTTTAACTCAATTCTCCATTTCCATCTGAAAGTTATGTGCATCAGAATGTGCATATCTAGTTCAGACAAGTTTTATTTGAGTTATCAGTAATTTCAGAGTCCAACTGCATAATTTACATTTACATGTGGTGAATCACTCAAGTAAACTCCTGTGACACTCAGTATACTTTTGTTTTCATTGATGCCATTTTCTTATTTGGATGAAGATACTAAATATTTGTCATTTAAAATATTTATATTTTGCCTTATATCTCAATCACCACTAAGATTGTAAATTACTCAGCAAAGGTATATGATAACCTGACATAATATGTAGCTCCATTTCAAAAGCATTGACCGTTCTCTTGTTTTCTAATGTAATGTAAATGCAAAATATGGTTCCCTTTCAGTCAGTCGTGGGTCAGTTCCGACGTAACGTCTCTGTTCCCTCCTTCAGGAAAGGAGGGTTACATAACCGAGATGATTTGCATACAGGGAAAAACAAACTGGTTATTAAAAACATGATGACATTATGTGGGCCACTACTGACCATTTCCACAGTGTAATTTGGGAATATCCTTCTACATCTAGAAAATATTCTGGGTTTTCTAGGGATCTTTTCATATCACATGAGAAAACTGAAGAAATGAGAAATGAGACCAGCTGTGAAGACAAACATTTTTAATTTATTATTTTTACTCTCTCTTGATGAAACTACACCTCCTTTAGATGACAAGTGTATATTGTTGTACACAAACTGGGAATGCATTCATTTCCATGATCACTTCTCCACCATCTGCTCTGTCTAGAATTAGTGCCACTTGCTATATTTTAATATTTTCATTATGTATGTAGATGTCACAGTCTACCATTATACCACACTGCATTAAAACCATATACCATTAAATAAAAAATAGTATACAGGTGCAAACCGTAAGAGTATAAAGTAGGACATGCTATAAAGGGGTACCTGAAATTCTCTCAGTCAACACCCCTGACAACATGGTCCACAGTGCATTTTAGATTTAACAGCACACTCACATCCACAATGACACATATACCAGATAAGAAAGCAATTTACCTGGTTGTGAGCCCAAAGTGGGAAGCCCAGGCAGATAACTGCGGTTGCATAGAAAAGAAGGATGCATTGTGGCTGCATGTATACTGCTTTATAATGGTGTTTTAATGGTGTAGGAAACACAGCGACAATCTTTGATCTTTCTTCTTTGATCACTATACTTTTTTCCTTTATCTTGAGCTCTTTTTCTTGGAAAGTTAGATTTAGCATTTTTCCTGCCACATATATCAAGAAAGAAGGCTTTTAAGTGATTTGCTGTTATGCCTATCCTGCACATGTGGATAATATTTGCCAAGTGAATGTATTTTTCATATTTGTGATATGTTAGATGAACATTAAAATAAAATAAAATACGAGGGTACGTTTAAATGACACCGATGTACTAAAAATGGAAGCGTAGAGACAACAAGTTGTCAAAACGATCCCCGTTCACAGATCCGCGAAAACAATTAAAATGCTGTATTATGCATTTTATATATATATAAATAATCTACGTTCCTACACTAAACACGTAATGCGCATGGGCATGACGTCACAGTTTTCACAAATTCTTGCTTTTGCAGTTTACATGGAGACAACAACGTATTATTTAAAAAAACGTACCATTTGAAACCCTTTTTCGAAAGTTTGCATTTTGAGGCCCCCAAACTGGCATTGTCATGTAAATGAACATCCAAACCACATAAAAGTTTTCCATTTTAAGTTGAAAAACGGCCCCTAAGACTCGTCATAATTCATAACTCCAGATAAATCCTCCTCTAGTAATACAGCTATTTTCATGTTGCGTTTTCTGCATGCAGTACGTTAATGTTGTGAATCGTTAATTCTGGTGGTCCTCATTTATTAAAATATTGCGTAGAAACCATCTTACATTTGATTTTTTGATAATTTCTCAAACATGCGTACGCCTCTCTTCCGGATGTGAAATCTATAAACCGCAAATGATCTTGGTTTCAGATCTCTGCTTTGTAAACGGCCCCTAATTAATGGCATTAACATATAAAAGAGTACCAGTCAATGTCCAAATCCTTTATTTGAGAATGGTGAGCAGCAAGAATTGCTCAGATTTCCAAATACCTGCAGGACTCAGACACTTCTCCATGTCAAAGACCGTTTTTATAATTACGTTCTATAAATGAGCCCTTGCACGTTACGTAAATTAGGGAGGTTTGTTAAATTTAGTATAAGTATCGTTTCACCTACATGTCTTCTAACTCTCATTAGAGTATTAGTAGACTGGTAGGGTTAGAATAAGTTGACATGTAGTTGCAAAGTTACTTATAGTCAGTAGAATGTCTGTTGGAGGAGCATCACAATAAAGTGTTAGCAGATAAGCTAACGGCCAGTATGTATGTCTCTTGGTTCACAGAAGCCAGTCAGTTTAGGGGGTGCTATTCCTGCAGGAGAGGTTGATGGGATTGTTCCCCTGCTTTGCACTGACCCTGAGGCTGAGGACGTTAGCACTGCAGTGCAGCCACATCCATCTCTGTCACTCCACTACTAAGAGCACTCAGGGCAGCGAGGACTCCGCGCTGTCAGGTTATAACTCCATACCTCAATGCTTAAATACGTCTCTATCTCATACACCTCTCCCCATCTAAATAACTCTCACCTCTCCTAACCTAGAAAGCCCTTTGGAATGCTGATTTTGATATCGAGCAAGAACACTTTCTAACATGTCCTTCTCAATCAGCTGCCTTTAGTGGAAACCCATTGTCTGATTGTTCAAAGGATTTGTTGAAAACTGATGTCTGAACCTTGAAAGGTGAAAGGTTGTTGGATATTTATAATTGCAGATTTTTTTTCTAAAGACTAAAAAAGACCAGAGAAAAAGAAAAACTGTTATCTTGCCAAACTTTGAAAGGCAGAATTTCTGCCACAAATCAAGTGTAGCGTCAGGTCTGGCAGGTTACGTTAGTTAAGCTCGCATCAGCTGACTCTCAGCTGATCCACATCTATAGGAATAGGACGCCTATCACCATATAAGCTCCCTCAGTATTATCAGCAGTTATCACGTTTCTCAGGAGCTAATTACCCTCCTCCCTCCCCAGCTCCTCCTCTCGTCAGTCAGGATTTGCCATTCTGATTCCCCTTGAATCAGAATAAATTCTCGAATTATGTTGTAGTTGAAAATCTTGAATTAAATATATTTGTTGGTTCTGTTCTGTTTACCCTATGGGGGGTTATTGCTGCTCTCCCTACAGAACCATACCGCCAATCCAAACTGTATGCTAATTGTCAATCGTATTTGGCGATAGTGGTCCTGACAGAAATTATTATTTAATATTTTTTTTACTCAGCCTCATGTCATTCCAAACCTGTATGCTGTTATTTCTTCCATGGAAGAAAAAAAGGAGATGTTTTTGAAGAGTGTTTACAACTGCTATCCATTACCTGTTCCATTTCATTATTAGCCTACTAATGATCTTCCGAGAGCTTACAAATCTCTTTTTTTGCTTGTGTTCAAATCCATGGAGCTAGAAAAATGACAAAAAGATTTAAATTACAATTGTGTAGATTTGAGTTTTAAACATGACATTTAACAAAACTGAATTGTTTTTTTGAATTGTTTTATATGGGTAGCAGTAGTGACCATGACCGTTAAGAGAGTAAAAAAAAAAATAAAAATCCCCATAACATGTAATCCACATTTACATTTACATTTAGTCATTTAGCAGACGCTTTTATCCAAAGCGACTTACAACTGAGGACTAAACCAAGCGAGTCATCGTGAAGAGGCAAAAACAACGCAAGAAGTGCTCAAAATACAAAGTTCAGACATAGCTTGGAGTAGCATAAGCCAGGCAAGCGAGGATTTAAAGGAAAAGGAAAGGTTTTTTTATTATTTTTTTATTTTTAATTTTATTTTTATGTTAAGTGCTCCCGGAAGAGATGAGTTTTCAGTTGTCTTTTGAATGCTGTCAGGGATTCTGCATTCCGGATGACGGTGGGGAGATCATTCCACCAGCATGGAACCGTGAATGAGAATGTTCTGGATAGTGATTTTGTGCCCCGCTGTGACGGTACCACAAGCCGCCGCTCATTGACCGATTGTAGGCTTCTGGTAGGGAAGTAGACTTGTAGTATTGAGTGGAAGTAGGAGGGAGCTGAACCAGTGGTCAATCTGTAAGCAAGTGTCAACACCTTGAACTTGATGCGAGCAGCGAGTGGTAGCCAGTGCAGAGAGATGAACAGAGGAGTGACGTGGGCCCTTTTGGGCTCGTTGAAGACAAGACGGGCTGCAGCATTCTGGATCATGTGTAGAGGTTTAGTTGCACATGATGGAAGTCCAGCCAGAAGAGCATTGCAGTAATCAAGCCTAGAAATGACCAGGGCCTGGACGAGAAGTTGAGTTGCATGCTCAGTTAGGAAAGGCCTGATCTTCCTGATGTTGTGCATAGCAAACCTGCATGATCGAGCTGTCTTTGTAATGTGGTCTGTGAAGGTCAGCTGGTCATCAAAGATTACTCCAAGGTTTCTGACCGATCTTGATGGGGTGATTGAGGAAGAATCTAGCTGGATAGTGAAGTCGTGCTGTAGAGACGGATTGGCAGGGAGGACGAGAAGCTCAGTCTTTGCCAGGTTGAGCTGCAGGTGATGTTCCTTCATCCATGCCGAGATGTCCGCCAGACAGCTTGAGATCCAATCCATTCAAGTAAGTGAAATTTTAAGTTAAAATTTAAGAAAACAGCTTCAAATATTCTGATTAAAAAGAAACTTAAAAAAAAACAAAAAAACAAAACAAACAAGAACTGGGTCAAAGGTCTTCCATGTTCCAGCTTACATCTGTAAAAATTCAGAAAAAACCCCTGCTGTTTAAAAATACAATTCTAGAAAACATCCCAGAAAAACAATTCAGTTTTGTTAATGTCATGTTTAAAACTCATCAAAACAAATCTACACGATTCTATTTGAAATCTTTTTGTCATTTTTCTAGCTCCATGGATTTGAATACAAGCAAAAAAAGAGATTTGTAAGCTCTCTGAAGATCATTAGTAATAATGAAATGGAACAGGTAATGGAAATCTTGTAAGAGCCCAACACTACAGATTGGACATTAGACATTGGGCATTGCTATATAGCTGTCTCTGAGAAAACATTTTGAACCTTCCTATTACTGTCATTTCATGTTACAGACATCATGCTTATAGGCGTCATGAGGGCGTTCTGTAAATGGCCAGCATGACATTCACATGTAAATAACAACATGCATGCAATGTTTCACACAAGTCTGCTAAATTACAATTTACAAGAGCTTCCTATGTCAGAAGAGAGTTCAGAGGAGTTCTCAGTATATGAATTGCACTTACTGATAGTTGCATGTGTTGTTTGTATTGTTGTAGCACTTAATTAAATATGCTAAGTCTAAAAAATGTATTGTTGGTTTAACTTAAAAAGTTACCTGGTTGCCTTAACATTTTGAGTTCATTGAAATACAAATTTAGTTTAATACAACAAAGGAGATTGGTTTAATAAATAGAAACTCAAAATATTGTTATCTACATTAATTACCTAAGTTTAATTGAAAAAAGTTGTGAAAAGTCATGGAAATCCTTTTTGTATGGTGTACAGGATGCTCCACTGTCAGTATACATATGGGTGACTGTTGTGTTGAGTGCCACTGGATTGATACTAACGCAAGGGTCATTCTGTACCAAAAAAAAAAAAAAAAAAAGGTGGGCAGGGGCCTGAGGATGTGTCTTGTCAGCTGGGGTTGAGGTAAACTGTTAAAGTAGATTCATCCATCCAGCATACTCCCAATGAAAGGGAGGACCACTATAGCTAAAGTGGTCTCATCCATCTCCAATGCCACTACTGGATAAAAGCAGCATGTATGATAAATGGGAAAGGCGCCCTTGTTGAAAATAAGCAGCAGACAGTGCAAAGAGTGATGGGAAAGGAGGTTACAGACCACCGCTTTGGTGATGCATCAGGAAGAAATGTACAGTAAGGGAGTTGTGTCCAACTCTGTGTGTATTCGGTTCACTTTACTGACGTTTTTAGGTCGGTGTAGTCAAAGTGTGTGGAAGGTGTTAAACATCACCATAACCTATTTGACTGGAGTGATGTTGAATGCAAACAGATAAAGCTGTCGTTCAAGTTGACAAACTTAGTGCGACAGAGAGGAACTTTTCAACTTCATGTCTAAGTGAAAAGGGAAATACCCACTTAAGTCTATATATGCCTTTGACTTCACACATGGCTCACACATGGCTACGTCTCGTTATCAACTTTCACTTCTTTTTTCACTTTCTGAAGGGAACTCATATAAACAATGCCCTTTAAATTGTGTGTAACTCAACTTTCAACAACCACAAACATTTAAATATAACCTTTATCAAAGTAAGTACACTGAAAATTATATTTACTGTACAAAGTAATTTCTAGAATTTTAATGTATAGTATTTTTAGTTTAGTTTTTTTTTTTTTATGTACAGTTGTGTAGAAAATATAGGCAGTTGTGGGGTTGAATTTTATTTACTGTTATTTCCAAAATGCAGTTACATATTTTGGGGTCTCTACTTGGTACTCCTCTCATGTTTCAGTTGTTCCCAATATCTCCTTCACCACAGAGTGACATTTATTTATTATTTTAGGTGGCCAGTTGTAAGTGTGAAATGTTTAAATTATTTCTCCAAAATTATATACTTTTAGAAAATACGTTTTCTTTGCAGCATGATGCCCACAGAACACAATAAACTTGGGTTGCTTATTTTAGTCATACCTGCTTGTTTTTGCAGTGAGATCTGGCTACCTTGCCCTGGTCTAGCAATCCAACAGAAGGGATGTTTTGAGTCTCCAGGAGTATTTATCCCTCAGAAAAAACACAAAGAGAAAGTGAGAATTTTATTCGAAGACTACATTTATTTATGAGTCTGAGTGAAACAGAATGGAACCTGTTTGTTGTGCTTGACCTTCTTTGGGTTTCAGATGCATCTCAGACCATTTCACTCCAACAGATGTAAATGACCAGATGGATTCTCCAAGCATTTTATTCTCCAAGCATTTTTAGACCATTGGGCTTGCATGTTGACAAATTTTTTTTTTTTTTTTTTTTTTTTTTTTTGATATGTTGTTAGTTTTGGCCTTTGTTGGTGGTGGGTGAACAGGACTCTGAGCAAAGGGGCAAAACGCAATTCTGGGTGTGATCAAGATATGAGCAATTTCCACCTTGATCGTTACTGAAAATAAATAAAACACTTCCTCTATCGAAGTTCTAGCCAAGCGCATTGCTTAATAAAATTCTTTTGGCATATGTGCAAGAGATCCCACAGAACAGAGGACTCAAGGTCTGTTAGGACACAATACCACCCGTACAGATGACAGAGCAACAGATGCATGGCAAACATTAAGCACTTGGCGGTGACTTAGCCGTAACTTGTCCCAGTTGATTATGTGTTTTAACGCTAATGGCGAGGAGCCACTGATCACTCAAGCTGTGTGTTCGTATCTCATGGTATTTACTTCACTAATAGATGTTCACTGAGAAATTGAATGGGCTCCATTCCCATAAATTTCCTGGGATACTTTTAAACAGTGTTCATTTCCAGTTAGAGGTGTATTTCTTGGCTGAAGGAAGGTCAGGCACAAACACATAATTTGCAGGAAGTACATTCATACTTGTCAGAGAAGAAACAAGAGCGTAATGAAAGTCATCTTTGATTATTTACAGACCTAAGAGAATTTGCTTGATCTTATATGACACTTTTATTTCTGGTAAAGAATCCTAGCAACACTAAGGTCATGGGTTTGATTCCCAGCAATTACACACACTGATAAAATTGATTGTTTTGCACTTCGGATAAAAGTGTCTGCCAAGTGCTAAACAAATGTTTTTTTCTTTCCAAAATAGTTAACTTATAGAAATTAAACTAACTTTGCAACTACGTCAACTATCAGTCATTAGAGTATTAGTAGACTGCTTAATATATCTACTAATAGACATTCTACTGGCTGCTGGCTGCTATAAGTAACTTCTCAAGTACATGTAAACGTATTCTACTAATCCTAAACCACAGTCTACTAATATGAGATTGTTGACATGTAGTTGTATAGCTACTTATAGTTAGCAGAATATCTAAAGTGGACTATTGAAATTGTGTAACCATATATGCATCTACAATTGTACTAGCCTGGCATGCCAGACCTACATCAAGATGTTAGGTCTGGGAACTCTCCATTGACAGGGCTCAATACGAGGGGCGGGATAAACGGTTGTCTTTCAAATTCCCTCTGCACGCAATAGGATAGCGCTACAACCAACCAGAGCAACGAAGAAGGTGACGTCTTTTATATCTTCCTTTTTACAAAATGACTCAAGTGCCGTTCTTTGTTCATGTTTTAAAGAAAAGTTTAACTTAAAATCCTCCAGATTCGCGGCCAAAGCCGAATCGAAAGACAGCTGTTCGCCAGCCATTCTTTGTTTTCAAGTAGCAGTGAACCGTCGCAACTCTGTCGTCATTATGTTAAGCCCGCCCGCCGACTCTATACACGATGTGATTGGCCTGACCTGAGTTTGGTTTTTCCAGCTCGAAAGTCAACGGAGAGTTGCTAGACTACACTGGCTGCGAAATAATTTTTGCAGCCGCTAGGTGGAGTCTAGATTTCTAGGCTACAATTGTACAGCAGGAAACAATGAAATAAATGTGGGAAAAGAGAGTGAATTTCCAAAGACTAATATTATAAACCCAGCATCTATTTTATGCAACGGTTCGGCTCTCAGGTCCTCATCAGGTATTCATCATTTTGCTGGATGATGATCTGAGGGGTCAAAACATTGCATTTGTAAAATAAAAAATTGCAGCTATTATATAAGTGTGCAGACACTGACTTTCCCACTATACATCTTCCCTTAATTTCTTCAGAAGTTTCACAGAAACAGCATAATTGTTTCTGCAGCCCCATATGCAATACTGTACAAAACATATGGGCATTTGTAACCCATGACCCCTTGGTGGATAGAGATGGATTTATTGTATAAAAGTGAGTGTTGTATTATAAGCCTGGCCTAAAAAAAAAAATCATACTTTATAATGCTTACATCACAAAGCCATTCAAATAATAATTTATTTACAGTGATATATTAATTAATCAGCTGGACATCTTTTTATTTTATTTTTATCTTTGTTTGAAATGACCATATTATTTTATTTATTTATTTTTAACAGAAATGACTGAGATTAAACGATAACTAGCAGACCCCCCTACAGTACCGGCACAGTAGTAGTTGCGTACTCTCAGGGTGTAGAAAAATATACATACACTATCAATGGTACACCTGCTCATAAACACCTCCAGCCAAAATGAATCATGTGGCTTAATAAAGTGTTTACGTGTTTCACCAAATGTTGGAATATGACGCATTATCTAGTGAAAGTGACCACCTGCTCAAACAAATCTTAAGTTCTGTAACATGCAGATGGTATGGTCAGAATTTGGCATAAACAGTTTGAATCCATGCTGCTTTTATCAACAGTGCAGCCTGGTGGCGACGGTGATGTAGCCAGGTATATTTCTTGATCTCTTGATACTGTCTGAAAATCATTCACATGCCACACAGCACCAAAGAACTCTTTTATACGTTTGCCACAATTATAAACACCATAGAATTCTGTGCCTCAAACTTAAAATGGGCTTGCTTTAGAATTGTGTTGGCACAGATGTTGGATTACTCATGTGTATTCCTTTATCAGCAGATCTAACAGAACACCTTTGTGACGAGATGACATAAGAGGTGTGCTGCATGAATGTCCTGCCAAAAAATCAGTGAGAACTGGGTGAATCTATTGGAACAATGCCTAATCCAAGCAAACAAGAAAGATACTCATTACAGTTACGTGAAAATGTTCTCAAATGATCTAGATTATGTAATATTACAAAAAAGTGTTGTTGTTCGTATGTCCCATTCAACCTGAATTCTCCCTATATAAACAACATGTATATATAAATAAAAAAGAAATAAAAAAGTATATGGAACTGAAACTGCTGTGTCTTTTAAAAATGGAAGTTGCTAACTAAATCGCTGCTAAATCACTGAATGATAGTTATGCTCTGTCATTATGGAAACCATCTTATCCATAACCCTGGTCACTGTGGTAACTTGAGATGTGCTCAAGCACTGTGCTGGGCTTAAAGAAACACAGAAGCAAGATTTCAGAGGGATTTGTCCTTTAAAGAGTTCATCAGACTCCTGCGGAGAACAAAGCAGATTTATATGTGACACTGGAGTGAAGAACCACTATAACCACCTCATAATTATTGTCTTATTTATTGGTGTAATTCTCATTTTAGGTGAAAACTCTGACACATGGTTAGCTGTTGTGCTGTCACTAAATTAACCTCTGTCAGCTGGTTCACTTACCAATTTGTGAGGGTTAAACTAAACACACTAAATCTTGTACAGGTCAAGTCAACAACAGACATTGCGTAAAAAAAAAAGGAAGGATGTTTTTTCATTAGATAGTATTGGTCTGCCACTTCATTGAAACAGTCATGAGAGGGGAAAAAAAGGGAAAATTCCAGATTGGTGGTGAGGAGTTGACATTTGATGGTGTTCCTTTTAATATGAGTCTCTTCCTTTTTCTTATGTAGTACCTAAATAACCTTTGCACAAAATTTTATTTGTATTTCAGCCGTAATGCCCCTAGATTTTCAAGGCATCCCTAAAAAAAAAGGATGTACAGTAAGTGTCCAGTTTAATTAAACAAAACAAATCCAAAAAGAATTTGTTATGGAATATTTTTTATCATAAATTATTTTTCCATGCACATTATTATTTTTGTGAGCAATCTTGTACCCTCGTAACCTTAATGCAAAATATCGATCTTACAGTGACCTCTCTTCTCTAATGATGTTTTTTTTCGTGAAGACGAGACAATGTCTGTGTCCAAAAACATAGACTGGCTTGTTGCCTTGCTGCCTTTTCAGGCAATGACTTTGTAGGCAGCATTTGCACATGAAGATACTTCACAAAACTGATTTCAGACAGACTTCTGAGGCAGCATAACAGGATAAAAATCTACAGCAAAATAAAGAAGTCTTAACTAAGCAAATATTTCATTACCACAGGAGTAATTTCTCGCCAGAAATGACATCAGAAGTGGAAAATGTTTGTCAAAAACATACATTTACACACAAACTGATCACCAAACGCAACTTTCAGACACCATTTTTTCAAATACTATGCAATAGCAAACCCCAACAATCCAATCAATTCCCGATGAACAAAATCAAGTCCAGCCCTACATTTTTTCTTGTCCGAGAAGCAGTTTCACTTAAATGCGTCACAATAGGGAGGAACTTCCTATCACAACTTCCATTTTATTACAACTATAAACCCACACCCTCTGTTTCCTTGAGAGAAGTGCACTGCAATGTCATGTATCACTATGGGAGAACAAATTGATGTAATAAATCAAAATTAACTTAACTCTCCAAGTCACAGCAACTGGCTACAGCCAGCTCAAAAAAACAAAAACAAACAAATTCTCGATGACAAATAAAAGCTGATTTTTTTAGATGAAAAGAACACGTTTTATTCAGTATTATTCATATTTATTCACGTAAAATTGTATTTTATTAAAACCTTTTGAGCAACAATATATATATGTATATATATATATTTAAATAATGTCTTTATTTAATCAGCATTTCGTCATGTTTTTCTTGTACTAATATGGCATACAGTTGTTGTTGGCAAACCGTTTTCCACATTCATCTAATTTAAAATGCATCAACAATCTACAAAAACGTTATCAACATAATAATAAAATAGTAGCAAATAATGAGTATACTGAGGTATCAGTACTTTTCAGCAGTTTTGTTCTTCCAGATTTGGATGTTTTGTAGCATCCTGCATTAGGTGTAGTATGCTGTCATATTTGTCACATTATGACAGCTGTGAGTTACACATTCTGACTACCTTTTAACCTAGTTCAAATGTACCATATGGTAAATGGTAAATGGACTGCATTTTTATAGCGCTTTCATAGACCCAATGGCCACCAAAGCGCTTTACATTTTGCCTCTCATTCACCCATTCATACACCGACGGCTGTGTCAGCCATACAAGGCGCCATCCAGCTCGTCGGGAACAGCTGGGGTTAGGTATCTTGCTCATGGACACCTCGACACTTGGTCAGGTGGAACCGGAGATTGAACCACCAACCTTCCAGTTTGTAGACAATCTACATGAACCACTGAGCCATGTATGTCTGAACAGCGAGAGTAGAAAACAATGTTGTGGCTTCTCATCGTTCAGTGTAAATGAGAATGTTAAAAGCCAATTCCTTTGTGATCTTTGCAACCACTTACATGCTATATTGCTAAACTTATATGAACCTTCAGGACAAAAAAATTGTGAGTGTGAAGGGCAGCATAATAGTCAGCTTCTTTCAGTAGGCTTACAGTCTTTCAAAAGGGAACTGAACCAGATTGCATTTGTCTATGTGTAAATCAGATGAATATCCCTGCTGTTGAGATTGTAGTTTTGCCAATTTACATCCTCATCCTACACATTAACATGTGCTTGAATTGAGCCATAGGGAAATATGCTATGATTTAAAAGTAAATGGAAAAGACGAAAAATCTATTAAGCTAAAAGGCCTTAATAACAATTAGCACTCAAATAAGATTTGTTTTAATGATTGCTCTCACTGCTAATATCACCAAGTAGTCTGTCGCAGTATTGATTGACTGTTTCAGTCCAGAAAGAGAGAGAGAGAGAGAGAGAGAGAAGAGAAGAAAATTTCAAACAATCAGATTTGAAGTGAAATGCATTTCCTGTGGGTATAAAATTAGAACTACTACACAAATCCTTCTGTTTGATAATACTATGACTGAAGAGACACAACAATGAGTCTCTTCCAATAATGCGATGTTGTATGTAAGACATGGCCAGACAAAAAAAGTGAAAAAGCTCATAGGTCAGCTCTGATTATGCAATTACGACTCTTAACATTAGTTAATGATCGAGGTCGGGGGGTGACCACTAGTGAACCGCTGCCCTTTGTTTCTCCTCGTCTCACCCACAGCCCCTTGTTTATTCTCCTCCTCTCTTTTATTGGGTGTGCGTAATTGCACAATGTCAGTGGGAACGGCTGGAGATGTGCTCTGGGTTTTCAGCGAGGCAGCTGCCCAGGCTCGCTACATTCAGAAACAGCTGGTGCCGTCCATCCAGCCCAGGCAAGAGCAGGTGGGCCTGTCACGACTGACCGCCCCATCCCTGACCCAGCCTCCACCATACGGCCCACAGCAGCCAGAGAGGAGGCCGTGCCAGAACTGTGTCACTCACAAAGACAAAAATAAAATGGAAGATTTGGTACTCAAAGGAATCTCTACCCACTGTGGAGGTAGAGCAGATGTTTCTTGTTGCTTTTGATGAGCAGGAAGGCATCTAAACCTTTGACATCTTGAGGTTTCCTATTGGAAATAATTATGGTTATTTAAAGGTTAAAGGTTTTTCAATTGTGCTGGAAGAGGCTACAGGGCTGGATACACAAAACATTCTTAAGAATAAAAATCTTCTTATTTTTCTAAATTAGAAAAAAAAAAAGTTTTGTTTCCAAAAATACTACTTAATAATATTCTTATCTTTTGTCTTATATGGATAGGTTAAACTTGAGAATTCAAAATTGAAAGTTAAAAAATAATAAGGATTACCTCCAACTTGTTTTAAATTCCAAAATGAAGATGTTTAATGAATTTGTTGGTTTGCGTGCAGTAATAAGCATTACACAATTATAAAACCGATAAAATACTTTCATCATTGAGCTTATTTCCTCAATGAGAACCACCATATTTGTTTATTTTCTAAATGGTTTCCAGCGAGTAAATTCTCATATTACAGTGAATGCTATTAAACAAACAAATATGTTTACATATTGCAAGGTGCAACTTTCTACTTAAAAAAATACTAATAAACGGATACCTTTAATAAGAGTCAGTATTTTTTTGCATTCCAAAAATGTTTTTATTCTTCCTTAGAATTTATTTTAGGACATTTCTTAACTTTTTTTTCTTAAGTAGATTTTTAGGAATCATGTTAGGCTTATAATGCAATTTAACAGTGGGAAATTTGATTTAACAATGACTGAATTAGTAGGATTCACATTGCACACATGGACTTCAAACCACCAACTTCGGGTTTCTATGATAAAATAAAGATTAAATTATCTGATTAAGGTCCCCTAAACACTTTAATCAAATCTTCGAGACAGGTGTACTTTCATAATTTTCTTGTCTGCTGATTCATATTCAGTGATAGAAGTACTTTATTACTGCAAAAAAAAAAAAAAAGGTTATAAATTGCAAGCTGCGTCTTTTAAAATCAAATGTAACCATAAGTAGGTTTCAAGACTAAACCGGGGCTTAGAATCAACCATTATGGTCTCAACAAGGTCCTTGGTGATGTATCAGTAATGGCCTCCCTCTGATTAATGTACACCATCCTCAAGAGCGTTCCAGCCTACTGAAATGCTCACAAGTGGTCCTGGAACTGAACAAACCGCCTAAAATGAGTGTCCACATTTTGAACGAGATGAGACTGCATTTCAAAAATAGACTAGAAGCTGTGATTATCACATGTTTGTTGAGAGGTCTGTGAATGTCCATGTGCCTTCTGCTAGCCTTGGGAGGGACGACATACAGTCCAAAATAATGATTTGGATTGAGAGTATGATTGCGTTTGAAAGCATAATTGATGGAGATGGAAAGTCTGTATAGTGCAGTGCAACATCATATGAAAGGTCCTCTGTGATCACAGTGCAATAACAGTGATAAACCTTTGACAGGATCATAAGCACCTTTCAGAAGTCAATAGTGACCTGTCTGTGGTTGTCTGTTTTAAAGAGACACACTCTTCCAGTGACTGTTTGTGAAAACACCTAAAGAGAAACAAGGAACAAAAGAAAAAATTTTTTAGCAAATGGAATAAAGGTGTTTGATTCTCAATTGACAGGTGTACCTCTGGATGAACAAAGCCTTTTTTGAGGTGGTCTAAAAAATACAAAGTTCTGTCATGAAACTCTAGATGGAGCAGACTGATCAGGTCCTTAAAGGAGCCGTATGTAAGATTGTGGCCAAAACTGGTACTGCAATCACTTTCAAATTACTGACTCAAGGTTGCCAGATATGCTGCAGGATCCGATTCCGACACGTTTGTATCTGCAGCTGTGGGAACTAGAGCAGAGCTGGCAACCCGAATGCCGCAACACTACTGACTTTGTGAATGGTAGATCAGTGGAGGGTGGAGCATCAGACCAAAACACAACATGACAACATCAACATCAGTTGAGGGCTGCAACTTCACTTTTTAAATGACAATATCCTGGCCGGACTACTGTTGTCAGTGATATAAGTATTAGAAATGAACATGATTTCTTAATGTCTAGTGACATATCAGGGAAAATGTATGATTAACTGAAATAAATTTCTTACATACAGCTCCTTTAACTCAATCTGCATGCAATCACATCATTCTCTATAGAGCACAGCTGATTGGTCCTTGCTGTGTCAGTGGCCAATGAGTTTGCTTCTCAACCTTCAAATACTGGTCAGCCTTTTTTTGTAGCAATTGCAGCGCACTTTCAGAAACCTTAAAACTTCCCTAGCTCCACCTGTTTAGATCAGCTGTATGGCTAATTCATGTAAGCTATTTTGTAAAGCAGCAGCATGTCCTTACTTGCTCACAGCAGCATTTTGTGTGTGTATTGACAGCAGCAGGTCTCATACTTGCTCTGCAGCAGCAGCAATAGCAGCAGCAGCATCAGCATAGCATAGCAACTCAGAGAGTTGTCATGACAGAAATGCCTTCATAAACCTGCCAGGTAAAGAACTTTAATGCTTTGTTCATCATACCTGCCTATTTAGACTGCTTATTAGCTTTGGGAATGGAGCCATTATGAAGTAGATGCTACTACTCATCTTAACCACTCTTCAATTCCCATCAATTTTTTACCAGGAAGGCTAATTACTTTTAACCAACAAATGCTGAATTAGATCTTATCTTTGAATCATATACATACACAAAAATAAAATGCATCCACATAGAATAGGACACACTGGCACTCCACATAAATTCGATTGTGCTGGCCTTTCACGGGTTGAATGGCATCAGTGTAATGATGCAGCAATCATCTATCCAGTGGAATTGAGGGTTGAGTTGCTCGAGAGTTGCTGAGAGCCTCAAGGATGGACAACATGTTTCACAAATGATTAGGTGCTGAGGGCGCCTGACAGTAAAGATTACAGCTCTTATGGATATCTGAATGCCCATACTGTATATGTATGCCACTGGAACTGAGTGACTGTAACCTGTACATTGGTACGAATCTAATGCGTCGGATATATAAAAAAATGTCACTGGTTATGATAATCGTATTTCATAAATCGCAAAGGCAGTTTAAAATATTTAATCATCTCATTTAACCTTCATAGATTTTAAATCTCACTTCTAAGCTTATTTGTGTTGGTTGAGAAAGTGCTCTTGTATTGAATAAGTATTTACTTTATTTATAAAAGTGTGCTGAGAGACAAAAATATGATTTTGCTAAGTAGTTCTGGAAATTTCATGACACCCTTATTGAATGTGAACGGAAATATCCTTTATTTACCATGTACTGTCAGCATAAGGATCTCATGTCTCATTAATCTCAGGAATCAGAAATGCTCTACTTAAAAGTATTTCTGATGTTATTGATGTCTCATGTCTCAATCTCAGAAATCAGAAATGCTCTACTAAGTTCAAAAACATATTTTTTAATCCGTTGCATCTACTTCTTAAAATAACGTTATCACACTTTTATCACATACAATGACTAACCTTGCTTTAACTCTTCCAAAACAACTTTTAAAAGCACCTTTACTGCAATGCACTAACTGTAAAGAAACAAAGGAAAGTGATTTTCCTTATACTTTTCTGCACAGTATGAACACAACTACTTCTTCCCCTTTCTCGGTTATTGATGTACTGTGAAAAGATCAATGGCGAGGTGTTTGTTAGAAATCTCAGACAATAGAAAAGGCTGAACTCTGCACTGTGCAACACATCTAACCTCGACAAAGGCCTCATTTATTTGATTTATCGACTGTATCGCTTAGAAAAAGGAAATGACAGTGTTAGCCGAGCAATTACCAGGCGCTGGAGAGGCCCATCTCCAATACTCATAAACTGTACCAGCAACCCCTTATACCAGGTTACCACATCAGTGCATTGATACAAACGTGATCAAACTTTATCTCGAATATGTATCTCATAGAAATTTCATGCACGAGATTCAAAGTAATAACTTGCATTTGGCAGTCATGACCAAATGCAATTTCATCAAACCTTATTGGTTTTAAAATGGAATCTGTGTAGTCGCCAAGAGTGACCGGAATAAGAATCACCTGCTAGCTTATTACAAACCAACATAACCACAGTTACAATACGCTGCCGGTATCTGGCCGTGTGGACGAGACAACATGTGTTTCATAATCATAAACATGATTGTGAGTCAGACAGCCTATATTACGGCAAATTCCCCGTACCATCAGTCAGCCTGCGAATGCACCACATAGACACAATCAGATGTAATTAGCGTATGCAGATTTCTTCATTAAAAGCAGGCAGATGCTAATGAGCTGTTGTATTCCTGATAGCGGGGGGTGACTGGATGCCCGTGAATGAGGACAACCTCTGGAAAACCTGTGGGAAATAAAGCTGCACACTTCCATTAGCCTTCGCGTGGACCCTGGACCTAAAGCACTGATGTTCGAGAGCGGCTGGACATGCTGACAGCAGCGGTACAGCCGTGATTGAGGGGCTTCTGCAACTAATGACCCGATGAATTATTATTGCCATGTGATAGAACCCTTTGGGCCTAGAATGTGAAATGACCATTTAACACTTCAGTAGTGGGAAATTGAATTGTAAATGTCATTTTAAAATAGGTCAGAATACACTAAAAACACTGCACTGCAAAAATCTTACATGGTATTCTTTCCCAAGCTGTAGCATACATAAAACAAAATACATTTAATCAAACTAAAAAAAACGTGGAATTATGTTTGAATAAAGAGAAAAAATGCCAATGGGGTAAGACAATTACACAATTCATGATTTATGCACTGAAAATAAGTCTTGATATAAGTCAATTTAGGGATATATGTGCAATTACTGTACAATTGGGAGGGTTCACACGTTTTTGCATTCAACTCCTTTGGTTTTCCATTGTTTTTCATATTGCAGCGTGTTTAGCATGTCATACTCTAAATAAAGAAGCGCCCAATTTAAAAGAAGTCAACTGTTAAAAACGCTAGACCTTACATTAAAGGGATAGTTCACACAAAAATAAAAATGTAATTAATCACTCACCCTTATGTCGTTCCAACCCTGTAGGACTTTAGTTCATCTTCGAAACACAAATGAAGATATTTAAATTAAATCTGAGAGCTTTCTGTCCCTCCGTTGACAGCTACGCAACTACCACTTTGACGCTTCAAAAAAAAGTTCATAAAGACATTATAAAACTAATCCATATGAATTGAGCGGTTATATGTGAATAAAAGCCTAAATGAATTCTGTTTGAATGAAATGAAATGAAAATTTGAACTAAATTCAAACCAGCAAATCACAACTAATCACAGTTTGACTGTTGCTCTACAGCAGGCTATAAATACTCAAAAGATCTGTAACACACACTCAAAAAAAGTGACACAAATCATTGTTACTCATACTTGTGTGTTGCACCATTACTGTAGGATGCAATATAGTCGTCACTGATCAAATGGATCTTTTACTTTCAGTCTCTCTAAAAAGCCTGCAAACTATGTATGGTTTTAAAACAAACCCACAGTAAAATGAGGCAAACCAACTGTAGTGTCTTACTGACACAATCCGACTGGAAAATAAAGTCCATTCACACTTTCTTAATGTTAGGATCACAAGGATTGCAATGCAAAGACTGTGTTTTTCCACAACCTGGCACTTAACAGAGGGATCTATAGTTTTGTTGTTGGAGTGTTTGCATCTGCCTCAAACCATATTTACTACTACACGACATGAGCAAATCAGTGGGCAGGGCTAAAGACTATGTAGAAGTAGGTGTTGATCTGCAGAGTGAGTCGCACTATACGTTATAATGAGACAAAATCCAAAACAAGTCATTTTGGCAGCTTTGTTTAAGTTTTTGGACTAACGAGAACATTTTGAGTCCTGAAGCTTACAGGATACATTTATAGTACAATTACCTCTTATATGTCAAAAGATCAAGGGAAAATTTATTTCTCAATTCATGACCCCTTTAATCAAGATATTACAGTATATTAATAGTCCTCTGAATTACAATCGATTACTGAGACACAAGATGATGGCCATTGCATTTGCGTGAAACAGACAACTGCAAAACATCTGACCACTGGATGGCTCTATTGACCAATAAGAATTAGGTATTCAAGAATGCACTGTAATAGCTGGCATTTCGATATTTTTACTGGAAAACAAAAAACAAAAGCATTGAATGATTAGGAAAATGATGTTTCGCAATGCAATCTGGTCTTTGTGTGAAGAGCTAATTTGTGATGGACACTTGACATTGTTCATAGTACCCAACAGGGTATTCAGCTGATGTATATATTTGTGTTGTGTTCTTTCATTTCATCTAGCAGTCTGGTAATGATCTGTTCATGTACATGTACCCATGAATATTCATAAAGTCTGATATGCACCATAAGGTTATTATCCATAAATGTCAGCAGATAATTAATTAGTTCTGTCTTCTGGCTGCTCCCTGTGTCTCATTAGCAAAGCATGGACGACTAACTCCATTCATATTCATACCAAAAATATACAGACCTACTCTTTCTCTGTCAGAGTACAACCAGATTTCTGTGTTGACATTGATGCAAGGTCTAACCTTTCTAGTGCTCTTTTTTTTCTCCAAAAAGTGTAACTATTTGTGTGTCAAACAACACATTTGTGGGTCTGGGGGGGTCCCGAACCCTCCATAAGTCATGAGGGACCCCCCATAAGAATTTATTTTTTGGATTTTGGGGGGTCCCCGAAAAAAATATATTTGAAAAATTAAAAATGATTGTGAAAATTATAGGTCTTTAGTGACGTTTTATATTTATAACAGTAATTAATTTATTTCCTAGTGTGAGCCATTAGCTGAGTGAGTTCCTAGACAGCGTCACAGATTGTTGCTGTGGTGCTCCCGCAGACACGCACTGTAGCTGAGCGCGGCAAAACGAAATTTCACAAAGAGTGAAATCCTGAATGAAAATCCTGTAAGTGCTTTGATTATGTTTATATCTAAAATATTAGGAGTTCGAGTTCCTATATCAAAAGTTGCATTAACTAGATACCCAGTGTAATGATTAGAAGAGTATGTTTGTCAACGTTTCTTGTTGGCTGTATGTGTATGAAGCGAAACGATCTGCCAGCTAACAGTAGACTTAGCAGCTAGACTTAGTCAAAGCTAGAAGGGGTGGTTTTAACACTCATACTATAATATTAAATGGTACTCCTAAGTAATATGTTTTTAATTTTGAGAACTAGTTAAGGCAAATAAATAAAATATGTGCCTGGTCGCCTAACATGTTGATTTTGAATAATGTGGTTACTATTGAATTATTGTAATTTTAATGGCTTTTAGTCATGTTAGAATATCTTACGTTTATTCTAAGCGTGTCCCTAAAGATTTTAGTTCAGGTTATGGATTGACTACTTTGAAACAAAGTAAACCATCAAATGTAGGCACATCATTATTTGGCATGGTCCTGTCATAATGAATACACTTGATGGATTTAGAGTTAACTTCCTTGGTCAAGGAAATAATGACCTGTTATTATAAAAGGTGCTGTAACTTTGTTGCTCCAGAGTTAGAGGGTTACCTGTTAGATTATAGCCACTTCTCCAGACACCACTACAATAATGAACCTAGTCCAAACCATGAAAAACATCCCAAGACCATTATTCCAGCTTCAACATTGGTTCATATAATTTTGCCTATGTATAGTGTAGCAAGGTAGTCTTCAGAATTTTTGATAATTTAATAATTAAATTTGAGGGGACCCCCCAAGAGTCCTAAGTCATTTCGAACCCTGTGTACAACTAAAATACTCATTGCACAAGCAAACACACTCTACTAGCTAGAAAACTGGCGAACCTGCTGAAATCTTACAGACCAAAATTAAATATAAATATTTTGTGCAAATCAGGGCAAAAACAAGCCTCCATATAGCGGTTTGGTGATATTTTGTAAAACATAATCTCTCCCTAACCATCGCTTTAAGCAAGTTTCAGAATGTATTCCAGCCTCACGTAAATGGTGCCATGGTGCATTGTCGTGTAATTGATACGCGAAAATGAGTTTTTACGTGCATATGAGACGCAGTATTTTGCGTGCATTTGATACGCAGTTAATTTGCGTGTGATACACCACTAATCCTACCCAAGCGTATAATACACACGCACCCCACACACACCTAAACCTACCCTAACCAACCAATGCGTATCCTATGCACGTAAAAACTCAATTTAGCGTATAAATTACACGACAATACACATGCGTGCAATAAAGACGCATTTAGTGAGATCGGGTTGTTGACACAGTTAGTTTGTGATTACTTCTGCAATATACGCATCAACATGACACAAAACAAGAAACTGTGAGTCTTTAAATGCATGCAGGGCATCAACCTTCAGTCGAGAATACTGTGCGCTTGGTGTCAATTGATTGATCCATTAGCCTATATTAGGCCTTCTCTTCTGTCTTCATTTCCTTAAACGTCATTAATAAAAATCCATTCATTATTTGCATTGACCTTCTGATTCGCATTCACCCAAAGCAGTCTTAGCACAAGTAAATTTAGCTGCAGAATAGATAATTACATAAATAAACAGGTAGACATGTGTTGACATAAATCTGATTGCTTGCTCTGATTAAGAGACAGAGGCTTCATTATTGCTTCATTATTTTCTGCCCTTCATGTTGATGACATCACACTGAGCTTCTGAATGTGTTAGCTCCTGACGGACAGCTTACACTCCATTACTGAGAATCCCAGGGCTTATGATTAACGGACACTTACTGACATTTAGAGGGCACCTACCAGGTCTCAATAAAAGGATAACAGTGATTTAGATTATTTTACATGAAACACATTCTCTTTGATGTTTAACCTTTAGCATAAAGAGAACTTAACTGTGCTGCAAAGGCCATTGAAGAAATGATTATATAATATATGTTAGTAATTTTTTTTTACTTCGCAAGGACAAATTAAATTGATCAAAAGTGACAGTAAAGACATAGGGCCCTATCTTGCACCCGGCGCAAATGACTTTGTACACTGACGCATGTATCATTCGTATTTTGCACCCGCGCAAAGAGGGCTTTTCCCTCCACAGACGCACGTCGGCAAACTAGAGAATGAACTTGCGCTCCCTGGGCGGGTCGGCGCAAAAAAGGAGGCGCAAACAATCCCTGGTGCTATTTTGCAGTTCCAGAAACCAATTGCGCCACTGACCAGAAAAAACCTAGTCTAAAGTCAGTGGCGCGTTGAGCGTACATTCAGATGCTATTTTAAGCGCGCATGCTTGGTCATAATACAGAGTGTGAACAACGCGCATACACTGTAGATGATTCTCTCATCTACACAGATGCATTTTCCTTTTTGCAAATGATACATTATTATAAAGGAAAAATATTAAAACCATGGAACCATTGCGCCATGGAACAAGCGCACCTCGTTCATCATCTTCTTAAAGGGAATGTGATATAACGCTCTGATTGGTTTATTTCACGTTACGCCCAAACCACACCTATGAATAATGAAGCTACTTCAGACCAACCCCTTTTAAACTTGCGTCGGGCGCAAGAGTAATTTATCCCGCCGGTAAAATTATAGCAACGGCGCCCAAGACCAGCCCACAAAGTTACTTGCGCTTCGCGCTTGATACTTGCGTTTCAGATGGTTAAAATAAGGCCCTTTATCTTTGATGGTCCCTTTAACACATTCTGTTAACTCTGAGTATCGTTGCACCTACATGTCTTCTAACTCTCATTAGAGTGTTAGTAGAGTATTAGTAGACTGGTAGGGTTAGAATAAGTTGACATGTAGTTGCAAAGTTACTTATAGTCAGTAGAATGTCTGTTGGAGGAGCATCACAATAAAGTGTTAGCTGACATTAAGCAGACAGTCTAATACTCTAATGAGAGTTAGTTGACATGTAGTTGGAAAGTTAGCCTACTTATTAGTCAACAAAATGTTCAAAAGGGACTATCAAAATAAAATGTTACTGACATCCTTTTACAAAAATGAATTTTTTTCAGAAAAATTTCCCAGAAAAATTTCAATTTCATCAAATATTGAACTTTCTGTTCATCAAAAGATAAAAAAAAAAAGTATCATAACTTCCACAAAAATATTAAGGAGCACAACTGGTTTCAACATTGATGATAACCATACAGTTTTTAGAGTTCAGAGAACCAAATCAGCATATTAGAATGATTTCTGAAGGGTTGTGTGACACGAAGACTGTAATGAGTAATGATGCTGAAAATTCATCACAGGAATACATTTAATCTTAAAATATATTAAAATAGAAAACAGTTATTTTAAATAGAACTATTTCACAATAATACTGTTTTACTGCATTTTTGATCAAATAAATGCAGCTTTGGTCAGCATAAGAGACTTCTTTACATGAAACATTCTTACTGACCCCAAACCCTAAATGGTAGTGTATGTTCAATGTGTTTTGAGCACTTTTAATTTGTCAATACAATAAATCAAATTAGTTTTAATGATGGTCAGATGGTGAGAGTGAGAGCTACAAAGACAGAGAGATGGATGAAGAGAATGAGAGGAGCCTGTCCCATCTGTTTGAGAGAGCCGTGTTCTGGCTGTGGCTTTAAGACTCATCCTCACAGCCTGTGAGGCATTAACCGCACAGAGCCCTTGACACGCCTCTCCATCTCTTTAATTATTAAGCATTTATCTCAGCATGTCCCTCAGGCGCGCCTTATCGCAGGTGAGGAGGTGCACCAAGCAACCCATGGCATCATGGGAGATTCTGAGAGCAGGCAGATTAGGAAGGAGGAGCACCTGCCAAAAGGCTTAGTGCAGAATTTGCTCACTGAAGTTTGCAGAGATTCCGGCAACGCTTCACATGTTCGCTGCTTTAAGAGTAAATTCAGGTGTGTGAGAGCTTGTAAAATGCTAGATTGCAGACACACAAATGCATGCATTTATAGGAAAGTGTTGCTAAAGACTGCCTCTTGATCTTTCAGGAACTTGCACGCCTGCTTTTTAATCATAAGTGGGATACCCAAAATGGTGGCTGACTTCTCTGGATGATTCTGGTTGTGTGCAGATTACAGAAGGCTTTCTGCACCGCTCTGGCTTAGCCTGGGATTTGTTCGCCGAGCATGGCGCTTCAGTCTAGCATTCTACGTCAAAAGTTTCTATTAATATAAACATGCCAGCTTGTGTTTGTGCATGTTCCTCAAAAAAAGACTGCTAGAAAATAAATCATGTGTACTTTGTTTTTTGCTTAGATAAGTTACTCTTTCAATTCCGAGTGACAAATTAAGTTGAATATCCCCATAAATCTTTTCAAACGGATCAATTTCAAAGCGAACAAACGCTGCAACCATAAACGGATAAAAGCTGGCCATATAAACATGATTTATGTAGTCAGTAGGCGAGGAATACATTAAGTAAATGCTGGGTCAAGAAAGGTTATTGTTAAATCATATCATTCATATATTTGAATCACTTCTAATACATAATAAAAATACCAATATAGGTGATGTAGTAGCTTCCCCCAGTAAGCCCTCTGAGGTTTTATCATTATTGCTATCATCTGTCATTATGTTTAGTCATTCACACTGGGTCGCACTGATAGTAATAAGTCCTTTTGTCATCCTGCTGTGAAAACAGGACAAAAAAAAACTGGCTTGTTTCTTACATTGTGCTTTCATTTTATGGCCTGCTTTGTCATTTAAATGCTGAAATGTTTCTTAAAATAACAGAATTTATTTAAAATGACAATTTTCTTAAATGGCTGTACAAATCAATTATAAATGCAATTAGGCACAGGTATCCGTTTGTTTCTTTAAGCTAATTACATCAGGCAAGAATGTAATTAGGGCAAAACCAAAGCCATTTAAAACAGCAGTAAAAGCAGAGCGAATGCTTGTAGCCGTATGGTATTTACTCAGCGCTATGTCCAGGCTGTTATCGAGAACTCCCTTAAGGCATGTCTTTGGTTGAAATACATTAACAAAAGAAGCAATAACAGTTTCAGCTAAAGAGAAACACAATACAAATAAACAATGTAATCTAGCTCTAATTCCCCTGCTGCCAGAGAGATATCTTGACAGCTGTCTTGAAATTAACCCAAACAATTGTAGCGAATAGTTCCTAATTCACTCTTTAAAAAGCTACAGGATCATTTTAGACCACATAGGCTTTTTAGAAGTGCTCCAAATTATGCCATTTTGAGTCTGTTGACCGCTGTATGAAACTTTGAAGGATATTATTTGGGGAAAAAAAGCAAAGACCAGTCTATTCACAATAAATGATTGGCTGTTTTCGATAAGAAAGCTTAAATGGATAGGCTTGAGGACAAAGTGAGAGAGAACATACACAATCTATTATCCTTTTAATAATCTTTAATCCTTATAAACCTTTTAACACTAATATATACAGTGTTGTGAAAAGAAAACTGCCCTTGAATTTGTTCTTGCCCATGCCCTTTATTTGATCAGTTTTGGGTTATAACTACATAGTCTGGGTCTAAAATGGGCACAAATGTTTGGTGCATCTTTCAGTTCTTTGGTATTCAAGGAAAAGTATGGAATCTCCAGCAAAACAGTTCTCTCGCAAATAGACTTTCAAACTCCACATGGCATTAATACATTTCTGCACACAAAGGGCCTCCTTCAAGTTTAATTTCATTTCATTTATTTATTTAAGGACAGTGCACATTAATTAACATTTCTGTAAATGTGCCAGTGTTAGCCAGCAGGCTAATTTTCAACTGTAGTCCATTGGCAAGATGTTATACTAGGCACATAATGACAAAAAAAACAACAACATTAAATCACACAGCAATTAGTTCAAGTCAAGTTAAGTCAAGTCATCTTCATTTGTATAGTGCTTTTAACAATGTAGATTGTTTCAAAGCAGCTTTACAGAGATAAACATATAATTTAAGGTAACAAAGATTGTTTTGGCTTTATAGCGGTTCTTGATTAATGTTATTTCCAGCTAAAGTTAGTTTTTGTTGATTCACTTCCGGCGAAATGATAATTTGTTATTAAATTGGCCCGCTAAGACGACGCCGTTCTCTCTAAACAGACTTTAAACGCGAACCTGTGATAAACGCTGATGGTGTTCACATGCGCATTAAGAATTGATTCTATAGTTATGTGTGTTTGAATATATGTGCGCAGGTTTGTAATTCCCTACAAACCATGCCTAAACAAACTACTTGTCTTGCCTATAAATTTTGATACAGAATTTTATTTTATTTTATCACTTCAGGGTAGGTACGCAAACCAAATTTTCCCACAACACTTTATGTGTAGAGTGGGAAAGGGATCCTCCATAGGGAGAGGCTAGTTGGCACTTCAGCACTGAATTGTCATCGGGTCCAGGCGAAGGTCCTTCGTCAGATCTGGATTCGGCCTGGATCCGGCAGGCTGCAGGGAAAACCTCGGGATAAACAAAGACACTAAAATTAGCGTAGATGCCATTCTTCTTATGATGTAACGAGTACATCAGGATTTAAGGGAAGTGTTCCCAGTTCCGGCTGACCTAATTTATGCAGCCTAACATTGAATTATATAGGTCTATAATGTATTATGTGTATGCTAGGTCAAAGAGATGTGTTTTTAGTTTAGCTTTGAACTGACAGAGTGTGTCTGCTTCCCGGACAATGGTAGGAAGACAATTACAAAGTTTTGGTGCTAAATAGGCAAAGGATCTACTACCAGCAGTCGATTTTGATATTCTAGGTATTATTAACTGGCCAGAATTTTGAGATCGCAATAGACGTGAAGGACTATAATGCGTTAAGAGCTCGCTCAAGTACTGCAGAGATAAACCATTTAGTGCTTTGTTAGTAATCAACAATATTTTAAAATGTATACAATGTTTAATAGGCAGCCAATGCAGTGTTGACAGAACTGGGCTAATATGGTCATATTTCCTGGTTCTGGTAAGAACTCGAGCTCCTGCGTTTTGAACTAACTACTGTAGTTTGTTTATTAAGCGTGCAGGGCAACCACCCAGTAGAGCATAACAATAATCTAGTCTTGATGTCATGAACGCATTAACTAATTGTTCCGCATTTGTCATTGAGAGCATATGGCGTAATTTAGATATATTTTTAAGATGGAAAAATGCGGTTTTACAGATACTAGACACGTGACTTTCAAATGAAAAATTGGTATCAAAGAGCACACCAAGGTTGCTAACCGAAGACTTAACAGTGCAGCCATCAAGTGATAGACAGTATTCTAGGTTATTACGTGTGAAAGTTTCTTGTCCAATAACTGAAAATGTTTTTTCAGAATTTAGCAGTAGGAAATTTTTTATATCAGCAATGCATTCCGTTAATTTTATGAATTGGTGAGTTTCGTTCAGTTTTGAAGAAATATACAGCTGAGTATCATCGGCATAACAGTGAAAGCTAATTCCATGTTTCCTAATATCTCCTAATGGTAGCATGTACTGAGTGAACAGCAGCTTGTACAGAACAGCAGCATGTACAGAGTGAAAGGAACACAGTTGTGAGGAAACTGCTTTTTCTAATATCTTTGACAGAAAAGGCAGATTCGAGATCGGCCTGTAATTGACTAATTTTGTATGATCAAGTTGTGATTATTTAACAAGCGGTTTTATCATAGCCAGCTTAGAGGTTTTTGGTACGTATCCTAGAGACAAAGACGAATTAATGATATTAAGAAGAGGATCTATGACATCTGGAATCATCTCTTTCAGTAGCTTAGTCGGTATAGGGTCTAACATACAAGTTGTCGATTTAGATTAATTAATGAGTTTGTAAAATTCTTCCTCTTCTATAGCAACAAATTAATAAAAATTTTCCTCAGGGAGACTACAATGCACTCCCTGATGCGATACTGTAGTAGACGGTTGCATAGTTATAATTTTGTCCCTGATATTATCAATCTTATAAGTGAAGAAGTTCATAAAGTCATTACTGCTGTTGCTTGGACACTTCTGGGCTTGAAGCTTTCTTTTTCGTTAGTTTAGCCACTGTTTCAAATAAATACCTAGGATTATGTTTATTTTCTTCTAATAGGGTTGAAAAATAAGCAGATCCAGCAGCTTTTAAGGCCTCACTGTAAGCAATCCTCTCTTACCTCCGAAATACCTCTAGTTTTGTTTTCATCCAGTTGCGCTAAATTTTTCTGGCTGCTCTCTTAAGGGCCTGAGTGTGCTCGTTGTACCACGGCGTTGGACTATTTTCTTTAATCTTCTTTAAGCGCAACGGAGCAACTGTGACTAAAGTGCTGGAAAAGAGAGAGTTAAAAGTTTGTCGACTGGCGGAGTCGAACATCATTAGTGCCGACATGAATAATGATCATAGAGAATTTACGATTAGCATTAGCCAGCACTTTTAAATTTGCTTTGATGTCAGGCACTCTGGCTCCCGGCAAACATCTGACTATGGTGGCTGGTGTCTCTATTTTCACGTTCCGTGTGATCGAATCACCAATTACCAGGGAACAATAAACAGAATTCTCAGTGGGTGTTTCACTGAGTGGGGCAAATCGGTTTGTTATGGTAATCGGAACGGAAGAGTGGCTTTTTGATCTGCGACAAGAGCGATCCCTCACTGTCACCCATTTACCCTGCTGCATGGGCTCTACTTCAGCTAGAACCGAATCATGTAAAGAGTTCACCATGCTAGGCGCATCCAAAATAGTATCTAAAGCTCTAGCACCCTTACTATCCTCAAATAAAGTTTGGATGCATGTCTCTAGTTCTGAAATCTTCTCCGTCAGCCTGACTGTCTCCTTGCATTTATCACATATAAATCCTATATTGCCATCGGAGAAGGCTATACTAAACATTTGACACGTGACACAGGTGACAATAACAGGACAAGACATTACTCACCGTGTTTGTTGACTGATTCTTACTCACTTATGAACTCAAAGGCGCGGGCGCGCAAGAGAAAATAAAGAAATAACTGAGCGCACGGGTGGCGCGTTAACAGGCTAGCGAGTTACTAGTGTGTTGTGCTACCAATAATGGAAGCTAGTAATGTAAGGTTAATCTGAGATGTTGGGTAAGCTGTGTTTAGTAGTACAAACAACTAGAAATTATGTAAATGATGGTTCAAAACCAGAAAGAAATACAAAGCTAGTACGAGGCTTAGGCGGAGCTTACAGCCTCGAAGCAAACAAACTCACAGCAGGCAGCGAGGCAGACAGGAGGAGACAGGAGCCTTCTTAGGCTTTGAACAACAGAAAATGTGCATCACACCTTAAAACATGATTTGAATATTAGTATAAAATGCTAGCCCTCATCAGCTCAGATAAATGCATGCTCATAGCATCTTTCCAAAGGCCACACATAATTCTTGCCTGCAGAGAACATGTAACCTACAAGGTCTCCCAGTTAGGCGTTTCTGCAAGAAGTGAACTAGCTTTTGAATTGACTAGCACAACCTGGGTGTTAGTAAAAAAAGAGAGGAAAAAAGGTAAGCAACTGTCCCATGTTAACCATAAAATGTCCCATGTGCTTGCATACTGTAGGTTTGGCTGGATTTAACACCATTACATTTGATCATTCATAATATCAGACCCATTTAGAAAAACCTGAGAGGGTTGAGTGAATCATTATGGAAATATCAGTTTGCATCCTCAAAACTGTCCTTGGTTGGGCAGTCATCATCTACTGTGTTCACCCTGATTACAGACCATGTGTGTTTAGTGGATAGCCAAGGCAGAGGACACTAATTCCCGGGTGAGTCTGCATTAGCTCTCCAGTACTTACACTTCAAAGTGCAGCAGACAGCGGGACCCCCGAAGGAAACGTAGATGGTTTCTTTCAAACGTGATCAGGCACGGATGTTCCAGTCTCGTTCTTCATTTCCACAGGTCACCGGCTCCAGGACAAGCACAGGAACCTTTAAGGACCATTGAATCTTTACTACATTCATTTCCCACACCACATTTTCAATGGCTGTGCTTCAAAGCTCAGTGAGTTTTCTTGCTGTCTACAGCCCACACAGGTCGTTGCCATTATTAACTGAAATGGATCCTCATAAATGACAAATTTAGTATGATCTACATATACAGCAACTCTGTGCATCATACAAATAGCATTCATCATGCAAAGTGTTAAGATCACCATGTTGCTAAAAGAACAGCCTGTCAGGCTAATATGCATAGAAATTCGTAGTACTAGTGTTGCTATTGTTCACTGACATGAAAGCTATTACAAATCTTTTTTTATGTTGGGAAATTTAAGTATTGTTCATTGTTAGTTCATGTTAACTAATGTAATTAACTAATGTTAACAAATGAAACTTTCTCTTCAGATTTTTTTTACTAAGCTTGTTGCAATGCAATATGGGATTGCCTCTTCAATGAAGGATGAATGCAATAGTGCCTTAGAATTTGAACAAAAGAATTCCACCAGTAGTCTGTTGCCAACCTTTTGGAACAACCTTCGTGTCAAGAAGTCACCTAAAACACTGCTCACTAGGTTTTGGAACACAGCCTTGTCTTGTATAAATATCAAAGACTATGAAAAAGTTCTTTAACACAAATGTGTGCTATATGCTTTAAAAAAAGCAGAATCCAAATGGTTTAAACTTTAATATTGGGACACTTTTATTTACAGAAGAAAAATTACACTGGATTACAAGAATTCCACAAGTACAGTTGGGCGTATGGAGTGCTCCCTTCAGACTGCTGAAAAGAAATGGGCAACATTCCACAATGTTCTATTGCGCTGAATGTGGAGAGCCTGGTGTTTATGAAAAATATATGCAAAATGTTTTGTTTTTTGGAGAAATTAGCTGGCCCAAACCAAAGTGAATATGCTGAACATTAAGATGGATATCAAGGCTTCTTTCTCAAACTCTGGTTAAATGAGCATGCGTCTAGCAGTATGCCATTTCCATCCTTCTTACTGCAACACTAAGATCCTGATCACTTGCAGACCCCTGATCTCTCTTACAACCAAAGCTTCCTTGCTCAAATTATCCCAAAATGGCATGGATTTGATTTCCAAAACAAATGGTATAGCTAAAACCTCTGTGATTCATCTGAACCCCCCTTCTTGGCCACCTGGCCTTCTTTAGCTCTTGATAACATCACTTACACAGAATACCTTTACATTGATTGCCAATTTTGATGCGCATAATTTGTCATCGTTTATGTGACGCTAATAGAGAACCTGGAATGAATCTTTTCTTTTTGTTTTCTTTTGTGAAATGTTCCAAAGAAATAACAAGTATTTACATCAGCACACTTGAATAGATATTTTTCATATTTTCCTAATTCTTTAAGACTTGGGGAACCTCTACTTTCTTTACGTCACTCTTCATCTTTCTACACTCCATGCTCGCTATCACACACATCCAAACACACCCCCCACAACAACACGGCCATGCTCAGACGCACACACGTACAAACTTTCACACGGTTCTAAAGGAAAAGCACTTTCTTTTTTTTTGTTTCCAAGATATCTCCACAAGAAAGTAGGACACATATGATGCTCCTCTGATTCTGATGAAACAACATTGTTGGAAATAAGGACATATTTTCATCCACAAATACACTTGTAATCTATGAGTAATTCATCATTCAGGCCAAGTTGGGCCTGTGTCAGCGCCACCCATGTACCCATGTACCATGTACTCAGTTTGGGGTCACGTGTGGTTGACCCTTGCTTTGCTACTGAGCATTCTGTAATTTACTTGCATTTGGGTGAGACATATAGCGGCAAAAAGGCTAGAAAGTAAACATTACCCAAACAGTTACCCAAACCTACAACACAGACCGCAAAAAAGTGGGGGATTTCCACACGCTTAATTTCGAGTGACGCATTGAGAAGCGATATTTTTTGCGAAACCTCACTGAAAAAGTGCAACGGCCGGATTCCAAAGAAATAGGGAATGAGAGCAAGAGAAAACGTGAAGCTTACGGCGTAGACCCAACCTCCAAGTAACAAAGAATCAGACTCAAAGCAACGGCAAAGCCTTGAAAAAAAAAGAAGCCCAAAAATAAGCGAGAACAAGCACAAATAAACGGGAGCCTGTCTGTTGAGCGGCAACCTCCGAAAAATGTTTCACAAAGCAGTTATCGCGTGGCCTCTTCTGATACCCCGGACGAGGAGTCTCTAACAAACGATCTTACAATTGGTTGGCGTGTTCTTGCTTGTATTCTCATTAGTTTGCTTGCTATTGGTCTCTGGGTGGCTCACTTTGCATGTTTTTTTTTAGAGGATAGCAGGGCCTCCATTATGCTTTACTGTCCTCCTGTGTCATGTGTAGGCTGTTGTCACCATGAACTTTGATCTCGATCGTGTCCGGTTTCAGAGTCTCCTTGCCGTTTTCCTCTTTCAGTGGCAATTTCCTGTCGGAAGAGAAGAAAGGTGCACAGTGGTCAGTTTGAAAGAGAGATCAAAAACACATTTTCAATTGACAACTAGCCATTGTGGTTCCCCAGAGGCTGAAATTAAGACTTAGGGGGCTTTTTGCAGGCCAAAGTCCATTTTGCGCCACAGCTGGTTTGTTTTAGTAACTTTATGTACCAATGAAATGGTTGAAAAGGTGGCTTCGGGTCAGGTTTGAGCCATGCACCCAAATTACGGCTACTCTTCAAAAGTTTGAGGTCGGTGGGATTTCTAAAATGTTTTTAAAAAGAAGTCTCTTTTGCGCACCAAGGCTGCATTTCTTTAATAAGAAATACAAAAATATTGTGAAATATTACAATACATTTATATATATATATATATATATTTTAAATATTTATTTTATATATTTTTTCCAGGATTTTTGGAATATAAAGTTCAGAAGATACAAGATTTTTGTAACAATGTGAAAGACTTTACTGTCACTATTAACTGATTTAATGCATATTTGCTTTAATTTCTTTCAAAGGATAAACAATCTAACTGACCCTAACATTTTTAATGGTACTGTCAGTGTGAAAACAGTCTTTGTCATAATTTACTCACCCTCATGGTCATCTAAACCTCAATGAAGGTTTTTAAAAAAAAAATTTTTTTTAACTCTTTTAGGTGAACTAACCCTTAAACTAGGAACAAATTATCATAATGAAATATTATTTTCAAAGACAAACAATGTCTGTCTTTGCAATCTTTAATTAAAAAGTAACGCTTTTCTGCTCAGCTCAGCTCACCTCATTAACTTTTTCAACCCTTACCTATCAAAGACTGGTAAAAAATTCCCAACAATATCCCAATGGATGAAATCAAGCTATCTGGTTTCACTCAAGAATACGTTACATCACATTATTGTTAACTTTAATGTCAACCTATAGGTTTATAAATGTATGTTTTCTGGGGGTTATTTGTGTAACACTCTTGGGGCAGGGGCGGAGTGGGACCAAAAAATCTACCGGGAAATTTCGTAGACCACCGGCCCGGGGTAGCCTGGCTAACGTCAAGACATCTTCTCATTGAGACGTGGGTCTGGGAACCACATGTTCATTTTCTCGTATTTGAGGCGTGATTTACGAATGCCCAGAGTAATTTATTGGGTACTACGAATGTCTATCAAATGCGCCTGTACGTAGCTCATAGCCAATAGTTTCAATTATATCAGATGACGTATGTAGAGCGACAGAAAAGTTGCTCGTTTTTCAAAATAAACTTACGTTCTAAACTACTTAGAACAATATCTAAGGCTGCATCGAAAGGTAACTTCGCGTCTGCTGCCATGTTGGATCCATAGATATAAACAAACTGCTTCAGTGTTTTGCATAGATGTCGTCATCGTCTTGCTGCTCCCTCCCCGTTCTGTGATTGGTTCCCTAGCTGAGGCGCAAATCTGGTCCATGGAATAAAATCGTGCTGTGCGCAAGGCAGCATGGGGAAACCCAGGCTAGGCCCGGGGTGGGGGGTTTGGTAAAAAAATATACTAATGTGAACCCTTAAAAAAAAACAAAGGATCGGGATCAATATTGTCCCCCACCACCTTTTGAAACATTGAGGCACGTATGTACCTAATACAAAAAAATAAAACATCTCCAGTTAACTAGCAGAGCATTCATTTAGTTCGCTATTAAATAATAGATCTAGCGCTTAAATCTGTTGTTTTTGAAATCAAGCTGAGCGCTCGTTGCCACTGCAATGGATACAGTTGTTCTCTTGTGGCTAGCGCACAGTCTTCACCCGGACGCGCGCTTCAATCTATCGCCGTTGCACAGACTCTCTATTCGTTCCGGTGAAATCACAAAATAAAATGCACACAAACATGTCCCTGCTTGATATAGACTGTAACCACTGATGAACATATTCGGCTTTGATGAGAGAGAGAAAAAAACGATACAAGTGCGGATTAGAACCCGTAACCTCTGACACGCTTGGCAAAAGATCTACCACTAGACCATTTAAAAACTCAGACAAAACTCGCGGATCGATGCATTAATTTACGGGTTGAGCAGAGAGGCTGCCACTGCTCTTGGGCCTCAAAGTGAGCATCAGACCCTGTGATGGATTGGTCGCATCTGTGCCTTATTTCAAAGGTCCCTGTGTGGCTCTTCATCACATGGGATAACATTGGAAAGGAACCTTCCTCTGTTCACTGCGATCATCATCACTCTAATAATGTTACTTAAGTTCAGGCCAGAGCCTTTGGGATGGTATGGGGCTCATATCTGCTTGTTATCGAAGCTGAAGACAATCACAGTCCTTAATCTCTTTGAACTTTTAGCCACGTAAACCTGGCAGAACTTGAGCTTTTCCAGCATGCAATGCATGACTACAGATCATTCACCCTGTAAACCAAAGGACAAAGTCTACACAGGATGTAAAGAACCGTAAAGGCACCATTCAGAGGCAAAACATTCAATTCAAATAACAATAAAACGCAGATCGCATAATTCAAATGAGTGATTCACAGTAAACAAACTGATAAGCCTGTAGACTAAGTGCTTCTTTGACGTACATGCTCCATAAATAAAAACTGTTTGTCTGTCACGCCTTTCTTTTTCTGGCTAACTTGAGGACTTTGTATTGCAGCATGTTTTACTGCCAACTGAAGACAAATTGTTTGTTGTAGTTAGTGTAAGGTAACATTACTTTTAAAGTAACTCGTGTTGCTCATTATAAAAACAATCTAATGATGTTACATTATTGCTTTTTATGCAAAGTAAGCTGCAAGTTATTTTTTTCTAACCGATGTCTGACTTAGACTCTCTCTTGAGTGGAAGTGATAGGCATTGGGCTTGCAACCTTTTTTGAACTTTGAAATATTTATAATATGCAATGGCATAATGACATTTTCAGACTTATACTGCATGTGTATTTACATGGGAATTAAAGTTACAGTAAACAATGTATCTCGTACCCAGGGCTTTAAAAAAAATGTGGTTTCCCTCCGAGCAGAATCAGTATTTTAACATTTCTGTTCATGAGTTCCTTCTGTAATATTACCATTCCAAACTTTTTACTAAGAGCTTGTGACTAAACCTTGTGTGTCCATTGGATTCACAATGGTCCTACACTATAGGCTATTACCTGCCATTCATTTTCACTTAAATGCAATGCTCGTAATGAGAAAAACTCCTGAGATCAAAAAGCTAATACCAGCGGATTGCCATTACAAATTACCTATGACTTGACAACTGAGCACGGACAATTTACTCAAGTTGAATAGGCCGTACTATTTGAATTCATGTCTGGTTGACTGCAAAAAGAAAATCTTAAACAGAATGGTGAAATAACGTTATTAACTGGTTAATGGCAATTTACAATAAGCGTTTCTATTCAGAATGATTACATTTGATTTTCTTTTTCGCTTTTATATTCCTGTTAAAATTCCGTTCCTCGAACCAGTTCATAGCCCTCCATGTACCAGAACATTACATTAAAAAAAGTATTCTGCTTTAAATTTGAAATCTCTTGGGATAAAAGCATTTGCTAAATGAATAAATGTCAATACAAATGCAAATAACTGATGCAAAAGGGATACTCACAGGTAGGCAGCTTTGCCCTCCTCTAGCTCTTTGCTCTTGCCGCTTGTGGCTGTCTTTTTGCTGCAGAGCTTGCGGGTGATGCACATGAGCAGGCCACACTGGCGCAGGAAGAAGCAGCTGACGTCCACTAGCACGAGCAGCAGCAGCAGGCCAGATAACCCCAGCCCAACCACTGCGCCCAGGCCTAGGCCGCTGAACAGCGAATCTGCTGAGACAGGATACACACACAACCATCAATGATGGGCGTCGACAACACATGCACTCCTTTACGAGAACCTTTATTCATGACAAGTAAATACGAAATATGCTGCACTTAGAATGTGCTGAAAATGGGGTTACTAGCATTATTAATTGCTTTACATTTGATTAAAAAGGCATGAAAAGGCACAATGATTCATTTATGATCATATCAAAATTCTTCTATGGTTATTTTTGACCAAACAACAGGAAGAAAAGATATAATGCTGCGTTTATGTCATGTCATAATTAATCTGTTCTGAGCTGTTCACGTCCTCAGACTGGGAATTATGCATTTCTATGGCAACACTAACGGCCAAAAGAATCTGTAGGAGTAGGAGCTTTCAGAAAAAAAGCTGGAATTACGAGCTCTATACGAGGACGTGAACGCTTTTTACAAGTTGAAATTTCCAAGTTCAGAGATAAATACAAATAGTATACAAATAAAATAAAAGAAAACATTTTCATTGCTGAAAGTATATGATTGTCAGGATAATAAAAAAAGTCAATTAAAGCATTCATTAAACAGTATAATAAAACAACAATCTTCTAGCAACAACACAATAAATATAGCTATCTCGTGTTTTTGCTTTAAGAACTTCAAGGTAATGCAACTTTGTGAAACTCAAATGGTCAAGACTTTGCATGAGGAAATGAGGCTGTCTGAGCTATTCGGAGGGAAACATCCATGGCAATGTTAAACACATCAATCACGCATGCTATTGAACGTTACATTGCCATTATAGCAAAAGCATCCCAGAAGTCTGTTGTGTGATCTAGACACAGTGACAGGGCATCAGAGTGAGAAAAGCGACACATGATAGATGAGGGAAGGACAGGCAAAAAGACCTTTGAACAATTCAGTGGCTGTCTGATTTTTTACATTTTTATTCACATTCACCTCAACCGAGTGTAGATTTAATTTAGTAAATTTAACCTTAAAAAATAATGATAAAACTTTACAAGGTTTCATTTGTTAACATAAGTTAACATAAACTAACAATGAACAATACATTAACAGCATTTATTAATTTTAGTCAATGGTAATTTCAACATTTAATAAAACAAAATATATTACTCATTGTTTATGTTAGCTAAAGTATTAGAGACCTTACTGTAAAGTTGTACCAAAAAACATTACAGAAGGAACATCCGGCAATATTTATAACCATACTCAAATTAAATCTTTGATCGTCACCTCAAACCTTTAGATTTGGAAATGATCTATTGACCATTTTCAAATGCCATCATGCAACAGCATATCAGCTTATTCATAAACGAGTAGCACTCAAACACCTCCGATTTATTGATCTTGGTATGGTTTTACTTTTGATGCATGGAGCACATGACCAACTCCACTGTGACTTATCGGCCAACACATCTGTTTTTCACCATCTTGTGCCGTGCTCTCCCTGAGAAATGTGTCCGTGCTCCTATAGCTGATTTGTTGTTGATTTATAACATCATTAGAAGCTCAATTTAGCATCTCGTTAATATCACTTATCCTGAAGTTCCACAAATGGGCGTGATCCATCCGCATCTGAGTTCAACGCACTCAATTAATTAAATATGAACGGTGATTGAGACTCAGCAATGAGCAGCAATAACTCAAGCTCGATTGATTGTGTCTGGACGGCACCCTCACTCTGAAGGGAGGTCTGTGGGTGGGCTCCCAGCAGATGATTGACAGGCTAATGAAGCTTGTAATCATGTGTGGGGCTTAATGGCTGTGTCACGCTGATACATGACTAAGTAGGGCTTAAACAGATCCACGGTTTTCTAGTTTGGGAACACTTTTACATGGGAAAACTTCCAGAAGTACAGGCAATAGGAGCATTTGAGACCCTGTTAATGCACTCTCTTCAAGGTTGAAGTACTGTGTATCCCTCAGCCTTTGAGCTGCACCGCTTAATCATTCAAACACTTACATCTGCACTTACAACACCAGTAAATGCAGAAAGCTGGAGACTGGAAGAGGTCTAAAAATAGACTTCAGTCAAACCAGTGTAAATCTGTTTTGAGGGGGCTTCAGATTAGATGAAAATGACACCCTTACACCATGCATAGTTCAGCAAATATTTACCAATTGCATTTAACGTTATACAACAGTCATTAGCCTAATAAGTATGTATACCTTGGGCCAAAAGAATAAATAAAAAATTGCCACGTCAGCTGTCTTCGTCACATAGTTTGTTCAGAAATCATTCTAATAAGCTGATTAGTTGCCAAACATTTCTTAGTATATTTATATTTTTGTGGAAGGTATTATATATAATAAAAATAACTACATTCCCCTTAATGATCAAAATATGGCATGATATGATTGATATAAGACATTGATATAAGACATGTCTGTTGAATATCAAGTGTTTTAGGGTTTCACGTCCCTTTATGTTCAAATGAAATCAAACCTTTAAATTATTCATAAGTGTGTTTTATTCCAATGAAAAATTGCTTACTGTTTTTATAATCTTTTTAGCATAATGTACAGTAAGATTTTGATGATCACCAATCCAAACTTTTCCAACTCTTCTGATAGAAAACATTGTTTCACAACCCAATCAGTTTCTGATGGATAATCAAGCCCTGTCCAGTTTTAGATTGAATATTCGGTTTGACTCAATAACGCAATGGTTTACAAAAGTAATTGGGTTGAATGTATTTCATATTAAATGTCACATGGAGTCAGGGAACAGTCTAAAGAATGAAATTCTGTAGATTTAGAGAAATCACTTCCAAAAATTATGGTGAAATTGAGTCATGAACAGCCAAGCAAATGTTGCCAAATTGCTCATGAATAGTCTAGCAAACTTTTGCCAAATGCATTTGATGTGCTATGAAAGAACATCAGGTTTTTTGATACCAAGCTACTAAATGGCCAAAGTACACCTCCTAGCTCAAATGCCACTTTTATAGCTTTTTGGGTTGTATTAAGTGGATACATTCTGACCAGTGACAGTTTGGTCCTTTTTACTAATCAACCCATAAAACCCAAAGAGCACTCCATAAAATGAGACAGTTTTCTTATCTCCAGGCGTAATGGCTTCCTTCTGGAGTCCTGGGGTAATTTAAAGCTTTGGCCATTATGGAAAAGGTCCCAAGTTTTAAGACTCCTCCTCCCCTCACCCTATGCTGGCCCAGCAACCTCTGCACTACCTACACAGAGGACACAAGCCAAGCATGACTCCATAATGATGCTTTAAAGACTCTAACGCTCATTAAGACGCTATGCTTGACGAGCAGAAGGGACCCTCTAGCCGTTAAACGATTAATAGGCCGACTGCCGTCAGGATAGCCATTATCAGTGGCAAAGATGTCTTTGCGCAGCATGAGGTTGGACTGATGGGTCAGAACGAATGAAATGGGTGTCAAGTGGCACCAATTAAAGATCGCTTTTCCATACTTTTAATAGAATTCTCTATGACACTTGTAGTGTATGGGAAAATTATCATTATCGTAACCCATTCATTGGTTGGTCATGTATAAACAGAACATAATTCCAAATGAATGTCATTATACATTTCACATTCAAATAGAGGATCTTAAATAATTGTTGGTCTATTTGTTTCAATAAACTTTTTTTCTTTCAACACAACAATTTTGGAAGTCAATTTACAATATGCTCAGTTCTCAGACACCACAATCACATTTAGACACCACAATCACATTTACTTAGATTTATCAGAAATAGCTGCTATTTTCACCCACAAAGTTCACCTAAAAATTAAAGTGAATAAGATAATAAACAAAATAAGATATTTTGAATAACGTTGTTGTCCATGCAAGTAAATGGTCTGAATAACATTGGAAATTGCTATAGACCCTGCCTCTTTTCAGCGCTGCGCTCGTTGTCTTTTGTCTTCCGGTTTGTATTTTGACAGCGATCTTGCGTATTTATGAATGAACGGCTTGTTTTAAAGTCTTCCCGGTCCACTGACATTAAGACATCTGCTTTAAACAATCCTCATGATAACTTTCGTTAACTTAACAATAAGTAAATCCACTTCAAAAGCTAATTACTCCTGGACAGCGATGCCATAGAGATATACAGAGCGACCGCAAAAACGGAAGTTCAAAGACAATATTCTAAAGATGGCGGTGTGCTTGTTGTTTCTCTGGTACATAAGGTCTATACAGCCTTTTCATAGTCTTTTCATTTTTGTGGGTATAGACCCCCATCTCTGCAATGTCTTTTCTTTCCCTGTACTAGACACATCGTTGCTTGTGTTGTTTAAGTAAATGTCTTATACCTTCTGATTTATGACTTCATACACCTGGCTTTAGAACAAATGGCTGTACTCTGGCTAGCTGGATGGACTTTGCTTATTTCTCTTCCAGAAGCTTATTTATGGGTGGTGTGATCAGCTGTAATGGACAGCAGTAAAACAACAGGTCCATTTTCATTTGCCCAAATCTTTTCCAGCTGGAACAGTCAACAAAGAGCCATTCTAATCTTATAAGAAGTCAAGCCACATTAAGAAATAAAGGCCTTATTGGACTGGGCTTCAGACCCTTTCTTTTAACGAGAACAATATTGAGGTTTTTGACATACTCATAAATGAAATGCAATGTTCTATTGCCGTGTAATGAGAGAATGGAGAGGGCAGCTCGTAGAGATGATCCAGATTAATGGTTTCCATTGACCTGACTTCCATTGATTTGAGATTGTCTTAATTAGGTCAGGTGTGCCTCGAGGGGATTAAAACCTCTCAACTTTTGTAAAATTTAAACTGCAAAACATTATGAGATCCTAATTGTGATAATGTGCTGTGAACACATAACAATAAGGCATATTTGTTACCATTTTCACAAAAAAAAAACAAAAAAAAACTAACAAAAAAAAAACAACCCCAAAAAAATATTTAACAAGGATGATGCTTTGTGGACAGACCTTTTACCTTCTACACACTCAAGATCACTTAAAAGGATCATCGGATGCAAAATGCACTTTTATATGGTGTTTGCATATAAATGTATCATTGCAGTGTCTGGACACAACCACCAAACAAAGAAAAATGAAAAAAAATCACATTTTTAAACCTCTAAAAGCCTAAACACTCAATAATCAAGCCGTTTGGATTTTCTGAGCAATATGATGCAATATTGCTCATGCTCTGCCCACGACCACTGATGGATTGTCCCGTATTAGCATATTTACGCCCTCAGCCATTCGACACCCCCCATGGAAGTGAGGGGTGGGGTGAGCAGTTGCTCATTATCATTTAAAGAGACATGCACCGAAACGGGTCGCTGCGAACAGAGCTGTTTTGAGGTAAAAAGGGTGTTGTTTTACACAACCATTGAGGAATTTTAACCAAAGTATGTTACAAACTTTACATGAAGACCCTAAAGAATCATACCAACTTGTGGAAAATGGCATCCCTCCACACACCCTGCTCACACAGACATCACATGTCATCAGTGTGTTTCATGCTATGCAGAGTTAGAAAGACGTCAGTCACCGAGCATCACAACCGAAACAGCAGTCAACTTTTACATTCCGTCCTGAACCAAAACAGCAAACTTATGCTGAGTTCACGCCATTACTACTGTAATTTGGAAGAGATGGAAACCTTTGATGTTATTTTTGGAGCGGTACCTGACTCGAAATTATGCATTTCAATGGCAACACTATCAACGGCGAAATAAATCTGCGGTACAGGTCAGTGTTCTTTAAGTTGTTTATGCTCATTATTTTTGTAATGTTAAGTGCCTTGAGACATGAGGTACTGTAGTTTAACACTGTCTCTCGTATTGTGACACTTTGCAAACTCTGCTGTACGCGTTCATGTGTTTTGAAGGAGGCGTGGCTTTGGAGACGCTCTGAAGGGAGCTTTCAAATCTAACTTGCTACTATTAGCTACTTTGAAAATTGCCTTCCCTTCCTTTAAGATATCGGTTTTCATTTCTTCAGTGAAAAATAAGGAACTTTGTCATTAGTAATTCTGCTGAATAGCCCCAATGGCCTCAATGTTTATCTTTGCTTGATTGTTTTACTGGCTAATATTCTATTTGAGCTATTCGCCGTGCAGTACAATGATTCAGATAATACAATGCATTTGTATTTCTTACCTATACTAATAAACCCAATTATGCACACAAACTGCTTTATATGTCAGTGTTCTACATTAACTAGTTCACTGGTACACTAACAAGTCATGATTAGTCTTAGGATTCTGAGCTCAGAGGCTGTAGTTATTGCATCAGAGTAAACTAGTTTATTTAAGACTTCCACACTGATTTTGACATGAGTTCATATATATCTTTTTCAAACATGCAGCATCAGTACAGAATATCTATAGTTATGGACTTCACATTTCATGGTTCTCAAAATGCACTCTTCAGATAACAGAAAATAAATAAGCTTCTGACTACAGCACACTTCATCAAATCAAGATTGCAATACTACATCCACACAGTAAATAAAGTGAAGCATATCCATTCTTACTATTTTAAAACATACTCTACCGTTCACAAGTTTGAGGTCAGAGCGATTATTTTAATGAAAAAAAAAATGCTTTTATTCAGAAAGGATGCAATAAATTGACAAAAAAGTGACAGAATGCTGTTTTTTTTTAAACTTTCTATTTATCCAAGAATCCAAAAAAAAGTATCATTCTTTCTACAAAAATATTAAGCAGCACAACTGTTTTCTACCTTTGATAATAATAAGAAATTATGCTTGAGCACCAAATCAGCATATCAGAATGATTTCTGAAGGATCATGTGACCCTGAAGAATGGATTAATGGCTGCTGAAAATTCAGCTTTGCCATCACAGGAATAAATAACATTTTAAAATATATGAAATTAGAAAACAGTTAATTTATATATATATTGAAACAATATTACTTTTTTTAAATCAAATCAATGCAACCATAAGACTTTCAAAAACAATTTAAAAGTCCAACCGACCTAAACGCTTGAACGCTCAAGCTGATTTTAGTCCTTTACAATGACATGGAACAATGAGTGTTAGCTAAATTCACTGTATTCATATACTAAAACTCCTGCATGGCAGCAACGTTCTACACAAATATTCTCATTCACAGACTGCGCATGATTCCAGTTACTAATGTTCTTTCTCATCCATACTGAAAATATACAATAAAGTGGCATGAAAATGTCTCTGCCAGAGGTGCACCCAGAAAACGAAAATTAATGTGCATTATATTTTGACTGCAAGGGAGAAGTCTTGTTTTATGTTTCTCACATTACGGGTAACAGAAAGTCGGCCTGTTTGATTTATGATACCAGTGTTTAAAAGTCATATCAATTTGAAATCCTACTTGACTCCATTTAATGAGTGCTGCGTTCTATATCTTTGTGTGCGTGTATCAGCAACATCATTAAATGCATTCTCTCAAGCGATGCAACTGCTGACATTTCCCATAGACATAATAAACCAAAACAAAAGAGCCTGTGGATGCACAGAAGATGGAAAAGCCCTAATGCTGGTGGCTTACTGTGTCTTTTGTAAACACCAGCAAAAAGGAGCTCATTAAACAAAACTAAGGGTCTGATCACAACTGTTACAGGTAGAGAGTAAATTAATCACTCAGTTTTTCCTCTTCCTTTGTTGTCAGTAATATGCAAGACCTTTATGGATCAAAAAAGCAAGCTGGATTTGGAATGGAGGGAGGCCAGGATAGTGGAGGGATCAGCACACAAGCATATAAGCTCGGACAATAACAAGAACGCCACCAGAGTCTGATAAGGAGCATTGAACCGGCACGGCTAAGGGTCAGCGAGCCAAAAAAGTCCCTGGCTCAGTCTTTTGGGCTCATTCCAGGCAAAGTGAAGATGGAGCAATGTCAACACAGACATGAGTACAGCAACAATGACAGAGAAGCTCCGAAGACGGTCACCGTATGGACAGGCTGCGCATGGGAACGTCCACGTCCGCTTGGAGGGCGCTCGCAACACTGATCTGCAATGAGATGGAGGGGAGAGGGAGTGGGAAGGAAGAGGGAAAGACATACAGTAGGTGTGTGGAGCCAGCAAAGGACGCAGGATGGTTACACACACATGAGAGAATGGAAAGCGGTTTATTCACAACATCAGAGCATTGGGTTAATAGAAAAGATGATTACAAGAGTGGAAATGAGATTTTGGTGCAGGTCAGGAAATAAACAGGACAAAAAATGTTGATATATGAACGAGGAGTGAGTGAGCAGTCCGAACCAGTGTCCGTTGTAAAGGTTTGTTTGATTGAAAGGATCACGGGGTGTTTATAGGCACACAGAAAAGCAAGTTTAGTGGCAGTTCATTGCAAAACAAAAAGCCCAGCGATTTGCGGTGTGGCCCAGAATGCGTTGCATAATTCATTAGGTGGGAATTGGAGAACAGGATTGTTTAGAGTGAAACAACGAGACGAAGCACAATAGAATTATAAATAAGAGCATGGCCCAGCGGGGATGAAGGGGTGCAGGTGGAGAAGGAGAGAAAAAGGAAAGGATGAGAAGGAGTTGGGAGAGAGTATACAAATGACATCGAATTAACAAGGTAAATCCAAGCTGCTGAGGAGCAGTGCTGTCAACACACACACTCACATTGAGATATTTTACATTCAGATACACCTATGCATGCACTGACACAGCATCTAGGAATACTTTACATATAATTGGACAAATTTAAATATCATATCTATCTATCTATCTATCTATCTATCTATCTATCTATCTATCTATCTATCTATCTATCTATCTATCTTATCTATCTATCTATCTATCTATCTATCTATCTATCTATCTATCTATCTATCTATCTATCTATCTATCTATCTATCATGCTATGGTGGACATGTCCCCACAACTTTATGAAAGAGCTTGCAGCTGCAATTTTGTGTTTGTAAGTTGGGTCCCCTAATATAAATACACTCACGTACAGCTGCAATTTTGTGTTTGTCAGTTGGGTCCCCTTATATAAATACACTCACGTACAGCTGCAATTTTGCTTGGTTCATTAAAACAAACATTGTTATTAGAGCAGGTATGAGCCTGAGACCTGATGCACTCAAAGCAAAACACTTACATCGACACCATTATGTACTGCATTTATCCTCTATTCCAAACATCTATCAAACTAGGAGACAAATTTCCAGGATTGACAGTGGGAGGTAGATAAAAATAAAACAATCCACAACACACGGTATAAAGAGAACTTGGAATTGAATCATTTAAATAGTTGTTTAAATACAGAGGTATTGAGAGTAGACAGGCAATAAACAGACCTCTTTAAAATAGGTTTACCCTTACATTGCTTTCCATTTAAAAAACATTAGAAAGGTATTATTGTATTACTGATGGGGAACACAAACCACTTCTGTGGATTTGGCTGGTTGAACTAGATAGTATATATGCATCCAGCAAATTACCCTCCGTGCTTACATCATTCAGACACCTATTGGCTACCATAGAGCTTTTGATTGATTCTTGAATTTTTCTGATTTCATTGTAACCCCAGATTTTTTGGGACCCAGTAAATATTAAAAGCCTTCTTATAAAAGCATGACTTAAAAAAAAGACCATCACTGCAAACTGTACATGGTCAGTCAGCCAAACTGTGATATTGGGGCACTAACAGATGGGTAGTTCACACCAAGGATGATAACTATTAACAGTAATGATAAAAAATGTAGTTCTAAAAATCCTTCTTAATGACACACCACAGCTATATAATGATAACGGCACAGAGGAAGAAGATCGTTATAATCTCTTTCACAAAATTTTTTTTCCAGGTGATGAACGATAAAAACATTGACAGCAATCAGGATCCATTCTGCTTTAAAGAGTTTGAGAATTAAGGTGGCAGATGAAAAACTGCAGCGCTCGCATAGAATAAACAGAACGATATGTGTTTGTGTGGATGGTAATATATGATTATATATATAATTATATATATAATATACTGTATATGGCAATATTATCGCTATAGTTATAGTGATCGTTCTTGGTGTGAATGGGCATTTAGACATATTTGATCATTGTTTTCTCTGACAATTTGCTCCTGATTAGGACATAGAATCGGTTACACGTTTGATTGTGATTCTGAGATACAGGAGCTCCATCAAGCGTGGGTGGCTGGCAAGTGTGCTGAACTGTAGCAGAGCATATAATTATAATAGGAGACATATAATTTCAGCTATAGATATTGTGAGTGGGTGATGATGTGCTGTAGGTAATCGAACTCAATTTGTCGTATGAAAAAAAAAATACTTTGCATGTGTTGTGGAAGTACTTGTACCTGTGATATCAGGTTTCTGAGGCATGGAGAACTTCACAAAGGTGGGTTCAGACAGGCCTTTGACGTTGCGGGCGGTGATTTCCACCTCATACTGCGTATTCCACTGGAGCGGTTGCAGCAGCACAAAATCATTCACACCTGGAACCAGTTTTGTCATCCACTGTTCTTCCTTGTCCTACACAAAACCACAAGTGTTTCATAAAACATGCACAAGCATACACATATGTATGAGCAAATGACTATACAATTGGCTTTAGGGCACATAAGACTTGTTCGAACAATTAGTTCTCACTGACTGTATGAAGAAGCATCTTAACCATTTATGATTTTAAGTCTTAACTGTTTGATTTAAATAAACTTCTTAAAGCAACACTATGGAAAAATGTTAACTTTAAAATAACGTTTCCAAAATGTTATCAGTGGTTCATCAAGTCGTAACAGGGTGAAAGGCACTTCTGGATTCGCTTTGCGAATATCTGCTATAACCATCATATATCTGCTATAACCACACTATGCAAGTTTGCCAGATCGGGTCGCATTTCTGTAGTCCGAATGAGACATAAGAAAACTACAAATTTGACTTGCTTTACGTCAAGCGTTACAATAGTCATTATTTAGTTTTTTCTTCGTTTCTGATGTCGCAATACATCATACTTTCATGAAATAATGTAACATACTACCCTTGGCTGTGGACATCGTTCATTCTAAAGCCGGTGCTGGATAAACAGCGAGCGTGCATGCGACGGTAGGCTAAATTATTTACGACAGCGGTAATGGACAATTTCGTTTCCAACCAGTAGGGCGACCGAAGAGGAAAATTTCCATGGTGCTGCTTTAATGTATGCTGAATCAAAGCCAACGTTTCAATTTATACCTTCATCAGGGCCTTGGACATGAATACTGTCTGGGTTGAAAAACACTTTTTGCACATTTTCATACATCACAGGGCATCCTATAGAATGACATTATTCAGTCATCAGGCCATCCTCTGTGTTACCTGTATTGTTACTTATGTTTGCTTGTGGTTAAATAAAAACACACCTGGCAAAGAACAAACTAAAAAATTAACTAAGCACGTAAAGAACAACAAATATTTTAGTTTTTTCCTTACAAGCTTAGTTTATCTTTTGCTTACAGATACACTTTTTTAATAAGTTCCTATCTTTGTTTTTATGTAACCACAAGATGGTGCTTCAATAGTAAAGCAAACACAGGTAACAATACAGGTGACACAGATGATGAGCTGATGACTGATCAATGTTATTCTACAGGATTTAAGAGTTAAGAGAAGTTGCATTTTGCTACTCTAATCTAACTTGTGAAGAGACGAGGACTTTAATCCACTAAAAGCAAAAAGCTCTTAGAAAATTTGTACCCTATCCTGAACATAATTACTGATTAAAAATAGACATGTTCAAATAACCAGAGATACTTGAGGACTGTGATAGGTGGAAATGGAATAAAACAATTTTTTTTTTTAACAGGATAGACACCTTTATTTGACAATTATGAGACAGGAAATCATGGGGATGTGACATGCAGCAAAGGACCGAGATTCAAACCGTGGTCGGCTGCGTACAGTAGGCTATGTATACGCATTAAAGTTCGCTATGCCATGGCCACCCCACACTATTTTTGTGTCCCATCTTGGCCACCCCAGTAAAAATGTCCTGGATACACCACTGCCTGTTGTTTTATTTGCAACAATGGCAAAATGAAAAATTAGATTGTGCTCCTCAAGAGGCAAAATGGAACAGATCACATTTGTTTAGCTATGCAAATTCACTTATATTTCAAATTTCAAATAACAACATTTTCAATTATCTATTAATTAGATAATTTGACATTATCAAAGTGAATTTATTTTTTAAACATAAATAGTACTTCATCGATTTTCTCTGATGGATGGAAATCAAAACATAAGATTAGATATTAAGAGGCCATCTGATCCTTCATCCTCCGAGCAACAGATAAGAAAGAGATGCTTTTCTCTAATCCTCACACTTTTTCACACACTTACAGCAGAAACACTCCAACACATCCATTATTCTCTTTGTGTCCCTGCCTGCAGAGCATCTGAGCACGAGTGTGAGCATAATACAATGTGTGTGTGTGTGTGTGTGTGTGCGTGTGTGTGTGTGTGTGTGTGTGTGTGTGTGTGTGTGTTCCGGCTGTTCCACCAGCTAAAATTTTGAAACTAGGCCCACACATACTGCCTTCAAAAACTCACTGCTTTTATATTTTGACATTTTCAAAACGCCTCAGCTCTTTAAAGGCTAAATGGTTGAATGTGCCTTTCACATGTCGACAGTCCTTAGGCATACTGTGACATCTACATTTCCCCTGTCCTCACCTCCACATGCACAGGCGTTCAGAGACTGAGCAAATGAGAGAGAGGGAGAGCGAGAGAAATAAAAAAAGGAAAGAGTACAAATAAAAGAGAAGGAAAAGATGCCAGAGGACCCTATTACGGTAGAGGAGGAAGTGAGGCATCACCAAACAGACTGAGACAGACAGAGATGAAGCAAATGAGGAAATGTTGAGGCCCATGAGGGGAAAAACAAACAGAGGGTTTGTAGGAGAGAGAGCAAGCGAGCTGTGGTGAATGTGGGTACATATTAGTGTGGTAACACTCAATAACCTTTCACAACCTGTAGACAAACTGTATTGATTGTGACAGTGGTGATATTGTAACTCCATGATGCAAAGTTACACAAGGCCTTTTAGAATGCTGACATCCTCAAGGGCACAGCATCTACTCGGAGTCTTGTTGTTGAAGGGTCTAAAAGATTGTGGCCAAAACTGCTATTGCAATCACTTTCAAATTACTGTAGAGCGGTGTATATTTCCCCTATAAAAAAGGGACTCGACTCCCCCTTGACTCGAGGTTGCCAGATAGGCCGTAGGATCCGATTCCGACACGTTTGTATCTGCAGCTGTGGTAACTAGAGCAGATCTGGCAACCCGAATGCCTCAACACTACTGACTTTGTGAATGGTAGATAGGTGGAGGGTGGAGCATCAGACCAAAACACAACATGACACCATCAACATCAGTTGAGGGCTGCAACTTCACTTTTTAAATGACAATATCCTGGCCGGACTACTGTTGTCAGTGATATAAGTATTTGAAATGAACATGATTTCTTAATGTCTAGTGACATATCAGGGAAAATGTATGATTAATTGAAATAAATTTCTTACATATAGCTCCTTTAATAGCTGCTTCACCACCAAATTAAAAATTCCATGCGACTGCCACTAGGGGGCGAAATTCAGATGGCTTAAAGGAGTGCCAAAATGTTAATTGGGCAGCATCCGCCTAGCCTGGCTAACGTCAAGACATCTTCTCATTGAGACGTGGGTCTGGGAACCACATGTTCATTTTCTCGTATTTGAGGCGTGATTTACGAATGCCCAGAGCCGTTTATTGGGTACTACGAATGTCTATCAAATGCGCCTGTACGTAGCTCATAGCCAATCGTTTCAATTATATCAGATGACGTATGTAGCGACAGAAAAGTTGCTCTTTTTTCAAAATAAACGTGCGTTCTAAACTACTTAGAACAATATCTAAGGCTGCATCGAAAGGTAACTTCGCGTCTGCTGCCATGTTGGATCCACAGATATAAACAAACTACTTCGGAGTGTCGCATAGACGTCATCATCGTATTGCTGCTCCCTCCCCGTTCTGTGATTGGTCCCTTCGCTGAGGCGAAAATCTGGTCCATGGAATCCAGGCTGCCTAGCAGCGTGAATACAATTGCGCTGCGCGCAAGGCAGCCTGTGGAAACCCAGGCTAGCATCCGCCAATAATTGTGCAAAATAAGCGTAGTAAAAGTGTTCTTACGTGCATAGATGAGCATAACCGATGTCTATCGTATATGCAGATTGATATTTAAAAGTTTTTATTTAATTTTTCTTCTTCTCAGGAATATTTAGATATTTAAATTGAACAAAACTCCAAGAAAAGAACTACCTTGGTTAGCTTATTTCCTTTAAAGTCCATAGATATCGCCGTCAGTTCGTACTGCTGTTAACATTTTCCCAGAGGATGCAATGAGATCTGTTTTCCTGTTTCTTCATGTGACGCTCGGCATAAAGCCTATACTAGGATGAGAGTTTGTTGACATGTAGTTGCAAATTAATGAGAGTTAGTTGACACGTATAGCTGCAAAGTTTATTATAGTATATACAATGTCTAAAGTGGACTATCGAAATAAAGTGTTAAACCAAATTAATGTATAAAAAAAGAGGCTATTTTCTTCTTTAAGGATTGCAGTTTTTTTTAGCTATGTAAATGAGAATATACCTTTGATTTCTATAGATTTCACATAAAGCTAATAATAATTACAATAGACTACCCTCAACCCAAATCATAAACAACAACCCTAAAAGACAACACTTTATATTTTTGGAATAATAATAAAAAAAAACATTGTGGGCTTTATTTCCCCATTGAGAATATCTCTGAATATCCCCTCCACATTGTTTTTCTATCATGGTGGGGACTTTTCTTTGACTTATATTGTTTTTATATTCATAGGCCGTATATTCTCATGGGAAGTATTGGCTTTCTCCCACAGTGTATATTCATTCATCAACAATATATGCAAAACCTGATCCACCCAAACCCCTCTATCGCACGCACACCAGTTCTATGGAAAACGTCAATGCACTTATACCTGATGCACAATAGTTACTGGGAAGAAAAGCCCTAAATACAGCAGAATATCTTGTGCAAGAATTAGTTAAGAATGTTTTTATGCACGCGGTAGATCGTGCTGGTGCATAAACAAGGGGCAAGGGCTCAAACAAAGAAATGCATTTTCACTGCTCATTACCAAAACCATCGCCCACTCGTCTCCATGTGTTTACTGGAATAACCCCCCCCCCCCTCCTTCATTTCAGCTCAATCTCAGATGCTACACTTACAAAAAACCAAACCACAGGATTCATTTTAGTGCTGGTTTCTACAGCTAGTTAATGACGAAGTTCATTGCAATTTGTAAAATGCTGTTCTGCTGGGCACAAACTAACAATCCCCTAATTAAGTCATAATGAAAAAAATATATATGGTAACACTTAAATTTAGGGTCCAATTCTAACTATTAACTAGTTGCATCCATCCATCCATCCATCCATCCATCCATCCATCCATCCATCCATCCATCCATCCATCCATCCATCCATCCATCCATCAAGATTAATATCCTACAACAAATAACAGTAAAATCCTCCTACAAAAACCTTTCAAATTATAATTAAGAAATTATTATAATTAATAAATGAGCAAATAATTAAATAACATATGTATTTAATTAATAAAAATAAACATAAATACAGCGCAACAGCAACGTTTCTCTTGCAAGAATGGTTCATTGCGACTTTAAGAGCAGCTCACTTACTGTTTTGTATTTGACAATGTATTCCAGAATAGGCATTCCTCCATCGTCCTGCTTGACCAGACCCAGTCGGTACGCCTTCCCCACTCCTCGTTGACCCTGAACCGAAGGGGGACTTGGCTCTCCTGAATAACGAATAAAGAAAACAATGTATGAATGACCCACATTCATATTCATAACTGGTTGTCTATTAACTCAATGGTTGGCAGCAACATACAACTACAATAGAGTAATGGCTGAAGGTTGTTTTTCCAAACATACGCAGTTTAAGGGTCAAAGCAGAGGGCACTCACGTATGGGCAGAGTTTGAAAGCTCTCTGTGCGGCTGAACTCCCCCTGACCTTTTCCATTCATCGCTGCTACTCTCACCTCATAGGTAGTGTTGGGCTCAAGGTTAGTGAGCAACACGATAGCTGTGGGACAGAAAAACAGAGTACATGGTTTTAAATTATTGCTTTCTCTAGTCATGCTCTTGGCAAACAGGCCTATCAGGATTATTTATATTAGCTCAGAATCCTTGAAGTAGCCTAACTTGCTCATCTGATTGTCTAATGTGCTCGTAAAGTTCCTACAGACCCATTTGAGTGTTATGGGTAGAGAAAAAATCAATTCAAACATTGTAAGTTCAGTTTGGACTGGATCGTATCTCCCAGACTTATTTTGACCCTAGTTTGGGCAATTCTGTGTGCCCATCTGATAAAATTCAATATTAAGCTGTAATAAAAGCCAATTTGAATGCTATATTCCGGTCGAAGCTCGGGAATTTTGAACTACAAATTTGGATAGAATAGTAAATGTCACTGCTGTCATTAGTACCATTTGATTTGAGAGGTACAGTGGAGGAGAAACTTTTCAGTGAATAACAGCTTACATTTTGTCACACATAGCTATCCATATGACTTCAGAACACTTGGACATGCTATATACAAGTTATATGGTCTTTTTTTATTCCTTCATGGTGCTTTTTTTTGGTCATTTTGAAGTTTGATAGCCCAAATGGCCTTTCACTTTTATTCAATTTAAGATAGTTGACAGGATCCTCTTCAATAATAAATCTTTGAGTACAGTGTTTCCCATACATTGATTTATTTGTGGCGGTCTGCCACAATATCAACATTGACCGCCCCAATGAAAGGTCATTAATGTAGTGTCATTGCTTTCAAACAAACTAAAATTGAAAGCGTGGTGAGGCTTTGTGTCCTTATCAAATTGCAAAAGACTGTTTGTTTGCGCTGTGCAAAGAGAAGTACGCACATGATCAGCTCCATGTCTCAAATCACAGTGAATGAATGCAGAGAACTCCATCTGCGCCTGCTAAGTTTAAGGAACGTAGTGGCCACCAACAATTATGTATTATTTTCACATTTGCATAGTTGACGATTACAGCATTTCATTAGATTTGTAATGAGACGCATTTATAAACTTGTTTTCCACCAAAATAAAAGCTAGACTGAAGTTTCCGTCAAAATAAAAGTTCACAGGTTCTATACTCTTTCATGTATAGAAATTAGGACACAACTAATTATGAAATTCTTTTTTTTCAGTCAGTAAGATATTTTAAATTGTATTATCTATAATTTTACGGTTTAACACCGGCATTGATAAAACACAGCAGCGAACAACCATTGCACTTACTCTGTGTCCCCTGTGATTTCACATCCTTCCAGTCCTGTGAGCTGATGTCTTTGTATTTGACCAGGTAGTAACTGATGGGTACACCGCCATGGGAGTCAGGCTTCGTGAAGGTAACTGTGGCCACGCGCTGTGCCACTGAGCTCAGCCGAACAGAGTAAGGGTTTGAGGGAACATCTGTGACAGAGAAATTATGGGTCAGGTAAAGAGAGACTAACAAACGACTCCATTTAAGTGCCAAGCCCACAGTTTCTGAGAGTATCAAAGGAACTGGTTGTGTGTCTGTGGGGTATAGAAAACACAGTTATAGATCTGTTTTCAGGGTCTTACAATCCAAAGTCCCTCAGCGAAAGACTTTTAAGACCACAAACACACAAGAAAGGAATGCACTTTACTCCCATCTTATGAAAAATACATGATGTCAAATGAAGGTTGAAAGTTAAGTAAATAGATTGAAAATGAAAATGAAATCATATAAATAGAAGTAAGTCAGAAGATCGAAAGGTATTCTTACTGCCTAAAATCAATGGTAAAATCATGGTAATAGCGCCTCTCATGGCTTACTGCTTTTATAAAATAATTATGTTTTTGTACAGCAGTATGTTAAAAGGGTTAACGTGAACTATGAGCAAAATTATACAGGATTTAATCAAGGTTAATGGTACAGTAGTAAATAAAAATGTTCATGTTAGTTCCCAGTGCATAAACAATGTTAACTGACACAACTTTAGATGTTTAAAATGTATAGTATGTAGAAATGAACATTAACTGATGCTGTTGAAGTATTATTCATTGTGAGCTCAAGCTAACTAATGTAGCTAACTAATCTTAAGAAATGAAACCTTATTGTAAAATGTGACCGTTAAAATACACCAATGTTTAATGTGTGATTAAATGTAATACTAATAAAAAAGTGATAAATAAATAGGAATAGTTATTCACAGGAAAAGAGTTACTCACTCTTATTGGTAGAAAAAAATATAGCAAAAATAACTGATAAACAAAAGCACTAGGTGTGTGGGATACATCATATTTTATGAATGATTCCATGCAGGCTTTTTCATAACAGAGGCACCAAATATTAACTCATAGTCCTTAGGTAACACAAACAATGATGCTGCCAATCTGATACAAAAACATGCTGTACTCTGCCTAAACCTCTCGTGCATGAACTGTAAGCGGTACGGCATAGTTTCGGATATTTTTTGTTTTTGTTTTTTGCCCTGCTAAGCCAGAAAACACAGACTGCTCTGAATAACAAGCATCTGAGAATTGGAGAGCCAGGCCATTGATGGAAAGAGAAATAGTCAATTAAACAGGGAGAGACAGCAGGACGACAGAGAGAAACAAAGTAGGTGTGCATTATAGAGGATGAGGGAGAGGAAGAGCCAGTGGGACAGACTGAGACATTTGGGTGGAGGAGCAGAGATGGACAGCAAAGAGAAGTCATGCCACAGAATCCACGTCCACCTTTGTCTGTCTACTAGAACGAGCTATGAAAGAGTTTACAACAAAGACAAGCACATGCACTCATATAGATGTGTTTTCATTGTGGTAAACACTTCAAGACGCAAACTATATAACAACAGTGGACAACAATCCGTCAGAGTGATCTGCCTTATATTCGAAAAGCCTGCTGCCATAAGCTCTTCAAAGCTTGAGTAACTCCAAACATGTTTTTGCTGGCTGTTTGAAAGCTAAAGCGTGTTTACTTCCAACGTGGCCAGAGTTCAGCCTGATACAAAAGTCATTATTATCTGCTGAGGAGCTCTGTGAGGAGATTACATGTACATCGACAGGCTGGGCTTGTTGGGACTTTTAATGTGTCTAAAATCCATTCAAGCCTTAAAGGTGAAGTGTGTCATTTCTGCGGCACCAAGCAGAATTGAAATAATCACAGTTTCCTGAACACTCCTCACTCCACATTTGCCACTCCACCACAAACCAGATAATCCATCCAAACGCATGCTGTTGGTTGAGATGAAAATTTACATTTTAGACCCAAGGGTCATGGTTTGACTGGTTTGCATGTAAACTATACAATATGGACCCAAAAAGCCTGTTTTCCCATTGACGGCCATGTATGTAGTCATGTATTCAATTATTATTATTTTATTTTTTATCTTTTTACAAACAACATTTAAAACCCTCATCCTTCCCTTGATTGAGTGTTCATCGGAGGGGTCCAGGACCCCCAGGACTTTTGTCGCACTTTAACCATAAATATACACATTTATTTTTAATAATAATTAAATCAAAATATCATGAAAAATTGTGTTATATTAATTTTTTCTACAAGAGGTCGGCAAAGACACCCAATGAAGCTGAAATAATTTGAGCTGAAATAAAAGGTTTATACATGAAATTGTGAGTTATTTTGAATTTAAGTTGAAAAAATTTGAGGAATGTGCTTAAATTACTAAATAACTATTTATTCATTATTTATTGATCAAAACTAGTAATTTAAAGGTAAATAAAATAAAAATTGCAACAACAACAAAAAATTGCATTAAAAAAATTGATTAAATATGATCAAAATGAAATAAAATAAGCTTTCTGGACAAAATTAAAAATAGAATTTTAGGGCTTCGCGAGGGAAGGGTTTGTTACAGAATGCGAGGGAAGGATAAGGGTTAAATAACAAATATTTGTATTAAATTTTATCAGATGTTTTGCCAGTGACTAATTGAGGGGGTCAAAATATTTGCTTTTTTGTCCCATCAGAAGGTCGAGCAACTGCCATTGAAATGAACGGGAATGCTAACAGATAGCTTTTCCCAAGTATGTTCTGGAACTGCAAAATAGCACTCCACGAAAGAAGCGAGTTTGGGGTGGGATTCCCGCATTCCCTCTTAGAAGCATTTGGAGTATTTAGGTCAGCTGTTTGGAAACAATATATTATTTTCAATTCCACTTGAAGTTACAGTAACTACAGCACACTAGAAATCGTAACTAGTTTCTCTCGTCACAGCATTCATAATTCATGGTGGTTACGGTCCTCTGAAATGTAATCCTATATGAGTGACACATATGTCGTTGTCTCTACATGTTAAACTGGGATTAAAATAAAGTGTTTCAACATTGAAAATAACTAACTTTATTACTATTGTCATGCAGCTAATATACTGACAGACACAGTAATCAGGTGGATTATGTGAACCTGTTCCAAACACTCACCTGCCTGAGCTAGGATGAACTCCTGGAAGCGCATCCCAATGTTGTTCCTGGCTGTGCAGTTGTAACGGCCAAAATCTCTGTCTGACATTGGGGTAACCTGAGGACAATGCGTTAGTGAGATCTTACATTTCTCTTGTTTCACATTCTTGTCCTTGTATACTTCTAATGTCAAGATGTTGTTTTGTTATTCTCGTGTTCATTTGACACTAATATTACTCAATAAACATAACTGCTGAGGACACATCTGTTTCCACTGAAGTGAAGTGTTGTTGAGTCTTGTCAGAATTCAGATGAGTTGTCTAGTTCAGATGAGGTCACAAAAGAAAGACACATCTGCTTGTATCACTACAAATAAAATTCACTGCAGGCAATCATTTTCTAGCTCGCTACACTTGTAGCCCTGAATGTTTTAGCAAAAGATTTGAGGTTTTACATTATAATCTACCTACGATAATGATCATATTTGTATGATAATTTTGACCTCTGTACAATCAATAATGAAAAAAATCCCATAATGTATGATCATTTCAGAATTTTGTGACACTTGCCAATTGACGGTCGTTGGGATCCTACGTCATGATTGTGAGGAGAACGTGAACGTGGTGTTACACGTCTTCCATCTCATCTCATCTCACGTTACGTCTTCTCGGCCAATCATCGTGGAGAATAACTCTCACGAGCACAAGTTAACGTTCTTGCGCTTAAGTCAGTTGTTTCCAAGCTGAGGTTGATAGTTTAGCAAAAAAGTAATTTGCAGGCCGTGTCAAAAAGTTGTTGGTCTAGATAAATGGCTGCATTATGTACGTTTGACTCGTGTACAATAATCTTCTTCCAAATACAATAACTTTGAGTTTCTGGTATAGTACTTGGACATTTCCAATCTGGCAACACTGATCTAGAGGCAATCCTACACAGCACCAACATGTTTATCATGCAAAAAACTGTAATTAAAATGTAATAATATTATCATAAACTGCATGATCAGTAGCAAATAATGCACTATATAAAATGGTTTTGTAGCACAACAGATATTTTTATTCATTTATATTTTGTGATAAAATGTTATATTATTTAATTGTATCTTTTCTCAGTATTTGATAATAAATGTTTAGCTTTCTAAACAAACCTGATGGCAGCATTAGTGGCAACATTTAAAAAAAAAAGCAAAAATTAAGTTAAGTAAATGTAACTATAACAAAAAAAATACTAACATTTTAATAAACATTTTTAGGAATTAAAATGTAATAAATATTAATTAAAATGTACTAACTACTTGTTTGCATTATGACATTCCAGCAATGGGCTAAGGCCCGGATGTCATTAGTGTCTAACTCCTTTGGTCTTCCTATCTTAGCAAACACAAAGATCCAATAGGAGTGAATAACCCAGCAACCCAGGGTTACCTCTAGGAGCGATTTGCCGGGGACACTGTGCACTCGCATGTTTCCAGCACCCTCACTGGGGATGGTCAACTTTTCCCGTCTCCACAGCATTGTGGCCGGAGGGTTAGACATAACATCACAGCTGATGTTGACCGGGTTCCCTTCCCACGAGAAAAATATAGTGTGGTTGGTCTGGAACTTTGGTGCATCTGTGAAAGAACGGCAAAAGAGTACTCTGTAATGGTACGCCAAGCTCTTCTAACAGTCATCCATCAAAAACTCATTCAAGATTAGCTGCCCGAAGTCTAAATTAAACCCGAGCATGTACCAAGCAGGTAGGAGCTTCCACATTCGAGTAAACCGAACACTTCATCATGGAGTTCTTTTTCACCTGGGTAAAATGGGCTCCTAATCATACTGAATCTAAAGCATGGCCACTTCTAGCAGGTTGCATTTAATTTTTCAAAACAACCCACATACACTCAAACCCCATCTTCTCCTACAATGCAGTGGGTGGTGGAAGATTTAATTTGGCAGTATGAAAGAGAGACGCAATGAGGCAGAGGGTGTGAGATAGTGAGTATCCTGATATTGGGAAATGCTGCCTTATATGGGATTTCTCAGTCTTACACCCACATACACCGGCAGACACACACATAGACAGACACAGAGGAAAAGCACACACACAATCACACCCATTTTTTCCATTAAATAGATTGATGCAGCCCACAGTGTCACATCGGTGACAGATTGAGACTGAATGAATGAGTATATTAGCAACCCTGCTAGATGGTCCATTCCAGTGCACCCCATAATGAGATATATATCTACCCTGCTGCTGCCACTGGTTCTAAGGATACAGAAGGATACATAATGCAGAATTGTAATTTGAATTTTAGGAAGTGAAATGAAATGCTGATGTAAATGAAGCGTTTTCATTATACATTTCATTTTTCATACACACAACATAATGGGTATTTCCAGAATAAATAAATACAATTATTATTATTATTAAATTAAAAATAGTGATTATGCATAATTAGTTTAATTTAATGATGCAATTATTTATCTAAATCCTCTTCCTGCCACTCCAATTCACATACCAATTCAGGTTACTGAAAGCTGTGGCCAATTCAATTCAAAATCCAGCTCATAAATTCTTAAATTCAGAATTTTTCTCCACCCTACATTGAACATTTAGACCACTCACACTCAATATCCAGGAACATGCTCTTCTGATGTCCACCGATTCTGCTGAGAGCCTCACAGTCAAAGCGTCCCCAGTCAGATAGCCTGACTCCAACAATAGTCAGCATGGAATCGCCATAACGGCCTCGCACCTCCACACGCCCGTCTGGACTCTGAAACAACATCACATTCTTCAGTTATTTGAAAAGTAGATAAACCCGATTATCAGAGAGTCAAGGTTGTAGGATTAAGTTTAAAATCATGTAATAGCAAGAAGTGGGGATTTAACAAATTAAGACATGACTCACTCACAGGTACAGATTCAAAGTAACCAGGGAGTTTTTATGGGATTTATGAGAGATAAGGGTGAAAAGGTTGGTGCAGCATTTAACATAACTCAAGCGTATCATCTGCTTTTCCATTACATGAACAGACAGACATTTATCATGGTAAATGATTACAAAACTATTTCTAACTTCCCACACACTCTTGTCCGTCTTGTCAACACATATTCAAGTTAGGACTGTATCATGTCCTGATCCCATTACTCCCTCTAAATAAAGAACATAGAACAAGCTAATGTATAAGACACGGTTAAGAGATGTTATAAGAAAAATGGTGTTATATGAGAAATGCTTTTATAAAATATCGACGATAGTGTTATGATACAAGGCACCAATGTTCAACAAATAGAAGTTGTAATATAGTGCATTAGCATAACAGTAGGTGATATTATGCATGCAGGACCTGTGCCAATGGTACCATTTTTTTTTTATTTTTTTTTTTATTATGCCACCTTCAAAATCCCCTTCTTGTAGACAATTTCTAAAGCAGTATGAAATTTGCAGAAAATGCGACCCTAAGCTAAGTGTGAAGAAAACCAATCCACGATTTAGAGACGCACCGCATGATCGGTCCGGACCGGTGACTGGCCGGTCAGTTTTACTTCTTTACGATTCAGAGCCGGTCCGTTTTGTTGCCAGCGGCACAGACAATAACGTCAGTGCGAGTTCTCGCTCTCTTAATGCCCAAGTGACACACACCGGCCCCTTCTCATTCACTCGTCTCATTCTATCCGGTTAAATAGTGCTTGTATTGCGCATAATTTTACCAATTCCCGCAGGTTTCGCGCTCACACCGAAAGCATGCGAACCATTTATAAGTGGATTGCACAAGCCTTCTCTCAAACACAAAATCATGTCAAAATGCCAATCTTGGCGAGTATTCAGTTAAACAGTCAGTTTTGGAACGTAAATAGTTGACAGTTTAGTTTTAGAGAGCGGCAACAACTTAAAGTAGCCCAATTCATGGGATAACCACGGACTTGGCAACACTGCTGCTGCTGACTGTCATGTTAATAAAAGCACAAAAGACAAAAAGAAAATCAGTCTCTGCTCTTGACTGAATAACTTTTGTAACTAATTGTGGGCATTAATCTGTATTTAATTTTTACAATGAAGACTATCCAGTGTTATTTTAAATTTGATTACTTTAATTTCTGTAGTATTTCTTACCTGAATGTACTGTGTACCCCCCTGAAAAACTCAAAGCCTTGTTTATATCATATCTCTCTTTATTCTATTGTATTTATTTGTGCTGTTGTTTGAAATTTGTTTTTAGTTTATCTTATTTTGTTACTGTCTTTTAACTTGTTTTTTGTATATGCTGTCAATTATAGTTCTTTGAAAGAAAATCGGAATAGGACAAGAAAATACGTTTTGTTTTTATAAAAAAGAAATTAATACTTTTATTCAGCAAGGACAAATTCATTTGATCAAAAGTGACAGTACATGTAAAAAAATATATATATATATATATTTGAAATAAATGCTATTCTTTCTATTCTTTAATCAATACTGAAAAGAAAGAAATTTTTATTATGATAGTATTTTATGCTTAGAGCAGTACGTTGTTAGCTAAGCAACATGATAATGCCAACTAGTATTAAAATGAATAGAAATGCCCCTTTGTGTCGAGTCCGATCCACAATTCGTATGATGCATGTTGCTGATGTGTAAAACTTTCCAAAACGCTCACTAATCACGTTACATTTCACTTTGACGACTTTAGAAAACCGAATCCTTTTAGAATTTCTAACTTCCATTTTACTACAGCTTCAAATACAAAACATCCACAAGGCTTTTTTGAACCACTGGCAAAATAAATATAGTGGATATGAATGCCATAGAAAGGCAGACCCTTACAAACATGATCTCAGTCAGTTTGACCATCTTAAAAGCAAACAAGTTGAGAAGACATTACACAGACCTCTGTTTCTCAGACCACAACCGCTCTGATGTAAATCACCTCTTCAGTTTTTCCCACTGCCCTCAGAAGCGTTCACTGCATAATAAGCAGCAGTGGGATGTGTGGCAGTGTCAGTTTTGATTAGTGAGAGTGAGCAGTGGTGTGGTTAACGAGAGGCAGTGCATGATGACAGTTTTGAGGCCTGTCTTCCTGTCTCAACACCCCGCTCATCATCCGAGCTGACCAAAATTGCCCTCAGTCAGTCACTAATCTCCATACTCATGCTGACACATGCATCATAGCAGCCAGACCCAATTCACAGATGCTCCCTGCTGAAAAAAACAGGTCACACCAGCTTAAAGGGATAATTCACCCAAAACGTATCATTTTGTCATCGTTCTCTACCGCTCACGTTGTTCTTCCAACACCGTCTGGCTTTCTTTCTTTTGTGGAACACAAAGAAATTCTGAAGACTGACTTTCTATGCAATTACAATGAAAGGCTTTCAAGTTAAAAAAAAAAAAAAATGGAAAAGCATCATAAAAGCAGCCCACCAGGTTTGTGCACTGTATTTCAAGTCTTTTGAAGCTATACAATCATTTTGCATCAGTATTCACTGACACCAGATCAATGAGCCAGTGGGTTGAACTCAAGGACTGAATCAGTTTGATCTGGGAACAAATCATCCAGATTTTTGTGAACAACCAATTCATTGTAAGGGTTTGATTCAAAATAATGATTCATTCATGAACTTGACACTACTTTTATAAAAAAAGTAATACCTTCTGGCAGGTGCAGGACAAAAGGAACTTACTAAAGTGAAAAATTTTTTTATGTCCACAACACTGCAATGTTTCGACCCTGTTTGACACTACTTGACTCATAAACTCACTAGAATACATCATGCACTCTTAGAAAAAAGGGTTCATTGGGGTTCTATATATGAAGCATAGGGTTCTTTACTAATCTCCAAAGAACCTTTTATGCTAAAAAGGTTCTATAATGACAAGAAAGAACCCTTTTGGCACAAAGGTTCTTTATAGGCTATTATTCATTCATATATTACATTATTCTGCAACATTTTGTAGTTGTAATTAAATTATTGTTTATTAAACTGTTGTAGTAACTTAATATCACATTTTAATCATGCTGATTTTTGGAGGAGAACAACTGAAATGGCACTCTTCGTGTAATATTGATTAACTACATAAAATGATATAAATATATAAATTTTCGAACCCCCATATCTTGAATTTTGTGATCATTCACATGCATTCATAAATACATTTTAGGGTCTTGATGTTTGTCAATAATATGAAATATTTAATCCGGAAAGGACAAAACAAATGATAATGAATGAACCCCTAAAAGGTTCCATAGAACCTTTTTCCTGGTTACAAAGAACCCTAAAGGGTTATTTTTATTGAACCCTTAAAAAGGGTTCTGTTTAGAACCTTTTAAAGGTTCCAAATACATAGCGCTGATAGAACCTTTTAAGGTTCTATATAGAACCTTTTCTTCTAAGAGTGTGAACACACAATGGAGAAATAAGCTGCATGTCAAGATTTTCAGTGAATAAATTAAAACTAAATTTATTCGTCACTCTAATCTATCAAATTGCTTCAGAAGACTTTAAGTATGGTGTACCTGTCATTTGGACTTCTTTATGGTGCTTTTATTAATAATAATAACAATTTGTTACATTTATATAGTGATATTCTGGGTTCTCAAAGCGCTTTACATGGAAGGGGGAATCTCCTCAACCACTACCAATGTGCAGCATCCACCTGGATGATGTGACGGCAGCCATATTGCGCCAGAACGCCCACCACACACCAGCTTACTGGTGGAGAGGAGACAGTGATGAAGCGACCAGTATATCAGTATATTGTCATCTGACAAACTCTTTCCCCATTCACTTTTATTATATGAAAAGTGTGAAGGATGTTCTTAAGAAATTTACCTTTTGTGCTCCACATAATAATGAAAGTCTTGACCATTTCTTTTCTTTTTTTGGAACATTGAACCATTGACAACAAAACAAGGCCCATAAGCTGATTGAGGATGAATTTGCCTTAAGTACCACCAGGACATATGGTGTATGGTGATATATATGTATTAGGGCTGGGTAATAAATATAGATTTCTCGATATTAATCGATTCTCATTTTTACGAACCGATATCAATTCTTAAATCTCAAGAATCGATTAGTCATCCTGTTTCATTTGACTGAATGGAACATTGTAGCGTGCATCCAAAAAAAATCGCAATAATCTTTGCCCTTTGTTACTATTGATATGAAACAAAGTCTCAATTTTCAAATTACGTCCATTTTCTTTCGAAATTCAAAAACATAAATACCGTTTTGGCGCTGTGGCGTGAGATCGCTCTGACGCAGCTCAAGAGAAGCAGCAGCGCGGAGCGCTTTGATCTCTTCCGGCTTAATAATACCAGTTAGGCTACAGCGCGAAATAAACATGATTGAGCATCTGAAAGTGTGCAAGAGTACAACTTATCGAAATCCGTATCATGTCATTCGCTCAATCAGTGTTTCAACCATGGAAAGACGTCAGTTAAACAGCTTGTAATCAATGTCATGTATCATCATTTTTACCTCGTAAAAAAAACACATGTGACCATAAACTCGTCAGTCAGCTAGAAAAATGAACTCTTAGAGAGGAGCATTTTGCTAAATATATGCACCATATTGTATGCATTATAATCTTAATGTTATAAAGTATTTAATGCATATTTGAATAAATCTGGCAAGTTTTTATGACAGCTACCATTGAAATGTTTATATTTCAAATAATCTTCTTATTATAAAAATAAATAAAAGTGTAATTTAAGTGTTTGTATAGCTACAAAACAGTTAATTATTACCTTCATATTAGGCTAATGAAGCCTAGGCTACACTCCCATAGTTTACAGCATTAGTTAAGAGATTTGATTTCCTTGAGAAAATAATCCAAAATAATCAATATTGAATCGAATCGAAATCGAATCGAATTGCAAGCTTGTGAATCGAAATCGAATCGAATTGTGAAATTTGTGTCAATACCCAGCCCAGATATGTATATGTATAATGTATATGTATATGTCCCCTACACAATAACTCCCCAACTCTAACTTCACACAATTCTAATGATCTTTGACAGTTTCTGTTCCCATCATCTTTCCTGGCTGGCCACTGTAATCGCATTTGCCATTCTGCAGGACACAGTCATATTCATTGCAGACATGGAGCTAACTAACGTAAACGTTAAAGTTTTTTCCGCATTCAGACACCTCTAAAGTGAGACATATCATTCTAAGCTGTTAATTGGCCCCCATGGGCTGTGCTAAAGTGCCAAATGTCAAATCTCTCAACGCATAGTTTCACCATTCAACTTGTTCCTAGCATTGAATTGGTGTCCATTTTGAACTCTTACTTTAACCATTGAGAGTAAAACGAAGGGGTGGGAAGAGGCTCCCAGATCAATTGTTTGCAACTTCTGAATTCAGAGCACAGGTTCTGTCCCAGCCCCTGTGTAATTGTACCAGACTAACTCCCCTACCTAACCTCAACATCCCTCCACCTCTGAAAGAGCAGCTTAAATCAAACTCATTTTGTTCATATTGAGTGGCGGCAAGCGTTGCTGCTTTCCTACACCTCTTTGTATGAATCCTCTTTCATTTCCCAGCCACGCAGGCTATTCTAATCGCTACCTGAGCAGCTCTGGCTAGATTAACTGTGATGGGGAGTCTTTTCACAGTTCCTCCCTGGAGTCAGGCTCCGTTTGCCTCTATTGTTGACGCCAACAACCCACCTTTCACAGAATTCTAATGATCTTTGACAGTTTCTGTTCCCATCATCTTTCCCGGCTGGCCACTGCAATCGCATTTGCCATTCTGCAGGGTGCATTCGTATTCAACGCAGACACGGAGCATGCCGGTTGGAACTGCAGAGCATTATTGGAGCACAGAAAGCCTTCTTCAGCCTTCAACTGGTACACAGACTGAGCGTGCCTCAGGGCTGTGTCTCGCCATGCTAGTCTATTATATCCTCTAATGTCCATGACTATTACAGTGGGCGTGAGCAAAGACTGAATGTCTTACATATCTGGCAGTTAATGTACTGGCAAAATACTACTGTTTAGTGACAGAGAGGAAAAGGTGGATGGAAACCTTTCACAGCACTCCAAAAAATTGCAACAGTTTGCATGGCTTTTTTAAAAAGTGGGATTCCTCTAATTAATTATTGAAAAAAAAAAATATTCACTGAACTTAAAATGCTAAGTTGCTATGACATCTGCCATTATTGCAACAATTAATAATTTAGATTAAGTCTAACAAGAACAAGAAGTATGAATTCTATGCAGTTTAAAATTCTATGGTTTTAAATAGTTCATTATTATGTTTTCTATAAGAAATGCACATGAGAGCAAAATGTTGTCCCAATCTAATGATGACATCACATGAATTTGTCACATGAAGACAATATACTACCAGTGAAGTTTTTTTTTAAAACTACAGTTAAACTACACTAAAGTGACACTAAACTAAGAAACTAAAATGACACATAACAGTGTTACAAAATATTTGTAAACAGCATTTTACTACTTTTGTAAAAAGAGCATGTTAACAGCAGTATATAATGTACATTAATAATCATAAAAACTGTTTCTTGAGCACTAAAGATACATTTGAATGATTTCTGAAGGATCACGTGACACTGAAAACTGGAGTAATGATGCTGAAAATTCAGCTCTACCATTACAGGAACAAATAATTGAAATAAATATATATTAAAATAGGAAACGGTTATTTTAAATTGTAATAATATCTCACAACATTTTCAAATAAATGCAGCCTTAGTGAACATAAGAGAACATTCTCTTTAAGAATCATATTGTACCTTATCTCCATCTGAAAAGCTGTGTCCATCACTTGCTCTCCTCCAGGAGATTTCAGGCAGAGGTTCACCCTCAGCCTTGCAGGAGATCATAGCAGCACTGCCTTCAACAGCCGTCACATTCCTCAGCTTAGTGATGTGGGGCTGGACTGCAAGAGAGGGACAAAAGGACAATGTGACAAAGACAAAAGAGTAACATACAGAACTAAAGTGTGGATATTTAGAGAAACATGGAACAAACACCCAAGCTCAGCTTCCAAAAGTCATATAATATACATCACTGACAGCCTTTACATGCACAGACATACTATATGAACCCAATAGCTGTGAAGCATGTAAACAAATACAATCTTTTGCTCAATGAAGATTTCTTGTTCAGAGCACATATCGCTCTTGGGTAACCATTCAGTAAAATATTAGACTGAACTTTGCGTCAACAACATCATTCTGGTCTGACTATCAAAAATCCTTCATGGGCACCCAGATGGAAGAGAAAACAACAGAATATTGCAGAAAGGTCAGCGTTTTGCTGTCTGTCTAGAGTTCAGAAAAAGAAACAACGCATTGACAAGCACAACGCATCTGTTGCTATCTGAATCTAACAGGCTCCCACTGGTAAATAAACATTAGTAAACTGCAGGGGTTGTGTGGCATAGGAATACTTAAGATTCTCATCATAAATCTAAGATGAGGCTTGTCTTGTGTAGCTGCTCATTAGTAGGGTAACTGATGTACCACAGCGGCAGCCTTCAAGCAAAGAGGTGACACCATCGCAGCATTTAACCTGATAAATATACATCAGAAAATGCTTTCCCGCAGGGTGCACAATAATAGCGGATAAATAAAAGAGAACAGTAGAACAGTAAGAAAAAATGGCAACACTTTACAATAAGGTCCCATTAGTGAACATTAGTTGATTTATTATCTGACATGAACTAACAATGAGCAATTTGTTGCATTCTGATTAATCTTTGTTAATGTTTAGTTCACAAAAAAACAACAAAAACAAAAAAACAACAACTTCGTTATTAGTTCATGTCAGCTCAGGTTCTTTAAATAATATTAACACATGCAACTTTTAATTTTAGCAATGCATTAGTAAATTAACATGAACTAAGTTTAATAAATGTATTAGAAGTGTTGTTCATTGTTAGTCCAGGTTAACTAATGTAGTAAACTAATGTTAACAAATGAAATCTTATTGTGAAGTTATCGAAAAAAATCTTGTCAGCATAATCTCTTTCTCTTACTATGTTGACATTAGAGATTTACGAAGCCCTTAAGGGGACATGGTGGTGGAAAAAAATAAGTAAATTATAAACAGTGTTTGGAATAACGCCGTTTAAAAGAACAATCTTTTTGATCAGTGCACGAAGTGGGGCGGTACTACATTTTACTCTTAAGCGTACCTGCACTTTTTCTTGCATATGCTACTTCTCGCGTCAGTGTCATGCACGGTTCACACCGAAAGCGAATTGAGCGTCAAATTGGCTTCTATCGTAGTAATCCTAAAGACTTTGGATAGATTTTTCATTTTTCAACTGCTTGAAAATATCTAGTTAAAAATGCAAAGTTGTTGTCAACTGACAATGATAATATCAGTTTAACGTGTGAATATTAACATTTGTGCAATTTTTAAACTCAAAATACATAGATTGTCAATATTGTGGATTAACCTGTTTTCTTAACCTAATCTGGTAACGTATCTCAGGGGATACGGATGTTTCAAAATGTGCTAAACAACAGCATAAACAACATATACCTTAATTTTCATGTACAGCATCTTAAGACAGTGTTCACAATTAATGAGCACTTTTACTGCTTTTTTAAATGAAAAAACAACTTTACACAAAATCAGAAAGTCATGCACCATTGGCGGACGTGTTGGTTTCAGGTCACACTGACAAAACCACATACTCAACTATGATAACAATAACAAAAATCTTTCTCATGCCTCATACAAGAGACTGTATATCTTGTGGGTGCACATTGAAATCTAAAAAAAAAAAATAGGATAAAACTATAATGTAACTGACTTGTTTGCATTTAGATGTTTTAAAGCTGTCTTTAGAATAGATAGTCTAAAACACTTTTTTTTGTTTTTTTTTTACAACTTTGTTGATAGATAGCAAATGCAGCCAATGATTTGTACACAATGTCAGTTTAATTGCAACACTTTTAACAATATTCATTATTTAAGAAGGATTACTAAAATACCGCCAGGAAAAAAACCCCGGCAAAACTGAGCTGAGATAAGGCATGATGAGATAATCCAGCTCTTAAACCTCGGGATGCCATTCATTCAAAACAAAAAAACAAGTTTTATGAGCACGCAGAAAACACGAAAGATACGTGCCTAGCTGAGTGGAAACCCTTGCAGCTCTGTCTCTGTCAGCTGTCAGGGGTCATAAAGGAAAGTTACAGCTCGGGATCCCACCTCGCTTTACAAAACAAAACTCCCATCCAATAACGGGGGGCTCATTTAAATGAGTTGCTTTGAAGAATACCTTTTGCTTGCACATGGAAAGGATTCTGATGACTACAGAATAAATCTCCATACATTTACATGAGCAGACAAGGCGCTATCTGAATAATCTGTGAAAATGTTGCCAGCTTCATGAAAATCGAAATTCCTTGCCATAAAGGATGTGTCACCAATTCTTATGTAATTTAGGCTGTCTGTTTATGGAAGAAAAGCATGTTGTATGGCCAGACCATTGCCAGTCAATCACCTCGTTCTCAAAACATCAGGATTTACTCAGTAGCACTGTCCATTAGTTTTTACTGTAATAATAAACTTGATTTTGCACTTAAGATTATTATTAATTACTGGCATGGCAGCGATAAGAGCAAGATATATTAATATAAAATGTTTATATAAATGTATTCAGTATATACACTCACCGGCCACTTTATTAGGTACACCTGTCCAACTGCTCCTTAACACTTAATTTCTAAGCAGCCAATCACATGGCGGCAACTCAGTGCATTTAGGCATGTAGACATGGTCAAGACAATCTCCTGCAGTTCAAACCGAGCATCAGTATGGGGAAGAAAGGTGATTTGAGTGACTTTGAACGTGGCATGATTGTTGGTGCCAGAAGGGCTGGTCTGAGTATTTCAGAAACTGCTAATCTACTGGGATTTTCACGCACAACCATCTCTAGGGTTTACAGAGAATGGTCCGAAAAAGAAAAAACATCCAGTGAGCGGCAGTTCTGTGGGCGGAAATGCCTTGTTGATGCCAGAGGTCAGAGGAGAATGGCCAGACTGGTTCGAGCTGATAGAAGGGCAACAGTGACTCAAATAACCACCCGTTACAACCAAGGTGGGCAGAAGAGCATCTCTGAACGCACAGTACGTCGAACTTTGAGGCAGATGGGCTACAGCAGCAGAAGACCACACCGGGTGCCACTCCTTTCAGCTAAGAACAGGAAACTGAGGCTACAATTTGGACAAGCTCATCGAAATTGGACAATAGAAGATTGGAAAAACGTTGCCTGGTCTGATGAGTCTCGATTTCTGCTGCGACATTCGGATGGTAGGGTCAGAATTTGGCGTCTACAACATGAAAGCATGGATCCATCCTGCCTTGTATCAACGGTTCAGGCTGGTGGTGGTGGTGTCATGGTGTGGGGAATATTTTCTTGGCACTCTTTGGGCCCCTTGGTACCAATTGAGCATCGTTGCAACGCCACAGCCTACCTGAGTATTGTTGCTGACCATGTCCATCCCTTTATGACCACAATGTACCCAACTTCTGATGGCTACTTTCAGCAGGATAATGCGCCATGTCATAAAGCTGGAATCATCTCAGACTGGTTTCTTGAACATGACAATGAGTTCGCTGTACTCAAATGGCCTCCACAGTCATCAGATCTCAATCCAATAGAGCATCTTTGGGATGTGGTGGAACGGGAGATTCGCATCATGGATGTGCAGCCGACAAATCTGCGGCAACTGTGTGATGCCATCATGTCAATATGGACCAAACTCCCTGAGGAATGCTTCCAGCACCTTGTTGAATCTATGCCACGAAGAATTGAGGCAGTTCTGAAGGCAAAAGGGGGTCCAACCCGTTACTAGCATGGGGTACCTAATAAAGTGGCCGGTGAGTGTACATTTATTTATTAAAGCTGCTGTCCGCAACTTTTTAAAGTTAAAAATAATCCAAAATAATTATTAAAAAAAAAAACACTTCAGCCAGTGTTCAAATCTATCTGTTTGCCATAGCTAGATTCAAAACGGTTAGCTTGTAATAATGATTTTAATTCCAGTGGTACTGGTGGGTTTCCGCGGGAAATTCGAGCATGTCTTTGCGTCATTACGTCACATCCGTACACATAGTGAAGGTGTTTCGGCTCGCCGGCTATACTGCGCGTGAGGAGATGTAGATATGTATAGGCTTTTCTCGCAGCACTTTACATAATTCAAGATCCAAACAACAATCATCAGTGTCAACTGGAGATTCACCAGTTATGAAACCCAAAAGACTTCGTACTTCGGATTTAAGGTGGCTAGAGAAAGAGAAAGAAATTAACCGTCTCATGCGAACACAAGGATTTAAACATCGAAGGTGCGTGAACTGCGTGTTTTGAAGGGGTTCAAAACGGAAGAAGAGACGGCTTTTTCTGCTTAACAAGTAAGACATTTCAATAGTTCAATCGTGTAACAGTACCACTGTTTTCTTAATTCACACAGTTATGGAGTTTCCTTGTTGTGCCTTTCTCGTTTAGCTATTATGGAGAATATGAATTCTGAACTACACAGGTAATAAAACACATTAAATGCAACGTTAGTCACGCAATGCTGATGTTGTTAACATGAACAATTTGAGAACAAAGTAGGCTATAATTTGCACGGTTGCTGTAAATCGCGTTGATTAAATCTAACGATCGCTTAACATGTCGAATGCTTTTCCCCCCCCTTTTCCCCCCCCTTTTCCCCCCTTGATCAGAACAAAAATGGATGTTACTTACTTTTTCAGAAGATATTTTCCGGTGAAAATTCTTATGTTAGTCAAACTTTCAAAATGTGAATCTGTGATTCTGAATGACAGTATTCACACAGCGCGGTGATTGACAGCACTCGCCTCAAAACACTGTGTTCATCCGCGCTGTTTCATGCCGATTTACAACCCACGTAAAGATGATAATTCCGCGAATAACTGCAATTGCAGATTTCGAACAGAGATGGTGACAAAGAGGAAAAACTACGGACTGTAGCTTTATGTAAATTCTATTAATAATATATATTTAAATGATTTTTAATGGACATTACCATTCAAAAGTGCAGCGGTCAGCAAATTTTTTTTTTTAACAAAATTAATACTTTTATTAAGTGAGGATGCATTAAATTGATCAAAAGTGACTGTAAAGGCATTTATAATGTTACAAATTTTTTTTATATATTATATATAATAATAATAGTATATTATTTAATAAATGCTCTTTTGAAATTTCTATTCGTCGAAGAATACTGAGAAATAATGATCTGTCAGGTTGGTGTGCAGGTAGCTGAAGGCGAGGACACGGAAACTGCAGTATTAGGAGATTTATTTACAATCTTCAACTTACAGGAATAAACAGGAACAAAAGAACAAACGCCAGGACTTCAGAGAACACACAACCATACAAGGACGACGACCAACAAACACTGAGGGAAAACACTGGGCTTAAATGAACTGGGACTAATGGGATAATTAACTGAACACAGGTGAAGGAACTGAAAACAAACGAGGAGCGGGAAAACTGGAACACAGGACTAAACCAAAATCACAAAGACAGGGGGAAACAAGATCACAAAACTGAACTAAACACACTGAAACCGTGACAGTATCATATGGTTTCCACAAAAAAAGCGCAATTTTTTTTAACATTGATACTGTAACAGTAAAAAAAGGAACATCTAAATCATCATATTAGAATTATTTCTGAAAGATCCTGGATATCGCACGCTGGAGTAATGTCTGCTGAAAATTCAGCTTTGCCATCAACGAAACAAACTCCAATGGAAAATATAGTAAAATAGAAAACAGCTATTTGAAATTGTAATATTTTACAATATGTACAATATTATAATCAAATAAAAGCAGCCTTGGTGAGCATAAGGGACTACTTAAAATATATATATAGTTTTTATTTTTACAAACCCCAAACTTCTGAAATAATCACCCCATGTTCGCTCAGCATGTAAATGTTCAATTTCACAGCTCTCAATATGATTTGTCAGGAACCCAGCTCTCAATATTTTAAAATAGTTTTTTCCAGGTTTTTCAGCAGTTAAAATGTATATTTTAACTGCAGAAAAACCTGGAAAAAACTATTTTTAAAATGTAAACACTGGTTTTTATAATGAGCTGATTTTTCATACAAAGATGTTTTGTTGCACATGCAAACATGACCCACAACTGCAATTATCACTACATGACACAATACTCAAAGAACAACAAATACAAACACCAGCGCAAAATATGCAGTAAAATACTAAACAATGAGGCTCTAATTAGTATGATTTATTCATGCTGTTGTGCATGCTGGTCACACGTGTATTTATGACATCACAACAACTTCTGGGTGATGAGGCACAGTGATGGGGGAAAAAGCACCTCATGTGAAAAATGTTCCCTGGCCTTGACCTAAAATCAACACTTGCACAGTAATCATCCTGACAAAGCCTGGCTTTTTCCTCATTATACACTGGTCTACTACACGCATTTTCAAATGATTTATATTATGTTCAGGTAGCAACAACGGTCTCCTCTCATTTAAAAATTTGAACACTAATTTGACAGAACAGCAAACAATCTTAGGCAACCTTCACACTGCGAGCCCCTCAATTATTTTAAATTCCCCCTGTGATGAAAATCAAGTTTTTAATGTTGTTTATATGTCTATGTGGTGTTTTTAATATGATTTAAGACAAACCATAAGTCAACACCATTGCTTTCTGAGTATTTTCGCAGTTTGAAATCGCTGGTGTTTCTGATGTCACAAACTACCTTGTAACCAATCAGGTCAACGTTCCGGCGGGCTCTAGCATATCATTAACAGCAAATTAGCAGGGGAGTCGTGAGAGAAGCCAGGTTATCCCGGTATATGTTTTCGATGATATGAAAGATCGGGTAGATTTAGCAATATAACAGGTGTATGATGTATAGTACGATGTTATGATGAACCATCTGCCTTTCTCCACTGACATTATGAGTTGTTCAAAGCGTTTCTGAAGATTGTTAGAAGGCAGACTGAGATGGGAACATAGTTTGTGTAACATTAGCAACACATTATTATCTGTTTGATAGTCCAGCAAAAGGCTAATCATATTAATTACCGTTATGTGTCCGACGTAGTAAAGAGTGATACCATTTTGCAGCGTTTACCTCAGTAAGTTGGCTGAGTGAATCTGTGAGTGGAGGCGGGGCTAGTTAGCATATTCACGCTGTCACACGGAAGAAAAATCTGAGAACATTAAAGTAAGTGATAACACGTTTATTTATAGTGTGATCTGCCGTGAAGGCAGCGAATTTATGCGCAGGCAGTATAAAAATAAAGAAGAGGGTGTGAAAAAAGCAGGGTTGTTAAACATTTATGATACGAACCCTCATGTTTTGCTTGTATGAGCTGTCACTGTAATACTTAATACTGTAATACTCTCACACATCACTGTCCACTGACTACCTTTCGCAACTGTCTTGATAACTTCGGGTATGAAACATTTTTGAATGACTCCCATGAGCGCAGGATTGTGACGACTGTTGCTCTAGAGAGACATAAAAGTCGCATGAATTCTGATATGACCGTTCAGACTGAGGTTGCGTTGCAAAACATCTGACCTGTATCGGATTTTAGTCTCACATAGAAGAAATTGAAAAGATCAGATTCCATGTGGTTTTGTGCTGTTCACAGTGTCATGACAAAAACAGATCTGAGTCACATAGCAAAAAAAACAAATAAACAGATTTGGGTTACATTTGTCTGCAGCCTGATTGTAGCCATATTTTGACAGGTAACATCATATTCAATGAATGAAGAGTTATAGAACTCAAGAAAAAGGAGTTCTCACCAAAAACCTTCAGAAACAGTTCATGCTCAACTTCTCCCGCCTTGTTAGAGGCCTTGCAGGTGTAGGAGCCCCCGTCGTCCTGCTGAATGTTTCGAACCGTGAGCGTTGTACCTCGAGCTCTCATTACATACCGCTCCGATTCCTGGAGCTGCACTCCCTTCCTGACAAACCACACATACACAACACATGTCAGTCAAACAAAGCCTAAATTCTCAACACTGTGGTTTTATTCATATTGCAAGATGAAAATCTCTCCGACAAGACAATCAAAAAATATTGCATAATGCAGACGTAGGAAGCAAAGAAACGCCGGGTGATGGGTTATTCATCATAGATGGAGATGCAACATTTCAGAATATTCTGTTATGTTACATTCAATATACATTCTGTATAGGTATGCCGCCGAGGTGGAGACAGGATAATGAAATATTTTTTTTGGGAGAAGATTACAGCATGGCTGCAGACTGTCAAAATGTTAGGAGAGGAATGAGCGGAAATGAAATCTATTTAAAGCAGAGAGACCTGTGTGGCTACAGGAAATGGGGAGAAGGGAATCAAATCATGCTCTCTCTGGCTATACACAAAAGAGTCAACAGAGACACAAACAGACGGACGCTCAAATTCAGGTAGCACTTTTTTCATTCATTTAAAGAATCATGTGGTGTAAAAAATATTTCTAGTGCGGTAACCAAAACAGCATGTAAAATAAAATCTAAGACAAAATCTGTTGTTTGTTTTTCAGGTAAATGATTCAAATCTAAGAGTATAATTCATTTACAGGAAATGTTAACAGGCCACAGACTTTTTTTGATGAGTGAATATCTGTAGCATTCCTCACTGTTCACAAAACTAGTTGGCTAGGGGCTGTTTACAGGACACCGTTTTCAACTAAAAACGTAAAACTTTTTATGCGTTTTGGCCGTTCATTTAAACAAAGTTTTGGGTGCCTGAAAACGCAAACTTTTTTGAAACGTTTTTGAAAACGGTCTCCGTGTAAGCAACAAAATTGCGATTACGTGTTCATTCTAGTGTTTCATTGCCATCTAAAGGCCTGGCAGCAGAATATAGCGTTTATAGTAGTTTCGCGGATCCGTGTGAATGGAGATCCTTTTGACAATGGTGTCGTCTGTATGCGGAAAACTCAAAGTGAAAACTTTTCCGTTTTAAGCATATTGTTGTCGTGTAAACATACCTTAGGCATTATTAAGTATCATATTTTAATCTACACAAAAAATATTTAAAATTACACAAAACTATTTAGACCTTTAACTCTACTGGAATACATTTATTTATAGCTTTTTCCCAGAATATACTTTACTATCTCCACAATCCTTCTTTTTTTTTTTTTTTTGCACCATCACACATGCACACACAAAATTAAATGAAACTATCAGGTTTTAGCAAGCGTAATGTAATTGGTGGTGGTTTTGTAATGTCCCAGTGAGTGGTTTGGTTAGGCTCATTCAATTAAGGTCAACATGTGAGAATGCTCGGCAGGGATTGGTTTCATCACGTTCATTCTCATCTGAGCCGGAGGTAATTACAGTGATTGAGAGCCTGCAATCAACACATTGTGCTGCTGTCACTCAAAAAGCCCGCACATTAAGGATGGAATAAATGTGTCCGTTCTCTGTTATCACAGCTCTTTCTTGGCTGCGCTACCCCCGTCCCTGTTCCCCAATTTCTGCTTCCTCAGTGTGACACCTCAACTCATGAATACGTTTGTTTTCTGAGAAAAAAAAAAAGTTTGTGCAAAAGTTTGTTTTCGAACTTAAAAAACAAAAAACAAATGTCATCAATTACTCAACCTCAATGTCGTTACAAACCTGTAAGAGTTTTATACATCTTCGAAATACAAATGAAGATCTTTCCAAAAGATTTCTGTCCCTCCATTGACAGTCCACAACTACCCCTGTGTACTTCAAAAAGATAATAAAGAGATTGTACTAATCCATATGTATTAAACAGTTTTTCCAAATTTTCTTAAGAGACACGATCGCTTCATACGTGTGATGAACAGATTGAATTTAGGCTTTTATTCACATATAAACATTGATCTGCAAACATAAAACGAAGTAACCGTACTTGCTTGACGTGCAAGAACAAACTTCATTGGTACTTGCGGAAGTTCAAACGTGCTGTGTATCAAATGAGAATGAACTTCATTTGGTTCTCGCACATCAAGCAAGCATGATTGATCTTCTGTTTACTGGTGTGTGGGTTGATGAATGTTTATATGTGGATAAAAGCATAAATTCAATCTGTTCATCATATCAGGCGATCGTGTCTCTTCAGAAAATTTGGACTAAACCGCTGAATTCCTATGGATTGGTTTTACGATCTCTTTATGAATTGTTTGAAGCGTCAAAGTGGTATTTGCATAGTCTTACGGTCTTTGGAAAGTCATGAGGGTGAGTAAATTAATACATCATTTTAATTTTTGGGAGAACTAACCCTTTAAACAATTATATAAAGTTATTGAAATGTTTTAGGGACGATTTTAATATTATCTCAAAATAAAATACATTATATAGACTTAAGTAATAATGTAAATAATAATTGTATATTCAAATAATTATATTTTACAATCAAATTTAACTGCAAAAAATACCCCTAAAGAGATAATTTAAAAACACACCATTATTGTAGCAAACAAAAGCAAAAGTGACAAAAAGTGGCTTTAGATATCTATATATATCTTAGTTTATGGCGATGCTGAGAAGTCATACCTGTGCCAGGTAACATCCGGTTCAGGTGAGCCATAGGCCCGGCAGGTGAAGGTCACAGACTCTCCATAGTCCGCAGTGGCGTTGAAGGACTGCTGCGGCACAGAGACAACCGGTGGAACTGTTTGACAGAGAAAAATATTGTATGGTGTTTCTGTCTGTCACCAATGAATTATCCAAATACACAAACTTAACTTGTCATTTCAAATTTTTAAGTGCGAAATCTCTTGGTGGATTTCATGTTATTTCTCAAATGTTTAAGTGTCAACAAATACTTATTCAAATTACATATTCATACACAAGCCATTAACAAGTTCTCATGTTCACATCCTGGGAAATAGTGGGTGACAGTCAGTGAGCTAAATTAATGCTTGAATGCTGTTTTCTTAAGAAGCAAGATGTAAATCGCTCCATACAATGTCCAGTCATGCTGAAAACAGCTGTTTCAGAGTGTATGACAACACAAATGCTGTTTTATCCTGTAGTGTAGTGAGTTTTCATTAATATTCCAACACACACACACAGGCACAGCAGTTGATATAACTAACTCTATTCACTCACCTTCATCTCCAGCGCATACAGATCATCAACAACGTGATCACACTCAAAATGCCCCGTCACAAGCCACAAACAGAATGAATAAATACATCAGCCACCCTCTGTCTCTGAATCAATATGTCCAGAGCAGTCTACTTAATTATATAGTAAAAGGTCAGGAGAAAAACCTCGGGTCAAACAAGAGGTCAACCTGGATCACCTCAAACAAACTTCCACTTACAATCTCACAAAAGAATTTGTTATTTCAGACTTTATATTCATGAGAAAAATCGACTTATCTTCGTAAAGTGACTGTTTACAGCTGAAAGTTTGTGTGTGTGTGTGTGTGTGTGTGCGTGTGTGTGTGTGTGTGTGTGTCTCTATTAAAGCTCTATATGTGCACTCCAAGGTCAGGCAGATATAGCGATTTTCATTGGGGGAGTTTATTATTGGTATGTGCAATGATTTGAGTGAGAATTTTTATATTTCCATCTCTGCAGAGAACTGGAAGGTGATAAAGTAATTTCAGACTGAACCTAACCCAATTTCGACTTATTCAGAAATTACTCGGCCTTGCCCTTCAGAATGAGGTAATTCACCTGAGAGGGAACGGCGTTCAAATAGTTTCAATAATAGGCAGCAATGTTCTTCTGCAAACTTCCAACACCGGTTTTTAAATACAGCATTTTTGTTCCCTTTTCCAATTTTCTGGTTTAGGGAATGGATGGACCCATCGTGTCTGGAAAAAGGCATCATTTTGAGTTGTGACTGGTTTCAAGACATAACACAATTTAATGGAGTGTGCGCCGGGGTAAAAAGATTAGATTAAATGGATGTTTTATTCATGGTCACTTTCAGCCTGACTTGGCAGTATATTAACACATCGCTCTCATCCTCTATTAGAAATCATAAACGCACACACTATTTGCTTTTCCCCTTGCACATTATGGGTCATTCATTAGGTAAACCCAAACTGCTGACAGACAAGTTCAAATTAATGCCACGATTGTTTTGCCATTTGCCATTTGTCTTCTGTCCATCCATGGCACGCATTACTCCCGCAAGGGCACTTTGAAGAAGAATGAGCGTGTTTTTGTTGATGAGATGACAGCCGTGGAGGTCCTGATGGGAATCATCATCATTACGGATAGGGTTCAATCTCAAACCTCTATTCAAACCATTCAAAACCAACTATTCAAAATCAGCATGCTTTGACCACTCTCCAGGGTTAAATAGACAGTCCTACAATTGAGCTGGTGGTAATGAGGGTGTCTGTGTGAGTGGGCAGCTCAAAGATCACACAGGGCTCTGAAGACTTGTCGGTTTTTATCTTTTCTCTGACTTTGATTGTGCTTTACCCACCCCATTATCACAGCGAAAGTTAACTTATCATACTGTTTCACATTTGACATTCTGTCTTCTGCAAAACACAAGAACCAAAATAAAAGTAGCATTAAATGTACCCATATGACTTGTGCACTTTATTACAAGTCTTATGTCAAAGCTTTTTTCGAGAAAGAAACAAAATAGAAAATTGCTATTTTTCTCTTATTAATTTATGAATGTGCCAAAGAGAGCAAGGGTGAAAGTCAAGATTGATTCATTCACGAATCAAAAATTATTTGTGGAAGTTCAACTCACGGTCACAGAAGACCACTGGAGATGAAGCTTATCAATGACTAACAACTTTAAAGGTGCAGTAAAAGATTTCTGAGAAATGCTGTTGAAAGTGGATCAGACTGAGCACAACAACACACTTGTAGCCAACCAGCAGGGGGCGTGTATCAGTGCCGTCCCAGGTGGGGTGCGAGGCCCTGTGCGAACTTGAAATGCGAGGCCCCTCCCAGGCTCTGAACGTTAGATTAATTGGCAGCGCAGCCTACTTGTTAGGCTTTGTCCGCTTAAATGAATTATAAATAAACATAAAAACTAATAGGGTATTTGCAGTATATTAAATCGTTTTTGACCTAATTATTTGGCACTGAAATTACACACTCTGTCGGCTCTGACGGCGTTGCATCACGTGCACCTGCGCAATATAGCATATGATTTCCGAAAATAGTAGCCTACTATGTCAACTAGTGATATCAGCACAAGAACTGTTGATGAATATGAAACATAATTTAGACAATTGTTTTTGTCATAATGTTATAATAACTGACAGACACTTTCATTTCAGCCGCTCTGTGCATGTCCTCGCACAGACAGAGCGATGCTGAAGCTCAGCTTCGCGGCTGAGACACGAATGTTTCAAATGTTTAAAAGGTATTAAATTGAAATCTGTTGAATAGAGTGTAAATTTAGTTCATGGGTAGATTAAATAATGATAAGCGGATAATCACCCGTATGGAGATCATTAACTTAATTTTTTTTTACTGGCTCAAAACAAATACAGCACAATTACGCAATACCGTCGTTGCGTGCGGGTGCGCCTGCAGTTATAAACACGATTATTACTAATTGGCATATTTCAATGCCAATTCTTATATGTTCATTCATATAGCCTACTCAAAACAGATGGGGCAACCTAACGCACACAAGTTAGCTCACCGTTTTTAGGTGATATGCCATGTTTGTAGTCGAGCTGTGATAAGCAAACTGTTGCTTGCAAACTTTGCATTCGACTTTTTTTCCGTTATCTATTTTCGTAAAATTATGCCACACTGTCGATGTCTTTGACATGGTAAAGGAGGACTGAAGTAAATTAAACGCATATTCATCAAACCTCCATACCTTCTAGTACTTTCTTCAATCTGTCTCCAGTCGGTTGGGCTAATCCAAAAAAGTGAAAACAAGGGGGGTGTTCTGAAGACAGGCTGTTACCTGAGAAACAGGGGTGCTCTGAAATCCCCCCCATTAGCAATTAGTGCTTTCCACCTGATGAAATTAACACGTCAAAAATCAGAATTTTGGTTTATCCAGAACGTATCGACCAATAAATCAACTAATCGACTGGGAGATTACAGCCCGTGAAAAACACGCTTAATTTCAAAAAAAAAAAAAGCAGGATTGCGAGGCCCCCTGGTGACGCGAGGCCCTGTGCGGTTGCACAGTTCGCGCAGCCCTTGCGACGGCTCTGGCCGTGAATATTTGTGAATAACAATGAACTCATGCTCTTTTGTGTAATGTTTGATAATCCTTGTTGTTCGTTCGTCATCTTCTCTTTATTTTCTGCAAAGCATTATTTGCTTCGCTTCAGCTATAAAGTGACATCCCCAGATTGCATGTTCATGCATTTTGGGGGCAGACCAATGAAGGGAGGGTGTGTTTGAGTTGATTTAAAATATCAAAAGTGTTTCTCAGAAATCTTGAAGTTGGATCTTGAATTTGGTCAGTTTCTCACACAAAGTAGGACTTCAGAGCACTTTCACACAAGTTGTATGGACAATTTTTATGTTTTCTTGCCTTTTGTAATGTTAAAACATTCAGTCCCCATACATTGTAACTGTATGAAAAAAGAGACACACAGTCTTCAAAATTTATAATTTTGTGTGTGTGTGTGTGTGTTACATGGAAGAAAGTCAGTCATGGGTTTGAAATTACTTAAAGGTGAGTAAATGATTGCAGAATTTAAATTTCTTAGTAAAATATCCATTTAAATTTGCACACACACTGTGGAAGAGTCAGAGGAAACAGAGGAAATGTGCGTGCGCGCACACACACACACACACACACACACACACACACACACACACACACACACACACACACACACACACACACACACACACACACACACACACACACAGCACTGGGCTATCGTGCACCAAAATGGTTTCAACAAGATTATCATTGACTTTCTTGCCAATCGATGCCTATTTTCCAAAGGCAGTAATCTAATTTAACCTATTCCCAGATACGCATGCCCAACTGAAACAGCTCTGCTAATGTGAGACACAATTGGGCATTAAGACATCAAATCAAGCCAGCAAACCATCTGATACCGACTGAATTGACCTTTAGTATCAACAACTACATGCTTTCAAAGGCTAATAATCCAGTTATAAATTAAATGGCTATAAAGCGGTTCTTTTGAAGGACATTAAGAACACTTACGAGTCAGAAATGACAGTAACAAAAAAACTTAAAAAAAAAAATCTTGATTGTTCCTCTGAGACAATAGAGAGTAAATGCTGCTTTGCACATTTATTGCACATGCTTCCTGCTTCTTCATTTTTCTCATGGGAAAAGAAAACAATAATCTCACCAATGGATCATTTATAGTTTTAGATAAGATCTCAACAATGTTTCAAATTGTGTATAGATTGACCAAGAAACATTTAATTTTGACCGCATCAAATTTACATTCAAAGTTACATTACAGTGCAAAAGTTTAGCATTAGTAAGTTTTATTTAAAAATAAATTAATACTTTTATTCAGTAAGGACACATTAAAATGATCAGTGACATACTTTTATTTTGTTGTAACATTATTAATGTCTTTACTATTTGAAATAAAGAAAAATCTTGAAAAAACATGCATCACAGTTTCCACAAAAATATTAAGCAGTACATCATTGAAAAGAAGATAAAGTAACTATTCTGAGCTATAAAAAGCCATGAAAGCAACAATTTCCATAATGTCTCTGATAGAGTAAATAATTGGGGTAAATAATTATTTGATCCCCTGCTGATTTTGTAAGTTTACAAACTATTATTTTAACGTTAGGTATATTTTAATATCAACCAAAAAATCCAGAAAAACACATTATATAAAGTTAATGAGCCCTATCTTGCACCCGGCGCAAATTACTTTGTACACTGACGCATGTATCATTCGTATTTTGCACCCGCGCAAAGCGGGCTTTTCCCTCCACAGACGCACGTCGGCAAACTAGAGAATTAACTTGCGCTCCCTGGGCGGTTCAGCGCAAAAAAGGAGGCGTGTTCCGGCGCAAACAATCCCTGGTGCTATTTTGCAGTTCCAGAAAACAATTACGCCACTGACCAGAAAAAACCTAGTCTAAAGTCAGTGGCGCGTTGAGCGTACATTCAGATGCTATTTTAAGCGCGCATGCTTGGTCATAATACAGAGTGTGAACAACGCGCATACACTGTAGATGATTCTCTCATCTACACAGATGCATTTTCCTTTTAGCAAATGATACATTATTATAAAGGAAAAATATTAAAACACGAGGGAAATCATTGTTGTCAAGTCAAGTCAAGTCTATTTATATAGCGCTTTTCACAATACAGATTGTATCAAAGCAGCTTCACAGTATCAACATGTTGTGTCCATGACGATGGGAAAAATAGGCATAAAGCTTACATATTTACCCAAATTATTATATGCATGTATAACCGAAGCTAATTTGGGTGGGTTTGTCCCATCCCCAATGTCCCTTCTCTTTCTTTTACGGCCCTGACGAGAACATCGATCTCCTCGGCTGTGAACCGATTCTGAAGCGCGCCTGGTAAATGCGCCGTTATAATAGTATTGCGCCATGGAAAAAGCGCACCTCGTTCATCATGCTCTTAAAGGGAATGTGACATGACGCTCTGATTGGTTTATTTCACGTTACGCCCAAACCACACCTATGAATAATGAAGCTACTTCAGACCAACCCCTTTTAAACTTGTGTCGGGCGCAAGAGTAATTTATCCCGGCGGTAAAATAGCAACAAAGTTACTTGCGCTTCGCGCTTGATACTTGCGTTTCAGATCGTTAAAATAGGGCCCTATAAATTTATCAGCATTTGATCGCGTGAAATAAGTATTTGATCCCCTAGGAACCAGCAAGAATTCTGCCTCCCACAGATTGGTTATGTGCCCATGTGGAACACAGATTAGCCCTGTCAATTTAAGAAAGTACGCCTAATATCAGCTAGTTATGTATGTAAAAGAAACCTGTCCACATAATCTGTATTTTCCATTCCAACCTCTCCACCACGATGGGCAAGACCAAAGAGCTGTCAAATGTCAGGGATCAGATTGTAGACCTGCACAAAGCTGGAATGGACTACAAGACCACCAGCAAGAAGCTTGGTGAGAAGGAGACAACTGTTAGTGCCATTAAAAACAAAACAAAAATACAAAATAACCACCAATCACCCTCCGTCTGTAGCTCCATGAAAGAAAAAAGGTGAGGGATCAGCCCAGAACTACACAGGAGGAGCTTGTTAATGATCTCAAGGCAGTTGAGACCACAGTCACCAAGCAAACCATTGGTAACACTACGCCGCAATGGATTGAAATCCTGCAGCGCCCGCAAGGTCCCCCTGCTCAAGAAGGCACATGTACAGGCCCGTCTAAAGTTTGCCAACGAACATCTACTGATTCAGAGAAGGCGTGGGAGAAAGTGCTATGATCAGATGAGACCAAAATTGAGCTCTTTGACATCATCTCAACTCGCCGTGTTTGGAGGGAGAGAAATGCTGACTATGACCCCAAGAATACCATCATGCGGTCAAGCATGGAGGTGGAAACATTATGCTTTTGGGCTGTTTCTCTGCTAAGGGTACAGGGCGACTTCACCATATTGAGGGGACGGGACCGATGGACGGGGTCATGTACTGTAAAATCTTGGACGAAAACCTCCTTCCTTCAGCCAGAACTCTGAAGATGGGTCGTGGATGGGTCTTCCATCATGACAATGACCCAAAACATACCAAGGCAACAAAATAGTAGCTCAAGAAGAAGCACATTAAGGTAATGGAGTGGCCTAGCCAGTCTCCAGACCGTAATCCTACTGAAAATCTGTGGAGGGAGCCGCAACTTTGAGATGCCAAGCGACAGCCAAGAAACCTTAAGAATTTAGAGAGTATCTGTAAAGAGGGGTGGACAAAAACCCTTTCTGGGAAGTGTGCAAACCTGGTGACCAACTACAAGAAACGTCTTACCTCTGTGCTTGCCAACAAAGGTTTCTCCACAAGTGCTAAGGCATGTTTGCTTGGGGCTCAAATACTTATTTCACTCACTGAAATGCAAATTTTATATAATGTGTTTTTTCTGGATTTTTTGGTTGATATTTTGTCTCTATCCGTTAAATAAACCTACCATAAAAATGATAGACCCTTTATTTCTTTGTAAGTGGGCGAACTTACAAAATCAGCAGGAGATCAAATAATTAATAATAATGTATATACACCAATTATAGTGAAAATTTCTCAACATTTTACCACATGACACCAATAACAAACGCAAACACAATATTACAAATAAATTCCAGTGTCACTTGTTTATGGAAACTAATTGAATGAAAACTCCTGCTTAGGAAATCCTCTCTACTTCTTGAACAGTCATTTTCATTCCATTTCTATTCATATCTATATTAACATACACACATCATGAAAGGGGCCAAAGGAAAGCTAAGCTCTCTGCAGCTTTACTCACACATTAAAGCCACAATATAGTACAGAGATGCTGTTTAGTATGTATGGCCTGGGCATTTCAAAGTCATCTCAAAGTGTCAAATAACACGCGTCCAGCAAATGCGTCTTACTTCGAAAAGATCAAAGCGTCTCCTAGAGGACAAAGACATATTAATTTTGTATTCCCTATCTAACACTTATCTGACCAGGGGCTTCAGAACAGCCCCGCAGAGTGGCATTTATTTTATGTCGGCCTCTGATATGTGTTGTCATGTCGGCAGGATTATCGGTCATGCCTCATTGAGCACCATGATTGGATCAGCAAGGAAAATATCAGAAGTAAACTAAACAGACACCCATTCATGTTCGCTATCATTGCATTATACAAGGACATGCAGACAGGGTGATGTCACTGTCCCGTTTCCTTCTCATCAGAGTGAACAGGGCTAATGTCATTGAGATAACAGGATATGCACGGCTTTCGTCTGAAAAATAGGGCTGGACTGACTTTATGTTTAAAGGAATAGTTCACCTAAAAAATTGTGATTATTAATTTAATGTAATAATTAAACTGACAGATCTAAAAAAGAAAAAAAAAAGACTACTGGATCCTACGGCTGAACATATCTTCCCAAACTCACCGTTAACCACCAGGATGATGTCCCGGAAGTCAATCTCTCCCCTGGCCTCGACTCTGGCCTCGCAGCGATACACTCCTTCGTCTGCTTTAGTTACTCTCTGGACTTGCAGGTTGTTATTTTGTAAGAGTTGAAACTCTGGAGAACAAAATATTTGATGGTGTTAATGACAGGCTAATTTTGCCTTCAAAGGAGCTATTGCTGGCAGAAATGACATTTACATAAAACGCAGTTTTTTTTTTAAAACTAATATGCTTGTTAACACTTTTCAACACTGAGTCGTGAAAGAGAATAACATTTTAAAAATCTTACAGTGAAAGTAGGCCTTAAATCCTTTACAATGACAATACTTTTGGCATTTATTTATAAATGTTTTCTTTCTTTTTCTCTTTCTCAAATTATATCCAGAGCAGCATGAACTCTACGTTAACTTTCAACAATTCAAGTGTTGAAAGTGTTGACAATTATATCTATATTCTAGGAATTATCTCATAACAATATAGTTGTTAGCCGGCATGGCAGATTGATTACTTTCAGTATCTTCAATGATCTCCAAGTTGTTGTAAAACCAGGAGACCACAGGCACGGGGGAGCTGGTGACATCACAGACCACTTCAGCCACATCGCCCTGTCGAAACTCCTGAGGAGACCTCACGTCCCTGAACGTCAGCTTCTCTGTGGAGCAGGGAGGAGAAAGATTATGTCAGGGAAAAATGGATGTAGTTTATTTTTTGTGGACGTCCCAGTCATGGCAGTGTTAATATACGCATGTGTTCTCTACATTTCAAGGATGACTATTTTGAGAACAAATCGCAGTATGATGCTGGCTTTGCCAGAAAACCTTTGCTTAAAAATCAGGCTGTGCCCACTATTCTGGGCCCAACAATGATGCCGCAAACTGTAAGTAATGTATTTCATCTTAAAACTACTTTTTATGCATTAGCACTGATGTTAGCCAATCATAACAGTAGGCGTTAACACTGAACTCTTAAAGGGGAAACACCCCCAAAACAGACTGTTTGAATCAGAGGATGATAAAGAGAGTGGGAAAAGGTCATAAATCACTACATTTTAAAAGGTTTTTGTCCAAAAAACTATAGTAATACTATAATTGCACCTAAGGGAACATAATAAAACAAAAAACAAAAGCCATGTCATGACCCCTTTAATGCTACATGGTGGTTCTGTCCAAAACCCAAGGATGCTGCAGTATTTTTTTATGGAGGTCCCTCCTAAGGGCACTATATTCAGAATTGTAAAGCACCATAATGCCAAATCTGATCAAGAACACATTTGAGTGAGCATAAACAGGAAATCCTTAGCAGAAACAGTATCATAACAGACAAACCAACCAACTGCCAAACTGCATGCACTAGATTGTGGGATTATAAAATGCAGTGAAATAAATATCTTGGTCAGATAAAGAAGATTCCTACTAGACATGATGTTACAGAAAAACTGGATTTGAAGCCATCCTTTCTCAGGATACTGCATAATACCGTTGGATACCCCCAACTGAACTATCCTAAACCAAAGACTTAACAATAACGACACTCAACCTCATTCAAAAGCATCCCACATCTTAGTACGTCAAATTAATCATATCCCACTTCTCCTACACTTTATTTAACGGTCAATTCTGTTTTTACTTGGGGTATTGTCTCTTTTTATAGTCCATATATATTTAGTGTTGTCTATACCATTAGTCATTGTGTCTGTCTACTGCATGCGTCACTGACTGTTGTTTCCAAAATGAACTGTGCTTGGTTTAATCCATTGCCATGTGATGTGCTAAAAATGACAATAAAGTTGACTTTGATAATTTGATAAGACAGCATTTTCAGGTTTAGAACACATCTGTATCTGTCTGAGCCATGGCCAAGTTGTTAGTGCACGTGCTCTGATATGGTGTTATAGTGCTTATGTAGAAGATGCAAATTCTACTCTACCTTGTGTACCATTTCCTCCAAATATAAAATACACAAACAAACCTGTCCAATTAAGCTGGATACTAATTGTTCAGGATGGGGTTGTATGTTGGGTGGACGTTGTACAGATTTGATTTATAACACTTGAAACCCTAGATGTATGTAGATGAAATAAACAACATGCGGGCTTTGGAATCCTAGTTCAGACCCCCAGTGAGAAAACCAAAGAAAAATCAACGAAAAACAAGGGACATGTCAACATCTACGTCTGCTTGTCACAAATCAGGTGTGCTTCTACATCGTCTCTGATTATTCACAATTCACAGCCACATTCTGACACATTCTGTTTGTGTGGGAAGCTGGTGTAAACAGCTGCTCCAGCGCAGTATAAGGAAATGTGTCTTCAGAGGGCTGAGAGATGCTGCACACCCTCATCAGCGCAGCAGCTCTGCGTATTGATCTGCGAGTCATTTCTGTTTACACACGGCTCCCACTGCTCCAAATACGACTTCTAAATGGAACAGGCAAATTCCAAGCCTGGTACAAAGTCAGCCACAGAGAAGCAAGCTTGTGAAATATCTCCTGAAACTTTTGCAACATCCACTAATTATACACACTGAGGATTAAAATATCATTCCTGTACATTAAAAAAAGAAAGAGAATTTCTGGTGAACATTTCATGTTGACTTGTTTTACCCCTGTGTTTCAAGCCTTTGAAGTCGGTCCCTTTAAAGAGAGAGATTTCCTCACCCTTGCACCTTTTTTCCCCCCTTTTTTTCACTTTGACTGTGCTTGGGATCTCTCGCTTTCACACTCGTTCTTTATTACCTCTTCCCCATTAATTTCAAGAGTTTAACAAAGGAATTACGATATTTACAAAAGGAGATTTTTTTTCTCTCAAAATTTATTCTGTCATAATTTTCTCATTATTTTCATATTGTTTTAAACCTGACTTTTTTGTTCTGTACATTAAGAAGACATTTTGGACTATGAGCAGGTTGCTCTTTTCTATCCAATTACAATGAATGGGAAATAATGCCTTAAAGCCACAAAAAAGAAAAAGCATCATAAAAATATGAAAAGATTCCTTATGATTTTTGCATTATATTATTGAGTCTTTTCGAAGTCTATGATAGCTTTGTGTGATGAACAAAATGAAGTTGTAAATTGTTTTCAAACATTATTTTGTCTTATGTCTAATTGGACCTTGCATTAGTATTAAGTTGAATTTAAGTTTCACAATTTGAGCCTGATGGATCTTGACATTGTCATCCTGGAATAAAATGATCAGTGATCCCTTAACCTAGTCTCCAAAGCTAAACATAATCATAAAAAAAAATAAAAATAAATGACAATTCTGTCAATGTCTCAATACTGTATGTTTTTGAGTCTGTGCGAATGTAAGTAAATGTACGTGTGGTAGAACAAATACATACAAAAACTCATGAGATCACGTTGTTAAAATATCAGGTTGCGGTTAAAACTAAAATGACAATCAATAATGATGTGATTTAGTTTGTGAAAATGATTTATAAGTCCTTTATTACTGTATATTTATTATAAAGTGTTACTGATATTTGTCCTGTAAAACAAAAAATCACTTTTTGAAGTTAAAACACTGACTCTTAGGTTAAAGGAATAGTTCACTTCAAAATGAAAATTCTGTCATCATTTACTTACCCTCAAGTTGTTTCAAACCTGTATACATTTCTTTCTTCTGCTGAACACAAAAGAAGATATTTTAAAGAATGTCGTTAACCAAACAGTTGACAGTAGCCATTGACTTCCATAGTATTTTTGTCCTATTATGGAAGTCAATGGGGTACATCAACTCTCTGGTTACCGACATTCTTCAAAATATCTTCTTTTGTGTTCAGCAGAAGAAAGAAATTCATACAGGTTTGAAACAACTTGAGGGTGAGTAAATGATGACAGAATTTTCATTTTGAAGTGAAATATTTATTTAAGAGCTCAGCTCACTGGAGGAGAACATTACCAGTTTTTCACATAAAGCTATAGACTTCACAAGTCTTGAAATATAGTACACAATTCATAGTTATGATACTTTTTTTGGCTACTCTTTTTTTATTAACTTGAAAGCTATTCATCATTTATCATAACTGAATAAAAAAAAATTCTCCTGTTTGTTCCACAGTAGAAAGTAAGTCTTGAACTACTTCTTTAAATCCACCACTGTAAGGTGCATTCAACTTGGTTGTGACCACAACACAACTATTCTCTCTTTCTTATAGTGAAGTCCTACCTATATTCCTGTTGCTTTTCCCCTATCACTGATGCTGGTTTCCTGTCGTGTGGCGGCAGCTGTCTCATTGTTGGGGGAATTACATTTAGCTTTACATCAACAGATTTGTCAAACATCTTCTGATGGAACACGTCCATTTTCCCTTCATTGTGAGGCTCTCTCTTTGAAAGCTTTTGGATGTCCTATTCAGAGCGAAATCAAAACCGCTATTTCAACGGCAGCTTTTCCAATGGTGGAAGGTTTTTTTGTGCTAACACACATAATGTCCTTTGCTATGTAATGGATTCCTAAATAGTTGTGCCAAGATGTTGTTCCATTGTAATCTGCATCAATATACAATACTCTTGAATTGATTTTATAGCCAGGACATGTAACAGCATGCTTCCTTTTAATATGCTGAATAAATCTCAATGTAAATGTATGTTCATTCGAGGTACAAGTTTGCATCAAATCAGATGGATGGTAGTTGAATATTTTTTTCTTCTTGAGATGCATTAAAAAAAAAAAATTGTATCGAAATTGGAATTGGAATTGTCATTGGAGACAAAACAAACTTTTTACGAAACACACAAGTGTGCCATAGATGCTATTTCAACACATACATCCAAAGAAAATAGGTGAATTGAAATGCAAACCTCACTTTAACAACTTTACTTGCCCACATGAAAACCCTTTGCCGATTTTTCTCTGCTGATTTGTAAAATAGAGCAAAAAAAAAGAAAAAAAAAAGAAAGACAATTATCAGGGCATCTCTGTCTGGTTTCTCAGCACAGATGTGAGTCTATGGTCTCTGACACTGATGGGACGTTGAAAGGGACAGCATCCCCACTGCTCAGAGACCACAGGTGTGCCACGAAGCCTCGTATCCCCAGGGTGGATTCTGTGTGCCGAGAGCCATGAGCAGGTGGGAGAAAAAGCTGCTTGCTTTTCATGTTAAAGAGCCCCACAGTGTCGAATCACAGGTGATTTAGAATCTAAATTCTCTAATTGGTTCTGTATCCAAACACAAGCAATATACAGTAAACACTTTAGCATTAATGTTAAACGATTTGTTGGTCTATGGCTAACTGAGCTGCGGTGCTCATTCAGGCGATGCAAGTTCAGTTCTGGCTCATGACATTTCCTGATCCTCACTCTTCAGAACAGTACCAAAAAAAGTTTTGGGGTCAGTAAGATTTTTTTTTAAATGTTTTTGAAATAAGACTCTTATGTGCAACAAGGCTGCATTTATTTGATCAAAAATACAGTCACTGCGTAATATTGTGAAATATTGTTACAATTCAAATATAACAGTTTTCTACTTTAATATATTTTCAAATGTAATTTATTCCTGTGGTGGCAAAGATGAATTTTCTTCAGAAAAACTGAAAACAGTTACATATTAACAGTTTAATTTTTTTTTGGAAACAGTGATATATGATATGATATATAGGTTATTTGATGAGAGTTCAAAGTAAACAGCATTTATTTGATATCAAAATGCGTTTGTAACATTATGACATTTACTGCATACTTGCGAAATAAAAATATTGTTTTCTTTAATAAAAAAATATCGTACTGATTTTACAAAAAAAATAAATATATACACATTTATATATATATAGTAGGGCTGTCAAATGATTAATCACGATTTGCATGTATATACTATATATAGATTTATATATAATTTATATTATATATAAATATAAATATTTTATATATAAATAACACATTTTTCTTGAATATATAAATGCACGTGTGTGTACTTATATATGCAAAATAATTTTACACAGTACAAACACATTTATTATGTAAACACAAACTTTTATTTTGGATGCGATTAATCGTGATTAATCATTTGACAGCCCTAATATATATATAAATTAATTAGTGGTTGTAGTTTTATTTATTAATCAAATATTCCATATTAATGCAGAACTAATCTGACATATTACTGAAGCATGTGCAGAAACACTAAATAATTTGATGTATACATCTAGACCAAAATTAAAACACACAAATACACTCATAAAATGGATTTCTGCTGATTGTTCAACATTGTTAATTAAATACACAAATATAAACTCATAAAATGGATTTCTGCTGATTGTTCAACATTGTTATTTTTTTGCATGCAATTTATTAACCTATTTTTACAGTAACATTTAGGTTATTGACGCTTTTTTAACAAGGAGAAGTTGTGGTTAAAAGGCTTAATGTAATTGAATAAACTTGTAATCATTTTAGTGTATATAAAATACTTTACAACTAAAAACAGAGGAATTCCTTATTCAAAGGGCATTTTGTGTTGCTACATTATGGGAAATGTTTGGTATTTAACCCCAGGTCCGCGTTAATATCTGATCCTATTTCAAACGCATCTACATACAGTATGCAAAGTTATAAAACCATGATGGCAATAAAAAGTGTGTATGAGCAGATTTATTTGTGTGTTTGATACTTACGGTAGATCTCGAGCACCACGGTGGCCTCCTCTGTATGTCCCTGTACATCGCTGGCCTGGCACCGATAGATTCCAGCGTCTTCTATTTTGGCATTGTAGAGGGTGAGTCTGGAACGGATACCTTCATTGTGCAGTGCCACCCGCTGAGACGGGACCATCCGCTCCCCCTGTGGGTTATACCAGTCCAGATTCACAGGCTCCCCGATCACTACAAACACACACACGGTTACGGTCATTGTGCGGTCCAGAATATAGAGTAAATGACTACTTGACAATATTGCACAGCATTTGATAAAGCATAGGGCTGCACAATATTGGAAAAAACTGACAATGCAATATTTAGCTTTTTTCCCCCTGCGATATCTATATCATATATGCTTATGAAAAGATACAGAAATTTTCAATTATTCATTCTAGAGCGAGCAGGGTGATTTTGGGAGTGCATTAAATAAATAATAAAATAAATAAATAAAATAAAAAAAGCAGAAATGAGATTTAAAAATTCTTGTAGGGCTGAATGGTTTTTGAAAAAATACTAATTGAGAGTTCATACAGGGTTTGCTTTTCCCAAGAACTTTTTTCAGTAACTATTTCAGTAACCAAAACAAAAATCTCTTTCCACTTAAGGTTTCATTAACACAGTCTCATCCCAAGACGTCATATAATTGACGTCTTGGGACGTCTTTTGACCATACGTCAATATCCGCCTTTTTAGGGTACCCTTAAACGTCGGTTAGATGACGTTATCGGATCCTAACTCTACCCCAGACCTAAACCTACCCCTAAACCTACCCCGTCACCTAACTGACGTTAAAGGTAAAGCATCAGTTGTATGACGTCCCAGGATCGTCATCTAACCGACGTTTAAGGGTACCCTAAAAAGGCGGATATTGACGTATGGTCAAAAGACGTCCCAAGACGTCAGTTATATGACTTCTTGGGATGAGGACAAATTGCCACAATTTTGACCAATTCAATATGACTGTAAAATAAAAATAATAATAATAACTATTAAATAAAAAACTAAATAAGAAACATTTTAATAATACTAATGTACTACAATAAAAAATAATTGTATTTTACTGTAAAATTACAATACTAATATTTATGTCAATCTCATTTTCAAACAGTAAACCATCAAACTTTCATTCTGACAGGTATAAAATAAATAAAAATATGCGCTGCCGTTTTCAGAATGAAGTGTGGCACTGTGTGTTCATTTACACCCATGCAGAAACCGCTTCACTCTGAAAACAATAGAGCATATACATGACAATCACACAAAACCATATCGCGATATTGATTTTATTTTTGATATACCATGCAGCCCAAATACAGTATGTTCATACCCAAAGGGAAACAACTGGACACGTTTCACTGCCATTCCATTTGGTGCTTCTAGTGATGCAGAACTTCCCCTTTAAGGATATCTCTTAAGCCTTTGGTAGTGGCATACACTCTCTCTCTCTTTGTCTCTCAAACACACACACAGCGATAAACAAAACCCGTCATGCGCTTTGCCCTGAGGAGACTGGCTGGCCGGACCCACATTTGGTACCAAGGTGCTTGGCGCTGTAAATCCTGCTTTGCTGGAAGGTCATAAAAAGCATCAGCATGGTGCAGCACTTCTCCGTTCAAAGCATCAATCAACTGCACAACAGGGGCCTTCGGCTGCACAACGGGGGAGCGTGAGACTGCGGCTCCAGGCAGACGGACAGGCCGAGGATCCAGCCAGCCCTGTGATGCAGCTCTGCCAGGGGAGAGACGCTGAGAGCGGGCAGGGGGTTATCAGCGAAGGACGAGAGGATGATCGGGACGTGAGGGGTTCAAGGAGAGGACATGGCAGTATAATCTCAGTCTACTCAGCAGACGCTGGACCACTGAGGAGTTGCTGAAGGGGTTACGATGAGATGTTAGTGGTTGAAGGGCTCAGGAACAAAGCTTAGCGCACTTCGGTGGTCACATTCAATTTTCTTCGCTTGTGAATGAAGTTTAGTTTGAATAATTATGGTATGGTGTAGTGGTTAAAGATGTAGGCTGGCAGCCAAAAATTCATGAGATTAACACTGTGCCCTTGAGCAAGACACTTAACCTACTTGTCCCGGTAAAAGAGTACTGTCAGTTACTGTTAGGACCGCACGATTTTGCATAAAACATAAAAATAATTTTATTTTTTTGTTAACGGAAACCTGATGGTGTTCATAGGGTATTCTCTTTACAAGACTCAATGCAAACCTCTTTCAGCAAGTGAAAAAATAAATAAATAAATGATGCCACTGAGTTTTTTTCCTGCAATCGCAAGTTTACATCTCACAAATTTTTTTCCTTCAGAATTCCAAGATATAAACTCGCAATTGCAAGTCATGAAATCAAATCTGATTTCACAATTCTTTTCTTACAACTGTGAGTTTATATCTCATAATTCTGATTTATTACACACAACACTGTGAGTTTATATCACACAATTCTGAGGTAAAAAAAAGGGCTGAATTGCGAGATGCTTCCATACTATCAAGAGCTGCACTTGTAAAAAAAAAATGGTAGGGCTCTAAAACCTTCACTCTAAAATGGTAGGGCATATATTTCATTCAATCGCAGTCTTTGTGATATGACTATTGTATTAAGCCATTTGACAATATCAATTTTATTTCATTATGCTGTGGAGCTCTGTCATTGCATAATCCACTAAATGACCACATACTGAGCCTATGATCTATTTTAGACATCAAAGACACTGTAGGGCCTATACTGTGACCTGTTTATGTCTTCTATTTTAGTATGCACTGAACATGTCTAGCTCTTTGCTAAAAATAGTCTTTTAATCATTCCTCAACAGTTATCCACCATTATGTGCAACATTCGCTTTTCTGGAGCAAATTATTTCCATAACATGCAGCAAAGAAATTAAAGAGTTTATCTGTCCTGCTGTAGCCAAAAAAAGAACTTTATAAATACATCAAAGCAATATCCCTGCATATCCCAAAGCTATTTTGGAAGGCATGCATGCTGGTTTGCCTCAGCTAGTTGAACTGAAGGTCTGCAGGGAATGTGTGCACCCTCCATAATATCTCCAGACACATACCAGGTGTGCTAATCACTCGCAATCTGGACGGAGTCCAGCAGGGGTCAGCATGCATCACCCTGTTTAAAGGATTCTGTCAGGTAGTGCCTGGAGCTCACGCAGCAAAGCCCTGCAACCTGACTACAGCAGCTCAGCCATGTGGAAAAGAAAAACAACACCCAGCTTCACCACAAAACATAATCTACCCCTGTGCACATGGATATCCATACTCATGTCCAAGCACAACCTTGCCTCCAGTCTGCAAGAAGAGACAGGCTTAAGATCTGCGGTTTACAGGCAGCAATCTACTGGTCTTGAATGATAAGTAACTTTGAGCTTTTAAGGGAATAGTGCTGACTTTTAGTGTTTAGACTGCAAACTTTTTTAAAGGCAAGGGCCCCCAAACATGACATTACCATCTATATATGATCATGTATTAATGTGTTTACTGTGTGAGACATTTTTTGGTAACACTTTATTTGAAGGGGTGTGCATAAGACTGACATGACACTGTCATAAACATGACATAACACCTGTCATGAACATGAAGGAGTCTTTATGAATGTTTATGACTGTTGTCATTAAGTGTCATTCGGTAAATTATGACACTTTTAATGCAAAGTTGACATTGTTTAAAATGTCTTTGTTATGACAACTTGACATTACCCAATACAAAAATGTCTTGATTATGACAACTTGACATTAACAAAGACAGAAATGTCTTTGTTATGACAACTTGACATTAACCAAGAAATCATAACCTGTCAACCTGTCACAACTTTGGCCGTCATGACACCATTATAACTGTGTCATGAATATTTTACTTGTCCTCAAGTAAAGTGGAACACATTGTACTAGTTATAAAGATGTCATTAAGGGTTATTACACTGTAAAATGCTTTAAGTTTGATAATTAGACCTGTTATGACATATTTGTGACAGGTTGACAGGTTATGATTTCTTGGTTAATGTCAAGTTGTCATAACAAAGACATTTCTGTCTTTGTTAATGTCAAGTTGTCATAATCAAGACATTTTTGTCTTGGGTAATGTCAAGTTGTCATAACAAAGAAACTTTTTGTCTTTGTTAATGTCAAGTTGTCATAACAAAGACATTTTTGTCTTTGTTAATGTCAAGTTGTCATAACAAAGACATTTTAAACAATGTCAACTTTGCATTAAAAGTGTCATAATTTACCGAATGACACTTAATGACAACAGTCATAAACATTCATAAAGACTCCTTCATGTTCATGACAGGTGTTATGTCATGTTTATGACAGTGTCATGTCAGTCTTATGCACACCCCTTCAAATAAAGTGTTACCCATTTTTTTTTTATTGTGTGTGTGTGTGTGTGTGTGCGCACTACCATTTAAAAATTTGGGGTCAGTAAGATTTGAGATTTTTTAAGATTTATTTTTGTCTTTCAAAAGAAATATTTTTACAATTTAAAGGAATAGTTCAACCAAGAAAGAAAATGATCCCATAATTTGCTCACCCTCAAGCCAGGTGTATAGGACTTTCTTCTTTCTGCCGAACACAATCTGAGTCATATTAAATAACATCCTGGCTCTTCCCAGCTTTGTAATGGCATTGAATAGTGTCCAAGTTTTGGAAGCTCCAAAAAAACTCATCCATCCATCATATAAACCAAATGACTCCAGTAGGTTAATAAATGCCTTCTGAAGTGAAGAGATATGATTTTGTTATAAAAATATCCATATTTAAAACTTTATAAACTATTACAAACTGGCTTCCGGCAATAGCTGTACACACGTTCCCGAGAGAGTCGAGTTCCGGCGAAGTGATTTCTGACCAAATATTTTTTCTTACAAAAACCCATTGCTTCTCTTCAGACTCCATTTATGGATCAAGTCATATGGATTACTCTTATGATGGATGGATGTGCTTTTGGAGCTTCAAAAACTCGGGCACTATTCAGTGCTATTACAAAGCTGGGAAGAGCCAGGATATTATTTTATAAAGAAGAAAGTCATATACGCCTTGGATGACTTGAAGAAGGATGAGTAAATTATGGAATGATTTACATTTTTGGGTGAACACTTTAAAGTTTTATATTCTAATATATTTTAAAATGTAATTTATGTCTGTGATAGCAATGCTGCATTTTCAGCAGTCTTCAATGTCAATCATACTAATAATGCTGATTTTGTGAGCAAAAAAAAAAATTTTGTTTAGAAATGGAAACAGAATTTGATGTATAGAAAGGTCCAAAGAACATTTAATTTATTTTAAAAGCAATTAAAATGGACCTTGCTTAATAAAAGTATTAATAATTTTTTTCTAATAAATAAAAAAAAAAAACTTGAAGTTTTAAACAGCAGTGTGTGTGTGTGTGTGTGTGTAATATATATTTAGCTTTTTACTATTACAAACTATGCCTGTCAATATAATGAAAAAATGTGATTACTGATTTTGACTGCAATAGTATAAAATTTAATAACAACTGATAAACATAACAAAATAAACATAATTGATCAAATATTAGGTTAGCCTGGTAATGTACAATGTACATTCATGTAATATACATTATAAAGGTAATGTAAAGGCCTTAAAAATATATTTGGTAAAAAATTCCTCAAAGCAACCTATTACAGACCCCTGAAGGTCCCCACCCTGCAGTTTACAAAAAATAAATAAAATATTGCAAAACAATCAATATAAAAACACCTGTCAGTCCAAGAAAAAAAAAAAAATATTCAAACATAATCAGACAATTTGCCTTGGTCATGAAGAAAGCCTTAGTCTTATTATTCCATACTGCTTACGACAGGAGACGTTATTTAAGCCGTTCAACCTAAATAAACGACTACTTGAGTCAGCACTACGTACATTGTGTGCAGTCGTGCATCTATCTCATATACATCAATGTCAGACACATGATCAGGTGACGCTGCGAGAGTTCTGACCTGTGCATGTGAAAAACTTGGACTCTCCGACGCTCAGCTCCACCTTTTTTAGCGAGATTGACACCTGGAGGACACCTGAAAAACAAAGAAAAAGAGACAGAGAAAGATAAGAGAGAGGTAGCAATCAAAAATGCAGTGCACGAACCGCAGGTACAACAAGAGTGCTTCACATGTTCCTGCCACAGAAATCACACCAAACCACAGGCGGCACAAAAAAACTGTCTTTGCAAGCGGGAGAGATGAGAGGGTACAGCGAGACTTCTATAAGCCCCCTCCCAATCACTTCAATCAGGCTAGCCAGCCTGGAACATCTAGCACCTGGTACAAAAAAAAAAAAAAAAAAAAAAAGCGAGGAAAAGAAAAAGGACACAAGACAGACAAAGCTTTGATCTGCCTTTTTCTTTTTTTATATACGTGGTCTGTTCTTGCATTGCATTTCACTCTCAGGGAGGAATCCTGACTACCTGCCGGTAGTGTCATTCATTTGTATGCGTTGTCTGTGTTGCTTTAGCATGTGATTCATCAATTTAAATAGTTTAAAATGAACTCTGGCAGAATATCCAAGCTGCTCTTTTCTAAACAATTAAAGAGAATAGTGGCAACGGCTGCCATTAACTGTATATTTATATGTATCTGTTGCAATGACAATTCTCCATTCTGGAGATGATGACTCCATTCTATTATGGAAACTCAGTAGCAAGACAAACACAGAAGTTCTGGAAGAAGTGGACTTGCCAAGCATCGAGACCGTGCTAATACTGCATCATCTTCACTGGGCAGGACATGTGTTATGCATGGATGATGGGAGGCTGCCGAAAGCAGTGTTCTATGGGGAACTTTGCCAGGGCAAGCGAAATCGAGGAGTCCCACGCAAGCGCTATAATGATCAGCTGAAGCAACAGTTGATGCAAGTTGATATTAACCCCTACGACTGTGAGATAGTTTGAGGAACACAGTGAAAACTGCCCAAGTGAAGCATAAACGAAAGAAGGAAAAGTACCCAACGACAGCTACCCGACTTTCCCTGCCCCATCTGCTCTAAAGTCTGCAAGTCTAAGATAGGCCTTGGCAGTCACTTGAGAGCATGCTAAATAACTCTTTTGTGTTACATGCAATAAATAAATATAGTAATTTGAGTTTGGGACGACATGAGGGTTTATGAGTTTTCAGGTATTTTTTTCCCCTAGAGAACTGCTCAGTACCAGATAAAATCACCATGTTCTTCTACCCGCAGAGCCAATCATAAGGAGATGACAGTGGGAGTTCCTCGTCAAAAGTGCTCTGTGAATTTGTGGCTCAGGTAGAGGTGAGGGCAGCGGACCGCATATGAATGAGAACACGAATGCATGCTGGAGCTGGAGCATGAATGTGCGAGCAAGCAGACAAACTCCTTGAGCTGGAGGTCTCCGTTCATCCGAGAATGACCAACTCGTGTTCTTTTTATGATTCTCGCACATCGGCATGCAAGAGCCCAGAGCAAACACACAATTAAACACACACTGACGGAGCTCATGGGGGAAGCACTGGCATCTGGCGTAATGATTAATTACAGCACAGTGGGGCTGGAGCTAGTCATCTGGATGGAGACAAGTCTGAGGGTTTGTGAGCTGCTGCCCATAGCAACCAGAATATAATTACTCCCCAAGACTACTTTGGGAGGAAAAAAAAAACAAGCCTCCTCATTAAGTTTTTTTTATCATTTTTTTTTTTTACTTATTGTACTGTTCAACCGATATTACATATTTGGTCACACGTTAATGAACAAAATGACACTTAATATAGGTGCGCACATGATTTGAAAACATTATTACATTGTACACTTTGAGTCGAGCACATTAAGACCTGTAATCAAAGTGTATCAAATATTTCACAAAACATTGATGAGAGAGGATGTCAGGCAAACTGCCTGTGCTATACTCGCAGACTTGCTCTCCTGGAACACATTTCCATGTGTTTGATTTATCCTAAAGCAAAATTCACCTCAAGAAATTTCAGTGTGTCAAAGAAAATGCATAATTCATGGTTATAAATATTGATCTTGATCTAAATTTTGCACACACGTATAACATAGATAGACAAGATAACGAGCCCCTAAAAAGACAACATAGCAGTGATGTAATCCACGACCATATACTGTTCTTTTGATTAAGTAAAGATTTATTTGCTGGTGCTATTTTATAAATGGATTTAATAAAATGTATTTAACATATATGTATACACTACTAAACGTTTAGGGTCAGTAAAATTTTATTTATTTATTTAAATTAATACTTGTATTCAGGAAGGATGCATTAAATTGATCAAAAGGGACAGTGAATAGTGACAGTGAATTGACATAAGAAATGTTTAAAGAAGAAAACTTAGAATGACTTCTGAAGGATCATGTTACCGAAAACTGTAATAACGGCTTCTAAAAATCTATCTGTGCCATCACAGGAATAAATTACATTTTAAAATATATTCAAATAGAGAGTTTAATTTGTACTATTCCATCTGTACTATTGTACTATAAATACTATTCCACTATATTACAGTTTTTACTGTATCTGTAATCAAAATGCAGCCTTGGTGCAGCATAAGAGAAAAAAAAAATCTTATTGACCCAAAACTTTTGAATAGTATAGTGCACACAAACAAACAAAGATATACAATACATATCAGTGAGGCTCATTCTTTCCCTGGTCATTCTGACACACTCTCACCTGCCTTTTTTATCGCCAAGTTTGAGCTCTGATAGCATGGGGGTTATCTTTGACAACTTCCCTCAGAGCCAAGACTGGAACTAAATGTAATTAAAGCAATTAATTACTTCACACTCACACGAGAGTCGGTTCTCTGGTTAAACCTGAATGTCTGTCAGCCAAATAATCTAATTAAACTGATATGAATCAACAGGCATTGGAGCAAAAATAAAGAACACCACTTTTTTTCACCAATTTACGAGCTGAGAGAATGAAAAGAAAAAGAAAATACACTATTGACATATCAGACCACCAATAGGGAAAATCCTTTTTTTGTTGTTGTTACATTAAACATGTCTATTTCAAGCAGTGGAACACAACAAGCGTGTTTCGCTGGTAGTGCGTAGCTCCCTGAAAACAGAAGAGCACGGGAGAACGCGAGAGTTGTAGAGATGAGTTGCCAAAGCAATTAGATGTGCAAATGGAGAGAGCCAGCCACAAATGTGCAGGCTGTGCCAGAATAAATAAGTAATGCCCCAAAATATCAATACCTGCCAAAAAACAAAAATAAAAAATTACTGAGCTATAGCTGCAAGAAACTTCTGTAATGATAACTAAAAGCTGTAAAACAAAGTGCATGGGTCCTCATAATATTTGCTCACGCGGGACCCCAGACCAATAAAAAACAGTCTGAAATCAATGGAGGCCTGAGGTGCAGACATAACTCTCTGCTTTACTGTAATTCTGTGGTGTGTTTGCCATTCCGAACAAAATGCCTGTGTGAAGAAGTGAGTTAGCGGTAATTAAGCAGGCAGCAGTGCAAAGCCCCCAGGCTGAAAGGCTACACACCAGTCATTTAACAATGTGCTATATGCTTTCTCACTGCCACTGAGATCATTCTTATCTTTAGAATGAGTTCCTCTTAATGAATCGGTCAAACTGAATCACAAATAGGTCTGTCTGAACCTGACGCTGACTGGCTACACTCTTAAAAATAAAAAGTCCCAAAGGTGGTTTTCACAGCAATGCCGTAGAAGAACCGTTTCTTTGGTTCCCGAAAGAATCTTTCAGTGAACAGTTCTTTAAATAACCAATTTTTTTTTGTTAGTTCGAAGAACATATTAAAAATCCACTATTAATTTTTTTTTTTGGAATGGAAAGATTGGATGTTAAAGGTTCTTCATGGAACCATCAATGGCAATAAAGAACCTTTATTTTTCAGAGTGTAATGTACCACAAGACAGGCCCAAACCCTTAGCGGCCATGAGCTGTGATATCGAAACTAAAATTCTTGCAACTAGGGGGTAACATGAGAAATACCCAAATCAAATAAAAAAAATAATAATTAAAAAAAACACAAACAATCATGCACTAAATAGTACTACATATTTCAGTGGAACACCCTTTCAGCAAATCACTGAATCAATTCTTTGACCGGATTCATTTAAACAAATTCAAAAGATCCAATTTTCTAAAAGTTGTTGGACTTTTCAAGTTAACTCACACCAAATGGACTCATACATGGAAAAATCATACCTTTACTTGTAAACTGACAGCAATATTCACTCACTTGTGCAATCTTATTTTCACATAGGGTCAAAAATAATTATATATGTGGTTTGAAAAGTTGTCTTTCCTCATTGCAGGCTTTCCTATTAAAGTGGTTCCTCTTTAACCTCTCCCTCCACAGTCTGGACCTGTCCACCTTGTCTGAAGGAACTACTGGATGGTATTGGGCATTTGCACAACTCTCTTTCCCCTGAGATAAGACTGGATTCTACCACAGATGTAATTTAAGAGCTAGAGAGAGGATGGCTACATTGCTCCCTCTCTCCCCCCTGTCTCTTTCTGTGCATTCCCTTGCACCCGAAATGTCAGAGTAAATGACTAGAGAGATCTCTCTCTGTCCCCTCTGCCTGCTTACATCTCTCTCAGAGGAAATAGGAACGACCAAGGTGTAAGTTACTGATAACCGAGACACTATGTGCTACACATGGAACCGACCAAAGTTAGCGGTTTAACAAAGACTAGATGTAGTTAGAACCTTTGGGATCTGTTCAAATCAAACCTTTCAGAACCCCGAAAATTGTCTGGGGATGAGCGTTTTCCCAAAAGTGCTATCTAATTATGTTTCAAACCAGCTATGTAAGTCGTCAAAATAGATTTGAGCGGCAACGGAAAGGGTCAAGCTCTTGTGAAACTCTCATAAACAGAGCCAAAGGAGAATTGAGCACGAACTTCTCCTTTTCGAGGAACCTGCTGGGGTTTGTAGGTTAAGATTTCATTGTGGAGAAATTGAATCAGACTCTCCGTCTAGTCTGTGAGAATTTATTATCATGGCGGAATTGACTTGACACCGGCTGACCTGCTTAAAAAAGGGAGATGTGAATGAGTTGAATTCGACTCTTCAGGCTGACAATGCTGCCGGCGCGCTTGCAGTACGAAGAGGGACAAGTCTTATCTGCTTTAACTCAGTGGCTATATGACTGAATGCAAGGCGGATGCTCGTACTGAAGCCAATCAAGTTCTGAATACATAAAAAAATCCTTCTCTTATGAGGAATGACCGGAACCCACAAAGAGGATGCTAACTATCCACAATGCAGATAGCTGACCAAATGTGCTTATTCAGCCCAGATGACCTACCATTAACTTTGAGTCCATTATTTCTTTTCATTTGTCGCACGTATTGAGAGTTTTGCAGGCGTACATTTATGTTCTGCATTTAATGCGTTTACGATATAAACAATTCCAGAGAGATTTCTGACAACAGGCATTATGCTTTCCTTCTGGATTGAATTCAGATTTAAATTAGATTATATGTGCAATACAGTGAGAGACATGCTGGAAATGTTAATTGTTTTCTTTCTCCCTGCTGTCTGGTTCCTGCTGTGTTAATTAAATGCAAAGACAACGCTTTTTTATGTGTGATGAGAGCTGCTTTTCTTCCCCGTGTCGTATTAATCTGACAGAAGGCCAAACATGAGCAGAGAAAAGGGAGCAAAAAAAAAAAAATCACAATTTAAAGAGGCCTTCATAGCCTTCCCAAAGGATCCCTTCTGACTGGACTGAAGTCTTTTACCAAGGCCCCTGTTAACTGGAGCCTGACCTTACAGTTTGTGTGGCACATGCAGTGTGAACTGATTTGTGAACTTGTCACAATGTGATGCTGGCTTTGCAAAAAGGCTGTTTTTGAAAAACGGGGAAGAGAACTATATTGCATCACGTAAGCAAGAATTGTTAGTCATTTCACTTGCAAATATGTTTATCAATTGTAAAAGGTCATTTTGGTTCATTTTGATTCACATAGAGAATTCTTCAAGTAACAAAATCAAAGAGAGAGTGGAAAAGGATCATGTAAGGAGCAACAGAACCTCATCTTTGTACCCAAAAGTAAAAATTAGGCCATTTACTTACCTTCATTATGACTCATGATACTTTATTCTTTTCAACACACAAAAAAATTAATATTTATCAACAATGTCCAAGCTATGCTATTTTCCAACAAGAAATCAAATCTGTTACTGTCTACCAAGAAGCAAAAAGGAAAGACACCTGGGGTACTACAGGGGTTAAAGTGAAAAAAAAAATCCTGAGCCTGAACTTTTTTTGGGAGGGCACAGACGGACTTATCTTTAACTTATTTATTTTCAAGTGTTACGGCTGTATGTTAATGACATCTTTTTATGAACGAAGGCCAGTATCACTAATATTTATATAGATACTGATGTCTCGATGAAAATGATTTTTTCTTCAAATTTTAAACATTAGGCTTCAAAAAATATAACTTAAAACAATCCTCACTTAAACCCATATTAAATGTCATATTTACCTGTTCATTTTCTGTCTAACAGGTATGAAATATACAGAAATGGAATAACTCTGTTCTCTTTGTTGTTTGGTTAACTTTACTGTCTGACAGAGAGAATTAATGGCTGCTGTCACTTTAAGATCTGCCGCTGCTGACAGGAAGGATCTCACGCATCTCATTCTGTCACTACTATTTACTTTCATTTAAGATTTTATTGAACTCATTTAAGACTGTGAAGATACTCGACAAAACGGAAATTTTGGCATAAATGTGTGCCAAAATGTGTGTTATTGTTCGTTCAAGCGCGAAAGAGAACCCAATACTGCCGCGCTGTCTGTGTGATACTGGCGAGCGTCTTTCTGTGTGTGTGTGTCAGGAGGACATTCACTGACAGCGCATTATTTTGTCTTGTTGTGTATGAATGGTTTAAAAGTATTTGCATGAATAAGAGCGTGATCATATAATTCTAGCTAAAGGATGACAGAAAGAACGGATGCTGCGTTAATTGCGTTAAATATTTTAACATGTTAAAGCTGGACAAAAATGAATCGCATGCGTTAACGTTGACAGCGGGGGCTTGTTCGACTTGAACCGGCGCTACACAGACCGATTGGTTTATGACATCAAAGTACCGCGAGAGCGATTCAAAAGCATAAGGAGCGTCTGCTCTCTAATCGCTCTTGCGGTACTGTGATGACCCACCCTGCTCTGTTTTTGATAGGCTTGTAACGTTAGTTAGAGCTGCGTTCCTCTCATATGATTGGTAGGTGAAATCAATTGACTCGAAAATATTAAACCGCATGCAAGTTCCCAATTTTTTTTCCTTCTCACGGCCGCACGTGCGGAGAATCGGCTGCACGCCGGAGAATAGTATAGAATAGATTCAATACTATTCAAAAGTATAGAAAAATACTTTAAGCCCTGGGTACTATATAACTATTTAAAAAGAAAGAAAAAAAAAAGAAAAATACTTTAAGCCCTAGGTACTATATAACTATTAAAAAAAAAAAAGATAATAAGTTATATAATTATATAGGCTATAAATATAAAAAAGTGCATACAAATTAATTTTTTTAAACAATTTACAATAAATTTCCTACATTTGTTCACATTAACTACTAATGAAAAATAATTATTAATTTTAATGTTAATTTCAACAATAAAAAGTTAATTTTTATAGTTTATTCATACTTTTTGTAACTAACGTACACACAACATAATTCCGCGCCCCGTTTCCTTTCTCGAGAGTTGAAGACAGATTGGCTTAAGCTGTCTCCTCTGTAGACACACTGTTGATGTCTCACACAGTCTTCAATACTGTCAATCAGTCTGTGCCAGGAGGACTGTGCCATTTGTCAGCCCCAAACAAACAGTGAGGAATGCTCACTACGCTTGTGTAGCACTGACACAAATAAATACATTTCTCTCTTCATTCTTCAATCTTCTTTCTCACACCCCACTGGCAGTCTATCGCTTCAGCCCTCTACAAAAATGAAACCTGTCACGCAGATACATCCATTCCTTTATCCCCTTCAACTCTTTTCCATGTCCGTACAGCAAAGTCCAACTACTCCGAGTCCGATCTGCCTAGTGGCTAAATATTCATTTACAAATGCGCGAGTGTTTTCGTCTTTGTAACGTTAATTGAACAGTTTGTAGAACATCAGAAAGGAAGGGATGTAAACACAGTGCGGCAGTGTGTCAGCACTCCCAACAGATCCAGTGCTATGTCACACACTCCCCCGTGCTGGGACGCTGTCAGTAAATATTAATAAGCCACTACATCAACCGAGGGTGGTCCCCTGTCACCAGATTAGCATAATCAGTGCAGTTAAAATGGCCGCCCTCCTCTGAGCAGGGGAGGATAATGATGCTGATTGAGCACGCCCTCGCACGGGCTGTGATATACGGCAAAGTCACCGGATCCTCTGCCGTCACTGTGTGATTTGTGGAGCGGGGACTCGTGGTGGATGAAGGAGGCCTCTCTGGGATTGAGAGCCGTGCCAATCACCCTGGACACTGATTGGATTGAACGCAGACTGGCCCTGTGGCGCAGGCTCAGGTTACGTGAAATGTTTGTTTTTGTCTAAGCTGATTGCTAGTTTGATTTCAGTACAAGTGGCCAGCCAATCAGAGAGGTGTATACCTTAGAACCCTGGGAAAGGCTAAAGAAGGGTCATCAACATAGATGAGATCATCATCACGGAGTGGAATGACACAGATTAGGTATGGAAAACATGATTAGTGTGTTATTCCTGTTTCAATTAAGACTTTAATGAAATTTGAAAATTCAACAGCTGATTTTTCCACTTACCAAATGCATAGCCATGCGGTCACACTAGACTTCAAGCATGCAAAATCAAGTCAGACACCACATATATGGCAGACAGGATATGATGTAATAACTTTTGTAATAAAAAAAAACTTTTTTTTTTTTACTTGGTTTGTAATAACTTATAAATAATATACTGTATACACTACAATTCAAAAGTTTAGGGTTAGTAAGATTTGTTTTTGTAAGAATTTTGAAAGAAATTAATAATTGTATGTAGCAAGAATGCTTTAAATCAATCACACCCCCCTCTAGACCTAAAATAATATATGAACATTTAAAGATTTCTTTAATTGGAAAACAGATCAGAACTTCTCATTTAAATAAACTGTAAATATTTCAGTGATGCTGATTTGTAGGAACATTATGTTTTACATTTGGTGGTTTATAAATAACATAGTTCTCCAACTGGAAATTTCTTGTGACACCAACAGAGAAAGTTGAGCAGAGCTGAACTTTATGCAAAAATGAAGCGAAACTATACAGCGACTGCCAACGGGAGTGCATATGATCCACCACCTGATACAGTTAATGTGACCTTAAAGAGGAATACAAAAAGATGTTATATTTTATTTTAACCATTACTACTTAATATAAGCCGTACTGGCAGAAGTTCCACTGCTCAGCACACAGCGCTTCTCAGGCCTATTTAGACGCGGCGTATAACAGAAGAAACCCTTGTATTACTAGTCTGAAGCAGCAGGGGGGTGTTAAGATCTGATTACAGCATTCACATGCAGGATCTCTTACTGGAAAAGAGGTCAAAAGGTGAGAGAAGAATTTTGTGTTTGCTCTTCTGGTATTTTCAGCAAGATTAGCCAGCGTAATATGACTAGTCTTAAAACAGATGATAATTTGCAGAACACATTAGTCAGAATGACTCTGTAGAACTATCCACGCAAGACAAACAGATCAACATATGGATCACTAAGGTATTAGTGCGTAAAGTAAAATAATATTTTTTCAATTATACATTAACTGTTTAAATTTTCAAATGTTCCATTTTCATAGCAATTTCAACAAAATTGCATGTTCCTATTAATTCCTATATACATTTCAATGAGATATCTAAAATAAAAAACACACCCTATCCTTGACCCAAAGAACAACCAAACGAGTAATGTGGTGTAGTGCAAAGGCTGGCTGTTATCCAAAATAATTTGGATGCAACAACACAGGCACAAAACATGTTTTGAAAGAAATAATGTCATGGTTTATTAATATTTTTCCAGTAGAATGTGTAATTGTCTATCATCTATAAATCATCTAATTTATGGATGGCAGACGTAGAATAATCAGCCCGTTCTCATCCCAAGGCGTAATATAATGACGCTTTTGCCAAAGCGTCTATATCGAACGCGCATGGTACCCTTTAGCGTCAATATGAGACGCCGAAATATATGGGTCAGAAGGCGCCTCCTAGCGGTCTAACCCTAACCCTACACCATACCTAAACCTACCCATCTCTCTGCGTGTTATATTGACGCTAAAGGGTTCCATGCGCGTTCGATATAGACGCTTTGTCAAAGTGTCAGAATATTACGCCTTGGGATGAGAATGCGTTGGAATAATATAACAAAAGAACGATAAAACTATAGATAGACAGACAGGTAGAACGATATAACAAAAGAAGGACAGAACGATATAACAAAAGAAGGACAGACAGACAGACAGATATAACAAAAGAAGGACAGACAGACAGACAGACAGACAGATATAACAAAAGAAGGACAGACAGACAGACAGACATATAGACTGATTGACAGGTAGAACGATATAACAAAAGGAGGACAGACGGACAGACAGAATGATATAATAAAAGAATGACAGACAGACACTTATGATTTTTAGAGGACATCCCAGACCCCATCTCAGGAAAGCTGTATCAACATGTGAGCGTGATATGAAATATAATATATACCGTTATCTTAGAGGTATAATTACCCTCTCTGAGCAGTTCGCAATATGAGTGACCCCTGCCATATGGAAAACACAAACTCATCTTCAACACTTTATTGACACTGATGCGGGGGCTGCATCACTTTCAATAAAGGAAGGTGTTTTCTCGAGTGCAATATCTCCAGCTGAAAACACCTGCCCAGCAACAGCAGCCGAGACCATGGAAACACTCGGCAGTCTGGGATGTGTCCTTAGCTTATTATAGCAGTGAGATATTGTGGTATTTATAGTTGATGGAGCTTCTTCTTTAGTCCTTTCTTTTTTTTTAACGGGACCCACCAGTGAGACTGTTGAAGAAGATGCTGCTCACTCTTTCCTCATAATCTTGAGGATTTATTATAATCCTCAACTCATCACTGCCGACAGCTGAGTGGCTGTGTGCATAAAACACTGTCTCTGTCCTGATTCTGCTCTTACTGGTTCCATCAAAATCTTTACGGTGCTGTTTTTCGAGCTGTGAGTTAACTAAGCAGAAAATGGGAGAGACCAAACAAACAAAGCATAGTGTGCCGCCAATCAAACCGCATGATCAAACAGGATCTGTGTAAGGCTGCATCTTTGCAAGAAAAGGATTTGGTGTCCCAGAAAATCGTAATGAAGTCCCGACGTTGTCAAGAGAATACAGTTAACAGCTGCCGCTTTTTTATGATCCAACAAATCTGAGAAGCATATGAATATTCAGTTATGTCAAGAAACAATTCAAGACAATATCCAAGACACAATTAAGTGGTGTTAAATGGGCATTATGTGCTAAAATTCCTGAGAAAACAAACAAATATACAAATTCTAAGTATAAAACCCAAATTTCAAGAACAACATTACCGGTACTATAAAAAGATGAAACCTCACAAGAGATGGCAGTTTCAGTGAATCACATGACGAGCAAAAGTTTAAGAGATGGGATACATTTCAACTTACATTAGATGTACTGTATATTAGATGTATAGTAACAGATGTACATTTTGGTTTAATTTATGACCAAGTGTAACTAATTTTGTAGACTGAATGAATTGTGACATGAACTACAGGATTTCACAATAAAGAAACATTTTATAATATTTCTTACACAAAGAATGAACAAAACATCAATGTACGTAGGTTACAATAGATTTACATATTTATTTTTACCTTTATGTTTAATATTCATCTAGAACAAAGTTGAAAGAGAAACGATGAGCCATAAGAAATGAGATCAAATATAAGAGAACAGTAGCAAACGATATGGATAGTGACAGTGAAGAGCAGAAATAAAAGGAACTAATCAAAGCACACACATTAAGCAAAAACGCATAGCGATAAATTAAATGAGATATAAATTAAATGAGAAATGAGATCGTAATCTTTTAATATTGGAGGGATCAGAAAATGCCTCTAACAAGATTTAAACATAATGCAAATTAATCAGACTAGTGTACATCAGGTTATAAATCTGCCATACATACTGTTGAAAAATAGCTAAGAGGCCTAAAATCTGTTTACCATGTAAACTGTGTATTGGGACTTGGTTAAGCTGCAGGAAAACACACTAAGAGGTCAAAAGTACAATAATGGGGAAGACAAATGTCCTCATGTTATTGCATTAATACACCCGTTTCCTCCATGGCAATAAAATGGTCTCTCAAATGACACTCTGTTGAAGACTAGCTATACGCTATTATTGTCACACCTGCGTAAGTGTCTCTTATCGTGTTAAAGAACTACTTGACAAAGTAATACACCATAGTGTTCCTGCCCTCCATGTGGGACTCGTGGCGTTAAGCCATCAGTGTAACAGATTGTCTATTTAACCCCATATGTAACCCAGTGTTGCGCTGAATAACTGAAGAGACTCGGAACCTTAAATAGACTTTGAAGCTGTAAATGCACACTTGGCTTGCAAGTTGCGTGTACGATTTTGGGCCAGCGTTCAGGACAAATGGTCAATCCATCAGGCTAATAGAGAGAGAGGAGAGTGAAGGAGAGACGGGTTGCGGGACTTTGACGGCGATCCGGAACGCTGATGCACAGCAGCGTGTGACGCGAAAGGCCACATTCATCCATCTTTCCTCCACACAGGGTGAGGAAAAAAAAAGGAGCTTTCTACATAATTTTCTGTCATGAGGATTCAGAGTACCAGTATGCAGGCACTAAATTAAACTGATGTACTGTATGCAAAACCTGTAACCCACATCACATTATCAGATTGCATTATAGTTTTATTTAAAGATTAGTTATTTAGTTAAAGCTGTGGGACAGCTTTCTTTTCTACATCATTAAAACATCAATCAATTTTCCTGAAACACCTTCTACTTGTCTTCTGCCAATTACGATAAAGCGATGACAAACACAACTTTAACTTATTAGAATACCTATATGAATACTTTAGGCACCTTAGGCTTAGTTGAAGTCCCACTGTATTCAATCATTTTATCCTTTAAAACTCACCTTTGATCATATTTAAACGTTTTTTCCTTGAAATATTTTTAAAATATGTCTTATGTCCGTAATGCCTTAAAATAGCTTGAATGTAACTCTACACCCTTGCCTCCTTGCGGTTCTATGAATATGCAAATGAGCCCCGCCTTCACTCACTCACACCAGCTCCTGCTCAGAGATCCACTCGTTGGCGATCACACGTTGACGTGATTGGTTACAAGGTAGTTTGTGACGTCAGAAACACCAGCGATTTCAAATCGCGTTTTTGAGACTGCAGTTTTAACTACTCCTATGAATTTGCACATATACATATACATATACATATACATATACATATACATATAAACAACATTAAAAGCTTGATTTTCACCACAGGCGGACTTTAATATTTCATAAATGATTTATATATTATATATTAAGCCAACGCATTACGCCTTGGGATGAGAACGGGCTCATTAAGCAGTGCTGAAAATGTGTGTATCAAATATATATTAATATTCTATTATTTATTTCAGTCATGATTGTAATTAATTTTATGATGTTTAAATTCAATTAATTAAAAACTAAATTATAACTTGATGTCACATACCAAAACAACTATTATCATTATAACTATTATTACATATTATATCATTTCTGATGATGAAGACAACAACAACAACTATTATTAATATTATCATGTATTATTATTATTATCATTATTATATTAACATATTGATTATACAGTAATAATTAATAATAATAATATTATGAATAATTAGTATTAATATATACTATTTATATAAATGAAATAATGGCAATAACAAAAATACTACTACTTGCTGTCATCGTAAGTTATACAATACTTTATTATTATTGTCTGGGTAAACCCTACATTGTGGAGATGAAATGTCCCTATAATGATAGTAAAACTAGATTTTTTTTAGTACTAGGGTTCGGTTTGGGAAGAGAGTATATCATTTGTTCGGTATAAAACTCCTTATGTCTATGGACAAACAAACGTATGTTTTATGTCCCCATAAAACATGAAAACACAGTGTGTGTGTGTGTGTGTTTTTCTAAAGGTACAAAAGGCTTTACAGGATTAAGGATTACACCATATTGGAGATATGTGACTATATATGTGCATCACATATGTTCATAGTCGTTAATGCATCTGACTGAAGCTATTGCACAGAAGAAAATGTCCTTTGGCTGCTCTGCAGATTACGAATAACAAATGAGTATCAAAACTGGAAGAGAGACAGCATCAGACCCAGCAACTGCACTGAGATACCGTGACAGTTTCATTTCTCTGTTTTATTAACCATTCCAGCCGCCCTCCCTTAGACGGATATTAGCAGTAAAACCTACGTTATCTCCGGTACGACACCTCCTCTTTTATTTACCATCTCTCAGCCCGCAGTGTCTCAGGGGACGAGGTTGAGCGGAGGGCCGAGCCTGCACTGAATCATGGGGCAGACAGGCAGATCTCACTCCTGACACCTGTATCAACCCTTCAGTCGCCCTGAAGCTCCCAGAACAAAGCAGGAGTGAGTCACGGAGAGCTTCTTTACCTCCTCACACCATCAGGTGCAGATTTCTGAAAGAAAAGCTATTTATAAAACAGCCCATGAGAAATCAAACTGCACTGCGAACCTCTCCGGAACAGGTGTGGTGGTTTAATCAAGAAGTCGGAAGTCATGGATCAAATGGATCCAGTATTCCAGATGCAGGAAAGACTAGCATAATGCAGCATTGGCAACAAACCATGTGTCAGGGAAAGTGAGGAGTGCGAAATAAACCTGTTCAAAATGCCCCCCAAAAAATGCAAATGCAAACTCGATAGATGTCGACTAATATGTTGATAGTAATCGCCGCCAATAGCTGCTAGAGAAAAGATAAAGGGACACGTTACTGGCACAATAAATAAATTACTTATATGCCACCGTTTTTTTATTGGACTGCTAAACTTTCACCCGTTTCATCTACATTTTGGATAATTTTAAATGTTAAATGAATCAAAATAAAAGTTGTATAGGGTCAGTAATGTTTTTGAAAGTCTCTCATGCTCACCAAGGCCGCATTTATTTGATCAAATACACAGTTAAAACAGTAATATTGTGAAATATTACTGCGTTTAAAATAACTGTTTTCTATTTTAATATTTAAAAATGTAATTGGTAATACTTTACAATAAGGTTAATTAGTTAACATTAGTTAACTACCTTAGTTAACGTGAAGTAATGAACAATACTTCTACAGCATCCAATAATCGTAGTTAATATTAGTTTCAACATTTACTAATACATTATTAAAATAAAAGGTTGTATTTGTTAACAGTACTTAATGCACTTTGAACTAACATGAACACATAATGAACAGCTGTATTTTTATTAACTAACATTAACAAATACTGTAACAAATATATTGCTCATTGAAATATTCAAATATATTAGTTCATGTTAGTTAATACATTAACTAATGTTAACTAATGAACCTTACTGCAAAGTGTTACCATTTAATTTACTGTGTAAATTACATAGCAATGCTATGATTAGTTTTTTTTTTCTCTTCAGGATTCTTTGATGAAAAGACTGATCAAAATAACAGGATTCATTTGAAATAGAGATCTTTGTAACAACCCATTTAACCAATTTAAATAATTCCATTGTTAAAGGCATTGGAGTAAATGTTGTAATAAAGCACTATACAAGTTTTTGGTAACACTTTATTTTAAGGTGTCATTGTTACAGTGTAATTATATATTTAAGTACTGAGTAATAATAATTACATGTACTTACTATAGGGTTGGTATAGGATAAGGTTTTGGTTGAGGGTGAATTGCATGTAATTATGCATTATTTACTGTTATTACGACAGTAAGTAGGCTACATATAACAAGGACACTGTAAAATAAAGTGTCACCAAGTTTTCCCTAAAAAAGTTAAACCAATTGTTGAGCATTGGCTTTATTTTATTTTTTTTTACTTTTGAAAGCTCTCACCGCTTGCTTTGCTCAATTCCGTGCAAACCTGGTGCTAAAGAACAAATTGAAAACAACGGTCCGAGTATGGCATTGTATTGCAATGATGTTTGCCTCCTGCAAATATGACAGGTACGTAGACAGTCACACAACACAAATACGCACACACACCCTCTGTGGTTCTGCCACAGCATTCTCTAAGCGTTGCACAAACATGTAGGTAAGCTACACAAATAAGCCAGCTGTGACAGAACATTAATACAAGGCCTGGCAGGGGAATATAAAGCACCACGAGAGAGTAATGTTGATAAGACCTCATGTTTATGGCATAATTACACCCCATAGTGTCCCTGGTTAATAATTATGAGCTGGAAAACCAACTATTCTCACCAATGTGTAATTAATAATGACAACAGACTCATTCCCTGTGGCAACCCATGTCCCTCTTCATCACTCTGAATTATGTGTCCTGGCCTGTGGGAGATTGTTTATGGAAAGCAAAAATCTAAAACATATAGATTTTTGTTTAGGGGACATTAGATTTTTGTTTAGGATTTTAAATAGGGGAGGGGGAGGGGGGGCTGTGAACAAACAAGAAGACAGAAAGAGGTATTGTTTTTAAAAAGCCTAGAAATCAAGCCTTCTCTGCGACAGGCATTTCTCTAAAATGCAGAGCATGTGCTCAATAATAGATCAAGTTTCAGATGTTCACCTTATCTAAAGATTGTTCCCACTTTGCACAAACGTATGCATTTTTAATACAACCCAAATACAAGCCTCTTGTGATAGCCCACAACACATCATGTTTAATATACAACACTTCCCAAGGCATTTAACAGCACAGGCGTCAATTATTCATGCTAACTCCCATACTTCGAGATCTCCATGTGCACTTTTAAACATCTCTGAATCAGCGACATTCATACTTCGAAACAGAAGCACCACCTTATTACAATCCAGACACTTACAATGAATAAAAAAAATTGGCAACTCAAACTACAGTCTCTTTAAATGCCGACAGTTACTTGCTGAAATCCGAACCGTTAACTTGTGCTGGCCTTCTAAGTCTATATACTCTACCCAAAACGCATTGATCTCTGCTGGGATGGGATGTGCACTGCCAGTATTGAGAAATGGGATAGAATAAATGAAAAGAGGTTTAATAATAACTGAATCGATTCTGAATTTAATGAGAATGTGCCTTATCAGCAGTGCCGTGCTAAGTCTGGGCTGCTACAATAAGCCCAGGGTTCCCTGTGGCTGTAATATACAGCATGTTAACGAATAGCTGCACCAGGGCTGGTCATCTTAAAGGTGCACTCATTCATTTTTTTGCTAATTAAAAAAGTTTTTATACTTAAAGAAATTAATAGAACTATTCAGGTGCTGAATAGCAATCAGAAATATGAATAAAATGAAATCCCATGAAATGAAGACTCGAGTTGTATCAGACTTCTAGAAATAGCTGTTTTATTCTCATGGGTGCTGTCGTGTTGTCATCACATTCCCAGGCATATCATGCAATTGATGAAAATGCGTCTCTATAGCACGCATTGTGTTTATCGTGCAATTTATGAATATGTGTAGTATGATCACGAAAAAAAATAAAAAAATAATAATATATATATATATATATATATATATATATATACAAACAAGCAGCTTTGGTGTGAAGCAGCAGGAAATAGTAAACAACATCCTACATCCAGGCCAACCGGTGTCAGTATAAAAACAAAATACTATTGGGTCACTTACTAAGACTGCAGAAATGCATCAACAACCAAGTTAGATGAGCTAAAGTGTAACTGTACTGATTTTGTATGTGAGCCGTGAGGACGTGATTTATGGGTTTGAGCTAAGCAACATGGTTATAGATTTGGTATGAGTCACAGTAGTTGCCGTGAGGCACAGGAGTCGCACTGCCTCTGAGATGCACTGTGGTTGAACAGCTGCTGCTACAGGGTACAAAACGAGAGTGAGTAAACAGTGGGGGAAAAAGAATGGAAGTGTAAAACTTCCTCCGAAGACACTTGTCAAACGGGCTGTCAGCATTACAAACAGTGAGGACTTGTAGTGTTGTATTTTTAGTCCTTTGTGCACATGGCAGCTAAATGAAATTCTGCTGAGAAAAAAATCTTTAAAACAGAATGAGAAACATCTGAACCACAATGTAAATTTTCTCCTTGCCATCACCTACAGCTATGGATTCACCTGATCCATCAGGATTCGAGTCCAAATAAGTATTTTTTATTTCAGGAGCAGCAGTTTCCAGATTAAAGGTCGGTTCACGCCAAAACCGATAACTATAAAAATAACTGTAGTGAAAACTATAATGGCGTCCACAGCAACAGACGGTAACTTTCTGTTTATTATAAGCTCAATGCACTTATGTCAGCTGTTGCATGAATAATGAGACTGAATGTTAGTTTTTTTTCTATTGGTCATGTTTTGGTCAAATAAGCCTTGGTCAGCACGAATGCCCCCTTCATACATACAGTACATACACCCAGGTGGCTGAGTGTATGATGCATTGTGTCAATAGCCTCACTTTTCCAGAAATTTGGTTGGCTTACCGTTGATAACTTAAACAAAAACTGAAGAACAGGCACGGGTGATTCAGATGATAGGATGTCATTAAAAAGGAACGCTGACAGTTGTCCCTGTCCCTCTAAATATTATATCAAAATGTGTTTAATTTACAGATGCTCACATTACTGACTGGAATGATGTTTCTTTTTATCTACAAAGCACTGTCTGTCTAAGCATTGCCTCACAATCTCTTGGAGATCTTTACACCCCGCAGGGGTTTATGCAAATGAAGGGTGCTGATTACAATACACAAAAGCATTGCAAATTAACCTCCTGCGCTTTCTATGGATTAAAGGAATAATTTCACCAAAGGAATGTTAAATTTCAGAAGGAAAAAAATAATAATTTCTTTCCCTCTATGGAAATTCTAGCCACAGAGATCACTTCAAATGAAAATATCAAGTGCTTTTGAAGGCAACAGTGTCAGATCCACAGCAGTAATTCCTCTGCTGTTCTAACATGACTTTGAATCCTTATTTTGATAATGTTCTAGCTTCTTACCTTCTCTCGCTCTCTCTTTCCATTAGGGCTTGCTTATTGGCTGAATAATGGATCTCACTGCATAGTTAAGGCAAATAAAAGGGTAAGGAGGTGAACGCAACCCTTGCACTGCCCCGGCCACATCTTAACTGGCCAGTTGCACTCTTTAACCTCATCACTCCGCTCAGCCTTCCCACACTTTCAGAATTGCAGGTTTACTTGCACTGTTATCGAGTTGTAATTGAAGGGTTTGACCCTGTGGTGAAGGAGACTGTGTAACTTTGTAGTGACAGTTTCTGGGCACTCGTTTATTATGGCTCCATTCAAACAGGAGATTCCAGGCACTGAACTCTGAATGGCCAAGAAATGAACATTTACGGCATTAATAAAAAACTGAATCAGTTGCAGGGTGCGTTTACTTAATGGAATGTGCCGGGTCCAATATAAGGTAAGCTTTATGGACAACATTTGTGGCACAATGTCGATAACCACAGAAAATAATTTACATAGGATAGATTGGGACTGTGCAGTAATTACATTGGAAATAGATAACCAGAGGCTCAGTCACCTAGAAAGGTAATCCCACTTCAAAAACATTACTTTACTATTACTATTTTATTTATTTATTTTTTACTGAATAATTCATGCAAGTGCTTTAAAACCTCTGGAACAAGACACAAGTCAAAATTATTTTCTGTGGTATAGACATTATGCCAAAAATGCTGTCAGTATCGTAGGAAAATTAACCTCTACTACTGAAAAATTACTTTTAATATATTTTAAAAGTAAACTAAGAAGAAATTAAAACACTAGTTTTTCTCCATTTTATTTATCCAAAGCCAGCCATTCTAAAATGCCATTTCAATTATCCTAAATCAAATAAAATGACAGTAATGGAACACATTCCAGCAATCCTCACTGGTTCTGCTCAAACCGAGTATCATAATGTCAGAGATTTTATGAGGCCTCTCTGAGAGCAGCCATGGGAAGCATTTGTCATAACATGTGCCTATCTATCTGAAAGTTCTGTGCCAGTGATTGGCTGCACGGCCACATGCTCGACTGCATCAGCAGTCCCGGTGTCAGGCTCGGTTGGTTGAGAGGACACTAAGAGGTTTAGTTGTCTGCGTGCTTGACTGGGCCCTCTGTGAAGTTTGACTATAAAGAAGGATAAACTTGTTATCTGTCCAGCAGTGTGGCAGTGCACTGAGGAGGCACACAAGGCTGAGTCTCAGAAAAAATATATGACTGGTTATGGCAGCACATCCGAAGACATTCCCAATGAGAATTTCAAAACAGTGATGGCAGACTTGGTCTTGAATTTTTTTTAAATGTAAAGCCTGGCTTATCCTTTTATCCTGTTGGCTGCTAACTTCTATACACACAATGTTCAAGTCAAGACACAAAAACACTTGTGACCTTTTTCTTTAAGTCATCTGAGGTTTCCATAAATAATGTGCTTTCAAAATCCAAATACTTTTCCATAAGAAAGAACGATCTCACAAATAAGTGCTCTATAATATCTCAGTTGTTTCTCCTAAACAGCTATTGTATTTAATTGATAAAATAAAATAATCTTGAGTTTGTCTAATGAAATAAAAGTGTTTACACTTCAAGTTGTCTAATAAAAGAACATTTTAAAAAAAATATATTATACAATTATAATATAATAAATATTTTTGTCGACTGCGAAACAGAAGTATAAAAGTAAATTCACGTCTCTAGAGTTTCAGAAGAGATCTCGACTCAAACAATGTCTCGCATGGACAAATCCATATGCACTCAAACATTTCTGATTGAAACCAAAATATTTTGGGCTGGGCTATCCTCAATAACATTATAGCAATATATTCATATCGAATGTCAACAAAGAAATATTAAGAGAAATAGAGAGATAAAAGTTAATATTTCAATGAAACGTAAACAAGATGTGCACTTAAGTCTCCTGAGCTACAAAAGCAATAAAACTACTTTTTTTTTTTCCTGCAGAAAATGTCAGTAAAATCAATGCAAAAGTTATTTGATCCAGACTAAGACAGAGCTGCAGGAAACCAAGCCACTTCCTCATTCCCTCCCAATACAAACACAAAGCTTTCCACAGTTAATATCAATTCAACTTGGGCACATGCTTCAAAAACTGTGTAGCACCCCATTCAACTTTTGATAGATTGAGCTGTGGAGGACAGATGGACTTCCAATGAGCTTTAGTAATCAGAGGCTGAGAGAAACTGAGGCAGAGAGAGATAGAGAGAGAGAGAGAGAGAGAGAGAGAGAGAGAGAGAGAGAGAGAGAGAGAGAGAGAGAGAGAGATAGAGACCTAGTAACAGATGGGTAATCTGCATACTCATCATCACAGCAGCCAGAGCTGAAGAAACTGCTCCCTTTCCTAATATACAGATTAATAAGTGTGTGCTTACTTGAGTTTGCCAATGAGTGTGAGAAATGGACAGATGTGAAAGAGATATACATTGAGAGAAGGGTGAGTATTTGCTCACAAAAGAGGCTAAGAACCTCTGACACGAATCTATATATATATGACAACACTTGTGTGTGGTATGCGTCACTGTAATGAATGTGCAGTTGTATTGCGCTCAACTGCTTGCATTTGTTATTTAGACAGCTACTGTAGTTATAGAACAATAAGCTGGATAAACAGAGGCATGCATTACTTTCTCATTCTATTAAAGGTAATTTCAAGGCGTGTGCGTGCACACACACACACACACACACATGAACAAACTGCGCTCAAGGGCCACCACTTAACCTTCCTATACACACAGACATTTATACTGAAGTAAAAGGAAAGACCTTGAGTGTACTGTATAAGGAAAGAGAAGCATGGTTAAAGGGCTCAATACAATTCAGTCGAAATTGAAGAATGAAATGGTGTGACATCATTTTGTGTTCGTTTCGGGGGAACAAACTTTACGTAAACACCTCACAACCATTGGTCTGTGGTGATTGCATAATAAGTAGATGTACTCTGAGGATCCGACTTCTTTGACATGGAAATCTTCTCCGGTTCATTTCCTCTGTTGAGTCCATCGAGGTCAGATGTCTGACAGTAAAAACATGAACACACTAGAGAACCACTTTGTAGAAAAAAAAAGAAGTTGGAATTCTAATTTAAAGAGACTGATATTGTATAAATTGCTGTATAAATAAACGTGACATGACTTTACTGGATTGAATGGCCGAGCTTTTGCAAACATATCCACGTCTCACGTCATGCGTTCAATGTGGGTTTGAATCCAGCCTGTGTCATGCCCCGATCTCTGTAATCCATTTTTATTCCTCATCATGTATTGATATCTCTCTAATTTTTCCATCAATAAAAGGCAAAAATCAAATGATGCTATATGAGTCTGGGGTGTTTCCTCCGAGGAGGCAAGGGAGGCAGTGCCTCCTCAAAAAATGAATTGAGAAACTATTGATAATAAAAAAGCCAAATATTACAAAATGTGATATTTAAAAGTGTATAAATCACTAGTTTTTCTAAAGTAACACTGTCCAACAGTGACAGTAAAGTTACAGCGAGAGTCTAGGTCTCTCTTGCCTCCCCTGAGCAAATTGAGTTTTGCAGACCCCCTAAAACGTACGCTGGGTTTGATGGGGGTAATTGAGAATGAATGGAGGAAAGTCACGTAAGAGGAGGCAATGCCTCCATCGCACTATGATTGGATATGATTGGATCGTGCAATATCCGACGTTTCGAAAATAAGTTGAGTATTTAAAAGAACAGCTGAACATCAGTTCACAGTTCACAAATAAAATATATTGTTTTTAGTTATTATTTTGGAATAAATGTAAAAATGCTTTAAACACTAACTTGATGAGATTTATATTTAGGTTTAATAAATTGAACATGAATTACATTGTTACTGTAAATATACAAAATAAAATTATATTTGGTTTCTTTTGGATGTAATGCAAAGTAATGTTTATCTAACAAGGAAAATGTGACAAGATTAAGAATAGGTAAAACTGGGACATGAATTTACATTTATTTATTTTCAAAAATGAACTGTGAGGATTCTGTCTCCTCATTTCAGAACACCACTGCATGTCACTAGGAGCTGCATTAGCCACATCAAATGCCTTGCTGTGATGCAAAGGAAAGAAATTTGAACAAAGCTCCATGATAGGGAAATTAATTTCATTGCTATCTCACAGATTTCCCGTAGCTCACCTATCTGGAAATCTGGAAAAATGTATAGAAAATATTACAGTGGGGACATAAATGCTGCAATACTATTACCAATATTCATGGTTCCCACAAATTCACAGAGGGAACAAAACAAAACAAAAAGATTAATTCACCATGTCACTTTTTTGTCTAAAATGAAACAGAAAAAAAGGTAAATCAATCAAACTTGAATCTGTATCTACAAAAAATTTATTTTAGTTTTTTTTTTTTTTGCAAAGCTATCTGTAATGCGTGATTCTAATTGGTCAACAACAGCATTCAAAAAATATTTCTGAACAATCACCAATCATCCAGGTAATTCTGTATAACTCACCAGGACACCATCTATCTCCCACATATCTCCTTTCATGTTTCAGTTTTGTCATACAAATGCAAGCTGAAGTAGCTAATTGGCACCATTTTGCATCTAAAAATGATCAGAGTCACTAAAATTAGGTCTTTCTTTTGAAAGATGGCTAGAGGCGATGAGTCTTCAGTTACAGCAAGAACATGAAAACATCACTCAATAGACCAAGAAAACTGTAAGAGACACAAAGAGCTGTATGAAAGATAACTTTTTTTCCAGTAATGACTGGTTAAGTCACTGTCTATTATCATTTACATACTTTCCCCAGGCTCGTTTTATCAAGCCAATCCTTCACATAATGAAAGATTAATTCAGCCACCAATCCACCCCAATGACATAAAAAAGCTAGCTAATGGGTTAACGCTAGGTCTCACAGAAAAGGCGGGAATGCTATCATTTCAATAGCTTGTTCAATTGTTTTCCTCACACTGAGATTGGGCTATTATGGCTTCCTTTTAACATTCTGGCTATTCAGTCAAGAACAGATTCAGATGCAAATATCAATATGGGATATTCTACCTCCGCCTCTCCACCATTATCTCTCTCCGCATTCATTTCTGTCCAAAAAGAGGGATTATTAATATACAGCTAATCGGAGTCTCCCAGTGTGAAATAAGCCTGGTTGCGCCTTTGCCAAGTTTACGTGCCGATAGTGCTCCCCCGCCCCCATGTCAAGATACATTTGCATAAAATCCCATTTTTTCTGATGCGGCCTAAACGCGCCAAATCCATTCACTGCTGCTACTGCGATATCACAGCCTGTTGAAAGGACGTGAAATGAGGGAGGGGAAAGGAGAGAATGGAACCAGCTCATCTTTTCCACCCATTTCACACCTCTTCCTCACCGGCCTGTTCTGTAAAGACAAACAATACTATGAGGCAAAAATGTGTTGCATGCAACTTAGCATAAGGTGTCTGGGACAAGACAAGGCTCGTTTCTGTAATTTAAACACTATACAAAATACATCAATGAAAATGGAGAGATTTTTGCACCACTAGCAACACTAAATGGAATAAAAAATGTTTTACACACAATTTACAAAAATAAATAAATAATAAAAAATAGTTTTGTGTTTTATGAACATTCTGCAATATCTGCCCTACTGCCAATCAGCTATTTTTGGAAAAGTAGATAGTCCCACCCCTAACTTATTTGGATAAGCCAGACCATCCTCATTGAAGAAAATAATAATAATAATAATAATAATAATAATTCTATGGGATGCACTATCCTGAAAAAAAAAGAAAAAAAAACATACCAACTACATTACACCCTAAACCTAATCGACTGTGACAAAAGTACTAAAAATGCATTTGCTGTTGCAACAATGGCATTTTTCTTCTACAAGCCATTGAGCTCTTTTATCTTTACTCAGCTTGTGCAAGGAACTGTGTGAAAATAAGAATATATTAATAGATAATTTGCACCTGCAATAAAAAGTTTAGTTGCATAAGTTGTTGGTATATTACTGCCACTAGTGTTCAGTGAGACTGCAGAGTATTGTTGTATATGAGTTTGTAGCCAAAGTAGCAGAATTTGGCATATAGGAGAAAGTATTTTAAAGTGCCCCATTATGTTTTTTTCGAATATTACTTTTAATGAAGTGTGCAACATAGCAGTTAGTGAACGTAAAAGGTGCAAAGTGCACAACAAATACAGTTTTTGTCTCCTAAAAGTAAGAATCGATTCTGCCGAACTGCCAAAACAAGTCATCAGCAATTACAGTCTCACTTACAGTACGTAACATATTTACAATACATAACAAATTTGCATAATGGCAACATATTGTCTTCATTGGCTGCCCGCGAACAATGTTAACTACTTTGACCCACTCTCAAACACTACCTGTAGCTTAGAAGCAACGTGTCTAGATGGCTACATGTTGAGAAGACAGTTTTCTGCGCTGTGAATCCACTTTGCCGCACTTCCAAAGGATGAGTACTTGCACTGGAATTAATTCAGTAAAACCAATGCCCTTTTTCTCTATTTGTTTTGTTTCCGACACACTATAAGCAGTAGACTAATCACAACAGATTGGGTTATCTGACCAATCAGAGCATAGGAAGTTCTACACTGTAAAAATAAATATTGTTGGTTTAACTTAAAAAAGTAAGTTACCTAGCTGAGTTTATGGAAATTATAAAATTGAGTTGATACAATGAAGGAGTTTGGTTTATTAAATAGAAACTCAAAATGTTATGTTATCTGAGTTGATTTGACAAAAGATAAAAAGTTGTGATAAAGAAACGTTGTGAATAATAATAATAATAACAAAAAAAACATTTTTACAGTGTAGGAAAGAAGGGGTTTAGAGACACTGAATCCTTCATCCAAACATTTCAGACACTGTGAGAGAAAAGGTGATGTACAATGTATATTATGAGAAAATTAGACAGGTTTTTTTTACCTCGAATGTATGTAAACCTTTTGTAGGAGACCTTCAAAATGAAATTAGGAACTTTAAAATAGCACAATAGAGTCACTTTAACAAAAATAAATGACACGATTCACCTTTAAATAAGTAAAATAAAAATAATAAATAATTCCCCAACAACAAAATTACTCATCCTCATCTTGTTCCAAACCAGTATGATGTTGTTTTTCCCCCCATGGAAAACAAAAATGTAATTTATTCTTTAATTTTCAGATAACATAGTAGTGTTCAAAAAGCCCAATAAAACCTCTAAAATATAGGCCACTATCTAGATTGCGAATTATATTACAAGCTGACTGAAAACATAAAATAGATTTTTTTTTTTTTGTCCTAGGAACAAAGCATAACTCTCAACTCGGTCACTAGTTCATGGTCATTGTCACTGTATGCCAAAGATCTATGTGAAGATACTTCAAAATTCTCCTTTTGTGCTCCATAGAAAAATAACAGCATATTGAACTGGAACAAAATAAGATTGAGTAATGACAGAATTCTCATTTCTGAGTGAACTATTCCTCTGTGAGCGTGTTTGTGTGCAATCTTTGAGTCTCGAATTCCTTTGTGTGTAAGGTTTTGCATCCTTCGATCATGGACTCTGGCATATCTCTGATCACTAATCAGAAATCTCTGCTGCCAGTCTCACTAAGCAAAAGCCTGTGAAGAATACACAATCATTCTCCTCACACCATTTGATATTCCACTCCATGCAAGCGTGTCTTGTATCTCCTGGTCTCTTGCCGTCTTTCTCACCATGTCTATCTCTATCCTTCTGTCTTGCTCTCATTCTCTGCTTCATAACACAACTACACTGATGTGTAAATCTGTCATTACACCAAATGTAAACCAGCCATTTCTGATTCTTGTGTGACCTGTATTTGTACATAAGAATCAAACAACCTAGTGATTGTCACTAGTGTTACTTGCGAGTAACTTCTCACTGTATGCTAATTTGATCCTTCTGCAGCAAAGCGCCTTGCACAAGGGACCAGATGATAAAAGATGAATGCCGTCACCCATTTCTTTGGTTTCATGTCTGATATTCAGGGTTCAATGGCACATTCATGTCATGATATATTGGATGAAATATTAAATGCACAATTTTTTTATTGTGCACAATATCACAAATAAGGCAACAATGGATACATTTTATTTTTCACTAAAATCTAAAATGAAAAACTAGCTATTTATTCCAGGTGTTTGTCCTTTTATACCCTTTCTAATGTTTCAAACTAAATATTTTATTAGTAATTTTATTTTATGTATTTTTGTCATAAATATAACTTTCTACCTTGTTCGTTTCTTTAAAAATCCAGCTCCTTCATGCTCCAGAAAGAGACAATTTCTAAAGTTATGATTTTATTAAAATTTCGAAAGATGATTAAAATAAATATCAAATTTAATTTAGTTGACATTTCAATCCCACAAGGAATTATGTTATTTTTTCAATTGGGTAACTAATCAAGTTAAACGTATTAATGTGCCATTGATGATAGTATGCTTTTGAAAGTCTGCTAAACCTCCTGAAATAATTACAAAAATTACAACACAAGCATATTTACATTTTAAAGGTTACAGAGTTACCTTTGTGTTGGCAGGGCCAAGTACACCATAAATATGGCCTTATGCTGCATGACAAAGTGTTTGAAACAAACACTGTGATAAACAGACTTACCTCAAAGTGACGAAAATGAGATCAATGTTTCCATATTTTGTCATGTGTGGCTAGTTTCTACTTTTTATAACTGCCCTATTTCTCGGCTGATGGAGATTTGTCGAGGGTGTATGCAGATTAATCACATTGAAGGAAAGCTCTCATTTGTCCTTCTGGCAGTGGCCTCATTGCATTTCTCTCTCTGGAACACTTCAGTACGCCTATTCGTCAGATAAATCACTGTAAATGTACAGAGATGTGCGGTTACAGCGGTTTCGTTATCTCTAAGCAACAATTATTGCTTAAATCCCTGAACAAAAACTCTATCCAGAGGAAACGGCTTAATAAAGTTTGTTTCGTTCTTTAGGAAATCATTGTCTGTTCCTGTTGCAAATCCACTTGATATATTGAATTCAATATCGGGTAATCTATTAGCAAGAGATGTGTGTCAGCATTCTTCTTCAGTCTCAATAATGACACTATTGTTTTGTTAACAGTGTTTACTGTCCTAGGGGAAGCCTTTATTTTATACTATGTGCCTCAGCTGCTCTCAGTTAAAGATATACAGATACATATACTTTACAATTAAAATAATACATCATTATTTTTGCCTCATTACTGTACAGTTGGGGGTCTTAGAAATTAGTTTTACTTTCTTTCAATTAAAATTAGACGCATACTAGACTTTCACAAATAGTTTTTTTATATATATTTTTTTTCTTCGGATTTTTAGTGTTTATTGTATCATAAACTACTTTTTTTGTAAACTTTCATCCCTATTCCAATACAATTTGACATTTCACAAAAAATGTTTTTAAACAAATAGAAAAAAAATTAACCATGAGAGTACTTAAATACTGGACCAGATGGGTAAAATTATATACAAAAGAATGAGACACAGACAGACAGATAGACAGACAGACAGACAGACAGATAGACAGACAGACAGATAGACAGATAGACAGATATATTAGAAATCTGCATCGAGCAGATAAGATGCAAGGTCACAGCAAACTCTCTCCTCAGCTTTCTCAGTGTTCTGCTCTACTAACACAGTGCCTAACAAGAACATGTATCAAGGTTCACAAATAATAAATGATGGTTGCCACACTTTGTGCATTATATATAACTGAAACCAATCACTATGTGTTTTCATTAAACGCTGTGAAGTGTATGATGTGCTTTGAATGCAGTTTCCCAGAATGAGATGATGGCGTGCCCCTTTCAAGGCAGTGTAGACGATTTTTTCCAGAAATTTTTTTTGTTATGCTGGTTAATCACTAAGTGGTCTAATTGTACATATATATATATATATATATATATATATTGTCTGTGGAAGGTGTAGGATCATAAAATGTTTCCCAATCATTGCAATCGGTCCAAATGTAATGGTACAATGTCCTACCTTCCCGTCAACGTATGTATTTTCATCCCTCCACACACCCTGCTCACACAGACATCACACATCATCAGTGTGTTTCATGCTATGCAGAGTTAGACAGACGTCAGTCACTGAGCAGCACAACCGGAACAGCAGTCAACTTTTACAGTTCCTCCTGAACCAAAACAACGAGCTTATGCTGAGTTCATGCCATAACTACAGTATTTTTAAGAGATGGAAACCTGTGAAATTATACTTGGAGCCGTTTGTGACTTGAATTTATGCATTTCAATGGCAACACTATCAACAGCGAAATGAATCTGCAGCAGTCAGGTGGTGCAGGTCAGTGCTTTAAGTTGTTTATGCTCATTATTATTGTGATATTATGTGCTTTGAGACATGAGACATGTTATGTGCTTTGAGAAATTTTACACAACATCTCTTCTGAGGCTTTTGTTTCCACCCTGTTGTACGCGTTTATGCGTTTGAGAGGAGGCTTGGCTTTGGAGACGCTCTGAAGTGAGCGTGGGATCTTATGCTTTCAAGACTAGCTTGCTAATAGCTATCCGCTCCGAAATTTGCCTATACCCTTCCTTTAATTAGCTTCACATGCAATACTTTTTTGGTAGACCAGCCGTAACAGTCAAATTTTGAAGGTGACCATGCTGGTTCACCAACTAAATAGGCACCAAACCAGTATTAAAAATGAATCAATAAACACTAAATAATGAAATCAGTTATTTAGGCATCTCAACATTAATGTACAGTTTGAAATAAAAGGATATTAATTTAGAAATTTGCTAATAATACATGAAACATTGTAATTAAATTAGTGTTTTGTTTATTAAAGATTAACTTTAAGTGAGAGTTAGATGATGGCAAAGATAATCTAAATGTAAAAGAGTATAAATGAGAATGCACAACAGACCACACTTTATGACCCCATACTGTATATATAAATAAAACTGTTTGGCGGTGCAAAAAGAAACCTCACACAAGTAGGTCTCTGAGGTATGGTTTATGTGGAATCTAGTATGGTTTGCAATTTGTGTGAATCCAATTTGGTGTCATTTTTGAAAGTGAACTATCTTTTTAATGCAGGCCTTTAATTGGCCTGTAGTATATTGCAATTCTCATTGTTGCATGTCTCTCCTGAAATTAGTTTCTGCAGGCAGCACAGCTCGCATTCTTTGTGCATTAGTGACGTAAATATCATGGTGTTAACTTTTGGTAATAAAATCAAAGGGACAAAAACAGCTGAAGAAAAATAAAATAAAATAATGCTTTCTGTTTTTGCATCAGTCTTCTTCTTGTTATTAAGACACAGTTGTAAAAAGCTTGATGTTGCAAACATACTACACCAAATAATAAAGTGAAATGAGACCTGCGGGGGCAGAGGAAGAGTGTTGGCACCAAACTCAGGTTTCAAGCAATCGAGCCATGAGAGAAAACAACAGATTTCACGTTTTCTGAAGATCCCACAGCACGTCTGGATCGCATTCAACCGAGGTTCCATATCAGCTACAAGGCACTCTGGATCATTCTGGATAGGGTTAAGGGTTCAACACTCAAAGGATTTCGAGAAAGTGGAGGTCACTGGGAGTTTTGACCACAGAATCCACTCCCAAAATCTCCCTGATTAGACAGTAGATCAGTGACCGTGCTGCTCCTCTCAGAAAAATGATTTTAAGCGCACACTGCTCTTGCTCACTGCTCATGACCTCTTAACAATCCCTTTAAATCCTGAGGTCATGGAGACACCGAGCACAGGGACCACCCTGATGGGAAACATGACCTCTGGGATGCAGCAGTGGTTGAATTGACTCAACATGTGTATGATGAGAGCTCCCATTGTTCATGAAGTGTTCAAATGGCCCAGGCCCTCTCAGGGCTCGGGGAAATGGTACTCATGCTGGCATTTAGATAGAACAGGTCAAATGGTAAGTGGGACAAGGCAGTTACTTTTAGAAAATGAATTGTAGTATTTATATGAAGTGATTTCAAACACTGATGTGCATTTAGTGGATTTTAAAGCTTATACTCCAAACAGTTGTTCAAATAAGCTAACTTTTTTGTTGTCCGCCAGAATAACACTAACCAGGGTTGTGCCAATTTAGGATCGAAGAACTGGCACCACACAGGAAGCTTAACTGGAATTTTAATCGGAATGTCAGGTACAATTTACTGAATTGTAATTCAAAGAAATTAAAAATCCACTACTGTTCAAAAGTTTGGGGGAGGTAAGATTTTTAAATGTTTTTTTTTTTTTTTAAAAGAAGTATCTTATGCTCAGCAAGGCTACATTTATTTGATACATCAAATTCAGTAATATTGCGAAATATGATTGGAGTTTAAACTAATCGGTTTAAGTTACAAATGTTATTCATGTTATGGCAATGTTGAATTTTTTTGTCTCTTGAACCGTTCGATGGATTTCAAACTTGACAGGTGTCTTGCTACGGGCACGAGTAAGTGCAGTGCCAAGTTTGATGTTGTTTGGATTAGAAATGCAAAGACTATCGTTTATATATATATATATATATATATATATATATATATATATATATATATATATCGGTAAAAGAGGCACACATTGGCTTTTGCCGCTCTAGCCGCTGGCCACTCCCCCTCTCACACTGCACACTGAGTGAGCACAGCGCAGGACCAGAGACAGAGAGGGTTGAAGAAAGCAGCGGAGCTTTGGCAGCTACAATATGAAATACACCTCAGACCCACAAAAATGCGCAAAGTAGCACTACTTGGACGGTCATTGACTTTTAATTAACAAACGACAATTCCCGAATTTAGGGACATTTCAGAATCCCACCCCACACATGCAAAGCACAACCAGCTACAAACAACAAGTGGCAGACAGAGCTTGGATAACATTCTGTTGCGCTTACTGTATCGTTTTCTCAGAGTTCACCGTGTAGTCTGCTCCAGCCAAGGTCTGAACCGCCCCTGAATCGTCGCACTTATTCATTTGTGGATGTTAACTGTATGTCAGCACTGTTTAATTCTGAATTACTGAGTTTACGCTACTGTGACAACAATTACTAAAAACACACACAAAAACAGATTTTACACGGGCACTGCACTAGTATATATATTATGTAAAAGTCTTTACTGTCACTTTTGATAAAACATGCATAATTTTAATACAATTTGATACATTAAATTGGTTTAATGATTTGTCAAGTGAACATTCCAAATTTTGATTTCATGGTTTAAAAACGAATTTGTATTATACGTTAACATTTAGCATAATTGCTTACATTCAAATTACTATTCTGCATCCTATCTACTACTGTAAAAATTTAAATTCAGGAATAACATTGGAATTAACACGCCATTCAGGCACACAGTGAAGAGTAATTTGTCTGTCCACACTTAAAGTGAGAATGATTCAAAACTCATACACACATTGACATCAGAGATCGAAAACTCAATATTTTGATGAACTCTGACCCAAGACAATGAAATACAAACGGCAATACAACAAACTTGCTGCATTCAAACAACCTGAATGGCTTGTAGTGTTCTGTGAATGTGGAGTGGACAAAAAATGTGTATGCACTAGACTCTGACATCATATCCTGTTGCATAGCCGCGTCCGGAGTAATTTTGTGACTGCAGCTTAACTCTATGGCAAGTGAAGTGTAGCCGCCTGGCAATAGCCTACAATGAATATTAACCAATAAATGTCTGACCATGCAGTATAGCGTTTGGCTAAGACTGTGAAGGACCATTAAACACATGATTGGTTATAGCTGAAGTTTATTTAATTTGCTGGCTTTAGTGAGATTAATTTAAATATCAGGCTGGAATCAGTGAAGCAATCTGCAAGATAAATCTTAACACCTTTGAATTAAGAAAGAAAACAGAGACAGGGAGAATTCAATTAGCTTATTTTTAGTTAGCCAATTTAACTACACTGTAGCAATGTACAAGATGTAATCTCTACACAATCCACCATATCTGGAACACTTGTTCCAATAAAATCTCCTGAATTCCTTAAAACAAAAACAAAAAAACACTGCATTTTGCATTAATCTCTTCAGTGCTGTGAGATGATTAGCATTTAGGATACGCTTAAGTAAAAAGATGTTAACATGCACCGCAGGACACAAAACTATGCTAAGATTGTCATGTTGGCTTGCTATTCTTGCCCTCCAGTTGGTTATTTATTGTTCCAGAATGCAGTCTATTTATCACTGTGGAAAATATTATGCATGTACACTAATGGATGGCTAGATGCGACTGTAAAATGAGAGTTTGTCTGTAATTTTGCAGGTGGTTATGCCGACATAAACTCTTTGTCCAACTTGAAAGCCATAATTTGAACCTTAAAAAAACATCAGCAATTTTAACTACCTCTTTGTCGCCAGGGGACAAATGAAATGTTTTGGAAAAGTCAGCGCTTTTCACACATCCACTAGAAGCTTGAGGAAAAGATGGGGGGAAAATGGTTTAATGTGCTTTCTAAAAAAATATTAATACTCAGTTATCACATCTATAAGAGCGAGGACCGAAATGCAAAAAAAAACAATTTTCTCATTAAACGGTGGCCCGACTTTGGCTAGCTTTTCCTAAGATTTTATGTACTTAGACAAATTAGAGCCCCTAGATATGAATTAAGGTTTCATTTCCCCCTCATTGAAGCCAATGCCTTAATGGAGAAAATAAATTGAAAAAGCGATAAATTGAAACTTATCCTAAATGCCATATAAGTGGCCCATCATGCAGTGTGCAAATGCATTTTGTATAAACAGAGGTCTTTATCATCACAATGAGAATCGTTGATCAAGTTCTGGATCTTTCCTCTAGACTAATTCATATTCAACACAATTCATGTACATCTGTCAGTAAGGCACAGTACAGTACAAAACCAAAACTGTTTGTACCATGCAAATCAATATTTAATTTCAGAGGTAGACTGAACGCTTCGTCTTGATAGTTGAATCGGGACCCAACGTACCCCAAGTGATAGTTATTTATTTGGGCTCAACATGAGAGTGAAAGTGTACATCAGCAGTTTTTCTAAAACTCAAACTTATTATTAGGAAGGCACTAAGGAAGCACACACAAAAAAATTCCATAAGCAAGAAAATGAAAAGTATGAAGCAGTGTGAATTGTGCACAATAGAGCAGCAGTATGAAAGGTGGGAAAGAAGAATGTGAGAGAAAAATAAAAGGGAGAGAGCTCCAGTGGAGGTGTGACAGCAGACAGGCAGGTTGATGGAGATTAGGCTGTCAGAGAGGCAGTCCGTCAGTGTAGCGTCACACACACCTCACTGGTTCCTGACAGCTACACGTCTGTCCATATGGGCCGCAATAACGGAACACTGTAATTTCCCTCTGCTTTCCCTTTTCCTCCAGGCAATTAAGCACAGAGGGCTTCCCATTTAAATTTGGTTTCCTATTCCTTGCACTCGGTGCTTGCATCCACACCATTTCCATTCAGACTAGTCTGCTTTGATTACTTTAGCATTAGCATAGCAAATGAAATATTTACCTGTAGGGGTAAACTCCTATTTGTTTACCACCACTTTGAGATGGAAGTATTTGAAAAAAAATTTGAAAAACCACAATGGAAATAAGTTTATTTTAACTTTATTGTGTTATCCTTGACAAATGAGTGTATTTTTCACTAATAATATGTCTAATAAATCCAAATCCAAATTCTAGTACCGTGGTATTATAAATTGTAGATATACCCATCATGGTGACACGTCTAATTCTTACAATTTGCCACAATAGACTGCAATCCCATTTATTTTAATACTAATACAAATAACTATTACAATTTTACATAACCAAAAAACTATCTTGCCCAAGCTGCTCTAAGGTTGCATCTCTAAAATAAAAGTCCAATAAAGATTGGTTCACTGACATTAAACAAAGTTATCTGAACTTATATGTAGCATCACAACAAATGTCCATAAAACATGTACACTTTTAAAAAGAAAGGTTCTTTATTGGCATCTATGGTTCCATGGAGAGAGAAAAATTCACAGCAAACATTCACAGACATTTTTAGTAAAAAAAAAAAAAGATTAATTGGATTAATCAATGTTCTTCGCACTAAGAAAAAAGGACTTTTGCATAAACAGCCTTTGGCCCCTATCTTGCACCCGGCGCAAATGCCTTTGTACACTGACGCATGTATCATTCCTATTTTGCACCCACGCAAAGCGAGCTTTTCCCTCCACAGACGCACGTCGGCAAACTAGGAAATTAACTTGCGCTTCCTGGGCGGGTCGGCGCAAAAAAGAGGCGTGTTTTGGCGCAAACATTCCCTAGTGCTATTTTGCAGTTCCAGAAAACAATTCTGCCACTGACCAGAAAAAAACTAGTCTAAAGTCAGTGGCGCGTTGCGCGTTGTTCATAATGCTATTTTAACGGCGCATGCTTGGCCATAATGTAGCGGGTGCACAACGCGCATACACTTTGATTCTCTCATCAACACAGATGCAGCAGTTTTTATTTTTGCAAATCATACATTATAACAAGGAAAAATATTAACACATGAGGGAAATCATTGTGGTGTCCATGAAGATGTAAAAAAATTTAGGCCTAAATCTAGCTTACACATTTACCCAAAATTTTCAGGCTAATTGTAGTAATGACATGGCTGATGACACCATTTTTGATGCCAGCAACAATGAGTGAAATACGGTTTAATCGAAAACACACACAAACACGCGTTGAACGTGTTTTTAAACTTGCGTCGGGCGCAGTCATTTATCCCACCGGTAAAATAGCAACAGCGCCCAAGACCCGCCCATAAAGTTACTTGCGCTTCGCGCTTGATACTTGCGTTTCAGATCGTTAAAATAGGGCCCATTATGTTAAGACAATGTCTTAACCAGAATGACCAACGAGCAGTTAGTTAAGGGTCTTACTGTTCAGTCTCAAATTAGACCAATCTACGTTTTTATGTAACTGACTTAAAAATAGGCCTACTGTAAGTAGTGAGTAGCAGTTAACAGTATTAAAAAAAAAGATTGGATTACTAACTTGTCAGACTAGTCTTAGCAGTTTATGCAACTGGCCTGTGTTCACTGAAAGGTTCTTTGTGAAACCCAAAATGGTTCTTCTATAGCACTGTGAACACAATGTATACATCATTGCTTCACCACTGCGATCTAGGTACATCTTTCACTAACAATTGCTTGTTTTACCTCCCAATTTTGTTTAATGATTATGATTATGTCAGAAACAGTCTGAAAAATGTTGTGCTGTTGTGTTGAAGGCAAACTTGCATGGCTATTTATGAGTTCTATGTGGAAGATTCAGTAGATTAGCACAATTTATACATCATTAAACCACTGATATAATGGTAGGCACTTCGATCGACTTTTTATCGACAATTAACTTTATGGCCGTCCGATATGCCCACAATGTTTTTCTCCATCATGTAAAGAATCACTGCAGCCATGATTACTTTAAAATGTTCTCAAACATCACTTTTAAATAAACTTTAGCGTCTGCTTTTTCGTGGGCAGTAATAGTGTAACCATAATTGCATCAGGAAAATAATAAATAAAGCACTAAGTAGGCGTTATTGACCAGCATAATCTGGAATTTGAACCAGAACACATGGCAATAGTCTAAAGTTTGCCTGTGCAGAACCAGATACTTCTAAACAATTGAACTTGTTCTAGACAAAATGAGGGTGGGTTTGCCCTTGAGACTTAATTCTTCGAAAGTTTCTTCTTTGCCCTTAACAGTGCAATCTTATGCACTGTAGGTGGTTTAGGCCTGACATTATGTAAAATCCTGATTTTCTTCTTTAAATAAAAGTGAAATAATTATAATGTTTACAATAGCCTTCATTAAAATGCATTATGTATGTTTGAGTGACCAACCTATTGGATTATGGGCTTGAAAATGGCTATTTCGATTCAAACGCAGTGTAGATTGTTTTAAGGTATTGGGTGATATTGATCCCTCATGTCATGGATAGACCGATGAGATTGATCACTCGCTAGCGTCTGTGCTGTTCAATGTTTTATGGTGTGTATGTGGCCGCGCCGGGTGTTTGTATGTGCCGTAGTGCTGTAGTATTGATCCAGTAGTGGTTGATATACGGTAGTTATCACATCCTATCAGAACACAAGCTCTCCTCGCATCCCTCAGGCCCACAGAAACCTGCCTACAGGACGGTTTATATCCCTCACCACACACAGAGTTATGCCTGACCTGTCCTCAGACATTCTTCCTCCACTCATTCTCCCTCACCACAGATGTTTCTCTTTGTCATTCTGTCTTCTAATCTTCTTACTTCTACTCTCCTTCTGGCACGTCAGACTCTGGGCACTAGATCTTCTAATGTCCAGGAGCCCAATTCTGAACAAACCATTTCACACATGGCCGGTGTGACAGAGGAGATTCACACCCTCCAGTCATCACATGAATACAATTTTGCATACTTTTACTATGCACTAAAAGGAAGTACTTTGCTAGCAAACAGAAAGTAAACTTTTTAGTGTGTAGTAATACGAAAATATAACACAGACTCCTTTAATCGCATGCAATTTGCATGTGTAATTGCAAGCATCGTGCTAACAACCATGTATGTTTTGAGCTAATTTGAATGTTTCTGAGAACCCTCCAAGAAGGTAGGTACTGGTGAATCAGTTGAGATGTACTAATCCGACTCTCTTATACTATATAGGAAGGATTATATGCAAATTGGGATTCAGCCATCACGGTCCTTCTACCACTGGCCCACGTTCAGCTTCACAACTGCAATGTGTGCCTGCAGAGGATGGAAGCGGAAACGCAATAACACTGGCACTACTGGTGATGAGCTGCACCTGGTGCTTACTGTGCCACCGTTGCCATGAATCCATTACTGTGTCACTCGTTCAGGCCACCTGGTTCTGCAACCTTGGACCTTCTCCACCTATGAAAACCAGAGCCAGGTGCATACTTGATAATACAGTACACCTGAAAAATTCTTCTGTCCTTCATTGAATATTTCTAGAATGACATTTACATGTTTAAGGCAGAAAATGAACAATAATGAACAAAAATCTATGATTTTATAGTAGGTTGTCACCATATGAAATATGTGTAATACTGTACTACACTTTAGTAGCTGAAAGGCAGCTTTGGGGAATGTAAAAAAATAAATAAAAATGAATTTATACATTTTAAAAGTGACTAAATTTTTCTATTTTAATTTAATTATTTATTTTAAAATGTTTAGAGAAGTCCGGCAAGCATCACCTCAGAAAAGTTTGTTGTTTCACCGGAAAATCGAATTAGGACTTTTTGATTAACAATTATGAGCTCAAAAATAAATAAATAAATAAATAAATAAAGCATGCACGTATGAATTATTCACAATAAGATGCATTTAGAGAATAGACAATATGAGTCTGCATGTAATGGAAATTCACTCTGAGCTAGCCTTGCCTCCCTTGGCCTTCTCATAATACCTCTACCTCTCACTTTGTGAACCACAGCTGTAGGCAAATTAAAAAATGATCTGAATTCTACAAAAATTCACTTTTTGCAGAATCCTTAATCATTTTTACAGCTTCATCTCAGCTGCAAATGATTTTCATGAGAATCATTAACGGGCCGTGAGTATGATCAGCAGGGTGTAATCCTATTGTCTTGCGCGGTTGATAAATTAGAAGAATCGAGTTGGTGTGTGTGACGCGTGTGGAGATCAGGCTTGGTTTAAAAGGGCAGAGCCACAGGTGTAATTGTATTTCTGAGAACAGGAAATGAGCGTGATTATGGACCCCCAATTAAGCGACTGGGGCAGCGAGAAAGGGAATACATGCCTATGTGAAGGTTTAATTGCCTTCCGAGCTGATTTGGCTGTGCAGCCATTTGGCGGTAAATAACACAGGACGTAAATCAGCTATTAGACACTTTCATGTGGGAAGGTCAAAAAGCGTAATACCGCAGAGCACCTGACTGAAAAACGAATCTCCGGGCTCACACACCCACCGGTTTATAACCACAGCCCACCCGACCACCATCACCTGATCCATTATTTACTTTGGATTTTCCGCAGGAGCAGGCGAAAGCTGTAAATCCCGCTTGTGTCCTGTAACGTAACTAATGAGCTTGAAAGAAAAGACCCTGTTGTCCTTTAAATGGAACTCGAACAGCTCTGAGTGTTTAATCATTCATTTGCACAGTAGCAGGATTTAATCTGCATCACTTTGACTAATGATACACAAAACTAAATGAGATTGGCTACGTGGTACAAAGATACATCTCTATAATTTGCAGATACATCTCTATAATGTGCATTCATCTAAACGTGGAGACGGCGAAGCCACTGGCCCACCTGCTATAATCAGTCAGCTTGAAAACACAACAGGGAGAATTCTGGGAATTCTGCATATAGTCAGTAACAAGCTGAGGACAAATTTGCCAGCTCAGCAACTGCACAGAGAGATGGAGAAATGGATAGGAAAAAAATGAAAGACAGATTCATTGCAAGAGATGAAGAGTGTTCGAGAGGAAAAAACATTGAAGACTTTGGAACGGAAATTTTAAGTCAGCATGAAACAACATTCATAACCATTTTACACTGGAAATATCATATTTCTTAAATTAAATTCATTAAATAAAACACAATATTTATTTACACAATAAGGTCATCAAAGGGCATGAAACAACCGTACAGCTATAACATACTGAACAAAGAATGATTGACGATTCATTAAGGCAGAGCCCTGCACACTATACCACAAGTTTGAATTCACCGTCTGTGGCTAATGGAAGATAAAAGCTTTTCCTTATATATTTTAACTCAGCAAGCCAACTAGAAACAGAATATTTCCCTCGGTTCAAACACACTTGGATGTCTTACTCAACATGTTCTTACAGCTTTTATACTAAAGGAAAAAGGTGCAAATAACCCCACAATCACTGCAATCAAGGTCTTCAATTATAACTTAGCACTTAAATCCAAAGTCCATTTGAAAGTTTATTCGTTCTGCATCTAGAGATCTTGAATTCCTCTTTCACTACTTTCAGAGCAGTAGAATCAACATCAACAAAACAATGTTGAGCTGAGATATCGACCATAGAAACACAAGTTCAAGGTTGTTATATGTTATTTATTTAACACAAAACAAAATCTATTCATTGGTAAATTCACAATTTAAAATATCCACAAATAAGAACAAAGTTTTGACAATATCTTATGCTCATACATATAGTATGTGATGTTAAATATCCTGTTAAAAAAAAATAAAAATCTTTATATATATATATATATATTTCCCCACAATACCATGCATCATTTAAAAAAAAAATGATAATTTATTTGCCATGCAAGTAAAAACTTTGAGTTTCACAACAAACTCGAGTTTCCATTCTCTCCCCTGTACATACAACACGGTTTGGTGTCACATCCTAGTAGTACCAGTGCGGGTGTTTTGTATCTTTAGAGAGCTACAAATACTTTACAAAACCACAAGCCAACTAGATCAATATTGTTGCTTTCAGCTTTTGCTCAGATCAGTTCACTTCATTGAGCCAGAACGAGTGAACATCGTCATCCGCAACTGAACGCCAGTCTCTCTCTCTGTCGGACTTCAGAGAATAGAATGCAACACTGCACCAAACAGATTAAATGAGAAAAGAAAAGAGAAATGCACAAAAAATTAGACCAACCAACAAGAGCGACTAGAGAGATGGGCAAGACTAAAAATGGGGGGAAAATGAAATGGAAGTAGGCCTACTGTACATAAGCTGGGTTTTATTTCCTTGTAAGCTAACAATAAAAGCTAAAAACATGACTTTTGCCCAAAAATCAAATTCGAAGTTCGTTTGTTAATTAATATACAAATATTAATTAATAATATTTTGACCATTAAATACCACGCACTAGGGCTGGGCTAAGGGGGCTTAAGCCCCGAATGTTGTAAGTAAAGCCGAATATTTTGTTACCTTGTCTTTCTCATAGAGCAAAACAATTAATCAGAAAAAACAAATGTGAATAAGATTACATGCTGCCGCGATCACCTAATCAAGAGAAGTGCATAGGCTATTACAGTTTTATTCATATTTTTACCTTTGCATTAAAGGTACTTGCAATGTGCTTTTGCAGAGATGAGCATTGTAGCCAATCACAGACATGTCTGTTGAACGCATCGAACAAATAGATTTGTTTAAATGAGTCGCTGTGCTGAAGAGTTCTATACTTTTCGCTAGTGGTGGGCAGATTGAGGCTTCGTGAAACACTGAAACAGTGGAATCAAATGTGCCATATTGTGCTGAGGCTTCGAAACAATCCGAGACCCGTCTCCACGCTGACCCCTAGTGGTCAGAACAGTGTAAATGCAACACAAACCCAGGCCAAACATGCTAAATCTTTCAAATGCAATTATCTAATCATCTAATAAGATAATCATGTGTAAATGTGTTATTTGATCAATTGTCAGGGTTTGTTTGGTTTGTTCTATGAATGGCTCAGCTAAACAGGCCAATAAGACTACTACCTCATTTTAATTATACTAATGTCTAATTAAAACGTCTACAAATGTATAAAACTGATCAAAGATCAAGTAAAACCCACAGACACTTCTTCATTGGTTCTCAGTGACTCCTCGTGATTCATGGGTTGACAGAGATACATGGCGGGCGGCCATTGTTTTGATATACAAAAAAGGCGCTGCGCTAACCAGGACGCTAGTCACCTACAGGAGCCCAGTTGACCAATAATTGCCTTGCTAATGTGCTCGCGATTCACAACTTCACCAGGCGCGAAAAAGCCTCGGAATCTGAATTGAAAACAACGTTTACAAGCAAACACATTTACAAAAAATAATGCCCATAACAGGTTTTAATATTAATGGCTGCCTAATATTCGTTCGAATATCATAATTTTTTAAAAATATTCGAATTATATTCGAATAATGAAGTTAGGAGTCAAAGCCCTAATTGACGTCCTGTTTTAAGTGTCAATTATGGTTAAGTTTATACTTAAAATTTAGGGTTAGACTGACAAACACATTCTATAACAAAAATGTACTACTTAAAATAGAGTAGCAGGGAGCAGATAAGCGGTTGTATGTTCAAAAACTGCAGTGGACAACTAGCATGTCAAGAACCGTCAAGTCACTAAAATACGTACGACACAAGTGTGCACTTCAGTGGATTTTCTGCGTTCAAACACTAATGTTAGGGCTGTCAGCCTCTCACAGGCTACGGAGAATAAAAACAGGAGTATTTTAAGATCAGAGAGAGAGAGAGACAAAATGTTGTTCTTTGTAATCATTTATCAAAATATAATGACTTTCTTTACCTATGAAATTACTTTTCTTTATAGATGACATCAAGGGTGTAACTTTGGTTTGAGAAGTGGAGGGGGGGCACAAAATGGGGGGAAATTTTTTCGATTTGAATCCCATTTTCTGCATTTACATGCATTTAGGGATTATGGTGATACAAAATCCAGGAAATAATTAAGTTGATTATAATGATAAATTCTGCCAAACATAATAGTAGGTATAACAAAAAGATCTTACTTTTTTATTGTTTAATAGGGGCCGATTACCAAGACTTGAGAATCATTTTAGTCAATGAATGTTTTGTAAATAAAGAAACTTTCAGTGAGCTATTTTTACAGTGTGGACGTGACGTTCCTGGACGAGGATGCGCGCATCGGCACAGGCTCTCTGTGTGCTGCTCCTCCGTGGCGATGACGGCGTTAAAAAAAAATCTTAACAAACGAATTTGAAAGTGGGGGGGGGGGGGGCACAAATGGGATTTTGAAAAGTGGGAGGGGGGGGGGGGGGGGGGCATGTCCCCCCTGTCCCCATAGGAAATTATGCCCGTGGATGACATCACCAGAACCCTTTTTTCCAAGACCACCCCACCTGTCATAGAACCTGTTCCAATCAAAAGTGGTTGTCGTCAAGAGCACATGAAGGGCACTCTTGAAGGGTCTTAAAGTCTCATATGTGCAAGGTTTGTGCACCCTTTATGAAGACATATGACACTGACACATTTATTTTGAATCAAAATATTATCTTGATAATGTAGCAGCAACATTTTTATTTATAGCTTTTAAGATTGCTCTAAAATACAGTTGAAAATTAAAATTGATTTTATATATGTTGGATAGTACACACACTATGCAAGCACATACAATATATAATGTAGCCTAATATGCTGAGCAAGCAATCTCATTGGCTGCTGGATAAGCAGAGGCCAACCAGCCTGTGCCATGGGGTGATGATATGATTGCTTTCAGATTACATGTAAATGACCTGTTCAGCTTGCCCTGTAGAGTATTTTAATACGCTTTTAAAAATGAAATCAAATACATTAATTTAATACAAAGTTTGCAAAATTAACTCTTTAAATTTACCATCCTGTCATTTAAAATATTCTGTGCTTTTTACATCTTGATGGAGCAAAATTTTGACCAGGAGTTCTATAAACAGGTGTAATGTCTTTGAAAATGTCCACAGAAGAGAACACTGCACCTTAATTTATACTAACCTTCACTTTGTTGCAGAATAAGCTGCAATATGCCAATACTGTAATAATGATATTGTAATTTATGCCAATAGTCAAAAAGTCTTGCCTGTTTTAATTATAGAACATAATTGTGGCTCTAAATCGATTTAATTGTGACACTAAATTACCAGGCTTGATGACCAGCTGATGGCTTTATGGAAGACCACCCAAGCACTGCCTGCTTAAAAATTAAGTGCACTTAGAGATTTTTTAAAGCGTTATAATGCTTGCTACGCCCCTAGCATTGACTGTACATACAGACCATATTCAATCTACACCTGTGTCTGCAAGTCAATTTTAGAGTCACATCTGTCTAATGCTCTGAATAAATATGATGACCTACACGGTGTTAAAGCTCTATGGTGTATTCATTAAGAGGAATAAAGCCCTTGGACAGTCTTGTAAGAAAAATGTGTACGAACAAGATGCTGCCTGAGTGTGTGTGTGTATGGGTTTGTACTTAAGCAATTAAATCTCTTTGTCTCATTTCAGGGTCATTCGAAGGCCAAAAACTCTCCTCTTGATTCAGTCTCACTGATAATGTGGCCTATTTAAAGTCCCACTGTGGTGAAAATCAAGTTTTTACCGTTGTTTATAATTATGTCTATGTGGTGTTTTTAATATGCTTTATTTGCACACACCATGTGCAAAACTCATAAGTCAACACCATTGCTTGTATTTTCTCCTTAAAACTGCAGTGAAAAAAGACTCTCAAAAACGCGATTTGAAATCGCCAGTGTTTTTACGTCTAAAAACGACCTTTTAACCAATCAGGTCAACGTGCCGGCGGGCTTTAGCATTTCATCATTACTATGCTGCGAAGCAGGGGAGTCTTAAGAGAAGCCAGGTTATCCCAATATAAAATTGTGTACATTTAACAATGTAGCGGCTGAATTATGTATATGATGTATATCACGATTTTATGATGAACTATATGCCTTTCTCCACTGACATTCTAAGTAAGTGTTTCTAAGGATGCTGATTTTTAGAAGGCAGCTGTCTGACTCTGAGAATGTGAACTGGATTATGGTTTGTGTAACATAGCAACACATGCTGTTTGATAACGTAGTCAAAGGCTAATAATTGCCGTTATGTGTCTGACGTTGTAAAGAGCGATACTATTGTGCAGCATTTACTACAGTTGAGCAAGTGGATCTCTGAGCTGGAGCTGATGTGAGTGAGTGGAGGCGGGGCTCATTTGTATATTCATGGATCCGCGTATACTAAATGAAGCAAGGGTGTAGATACATTCCAGCTATTTTAAGGCATGAAGACATTTTTTCACAGGATTTCTTTTTTTAAATATGTCATTTTGGTGTTCAAATATGAGTTTTAAGGGATCAAATTATTGATAACAGGGGGACTTTAAGTGATGAATGTTTAAAAAAACACTAAAGTCTATGTATTGCTATATTCAAATACAGATGAAAATGTATGACCGGTTACTTTTGTAAAAACAAACAGAAAATGTGTTTACAGCACATATACAATGTTGAAAATACAGGTTCCTAAATGGGATTTTCAGAGTGATGCCATTTAAGAAAGATTTTTGACTACCCATAGAACTGGTCATGGAACAGTTCTTAAAATATTTTTTTTTTCTTAGTGTGAAGCACTTTAAATAATCTGAAGAACATTTTTAAAAATAAAGATCCTTCTGTGCAATTGGAAGGTTCTGTTTATATTTAAAGGTGCCTTGTGTAATGTCCGCCAAAAAATCAATTCATACTCCACATACCAGATGGGGGCAGTATACTTCCAGAAAGTGAGTTGGTCTAGAGTAACAAACGAGAAACGGCATAGTCTCTATGCTCCGCCCCAACCTTCACAACGACCCTAGAGCCATAGCCGAAGCCGAGCCAACTCCTAATAGAGGACGTATTGACTCCAGAGGAACGTTGGTTGATGTCAAGTGATTTTTAAATATGACATCTTCAAGCTACTCCCCTTCACCTTTACCAGTGAATATGTTCATTTTCGTTTTGTTCATATTACATTTTTATTGTTAGTTTGAATTACAGTAATTTGACAGACAGCATTCGCTGATGTTGACCAAGCTAGAGCCATTCAGAGCTGCCAACTCTCACGAATTCACCGTGAGACACACGCAATTGACACTTTTCACACGCTCACGCCACACATCAATTTTCTCACGCACAGAAAAATCGCAAAGCAAAGAGGACACGGAGACCGACAGACTAGACAGAGCAGGTTAGTTATGATATAAAAAAATCTCAGCTCTCAGATTCTGTCAATTTTATTATTTATTCTGTTTGCAATTCAAACAATAAATACCGTTTTGGCGCTTGTAAATGTTACATGACAGATCCCTAGCGCACGTGAACCGATCATCTCTACTAGCTAATAGTAAAAAAACACGAACACTGTTGAAAGATACAGTAGGCTACAACTTACCAAAATGTATTCCTCATACATAATATCGACCAATCATTTTTTTTAATCTGCGTGCAGAGGTCAATAACATAGCTGGAGAACAAATATGTCAGATTTACCTCAGGAAAGCCATTTAATAAACATAATATAGGTCACATAGTTGGCAAGAAAAAAAGAGCTATAGAGAGTATTTTGCTATATATGTGTACGGTTAGCCATCGCCAACATTAGCACTTTTATCGAACAGCTTTTCGATACATTTCTATGTTATAACTTCCCGAAAAAACGACACAAACATATAAAACAAACTTCTAGCAAAATACTAACAGCATCTTACTTACCAATCCAAAAGAAATGTTGCAAGTTCAGGTGAGACCGGGGTGCTCTCTGCACACGCAAGGTCTCTCGCTCACTCTCCCTCTCTGCCGTGCGCGCGCTACGCGGTTTGGAGCAGTCTCTGTCTTGCATGCACGCTCGCTCTAGATTCCAGGAGATTTTAACTAATTTGCGGTATAAATAGTCGATCACGAGTGGCTCAACAGGGAGATCTATAGATAAACTCATCTTTCAGGCATTTGACTGACCGGGTTGACACTTCAGCGTGACAAATCGGGGTGTTGCGTGTGAAACCAATCAAATCCGTGTGTCTCACGGCCAATGCGTGAGAGTTGGCAGCTCTGCTGGTTGTGGTGGTGGTGGTAAGGGTCTCTTGCCAAGGGCTTCAGCCATTCTTCCGCTCTCTTCCCTGAACTGAAATGTAGTAGTGGGCTGTACTTTCCACACGATTGACATCAGGTTCAAGTACGCCCACAAGCCGCGCGAGTTATTCGTGTATTGCAGTTTGGCTGGTGGTTATGTTGCCCGCATACCGCCTCCCATGGCCGAAACTGGTATTATGACACCTGTCGGGCCGTGGCTAGTAATTTAGCATGCTAATTCAGGTTGATATCTCTGCAGCACTATAACTTCGCCCTTATTTCTTCTCATTCTTTTGATGTGTGTAGCTCATTTTTTGGATATTTTTACCTCAATTCTTACACATGGCACCTTTAAAGTTTAGAACTATAGATGCCAATAAGCACCTTTATTTTTTAAGAAAGTGCAATGGTAAAGAATAGATAAAATAGTCACGGGCACAGTGATTAAACTAAATTAAAAAGAAGAAAATATCACACAATTTTTAAAACCATAATATCTAGGTGTGCTAGCATGATGAATCAAATGAAAACCCCACAATCTGCCTTTAAGAACAACCGTGGCTAATATCCGCTTTTAGCTAACACATGGACTGAATATACATTACTGCTGCTCTAAAGATCCTCTGTGGTTTCTTCACCCAGTGGTACCATAGCTGTGTGGTTTCACACCTCAGTAATGCTATGCTAATCCTCCAACTGGCCTCCTAAAGCACTGCAGTGTTTGGGTTCATGGGAAATGGAACAGAAGAAATGGAGAGGAATAAAACTTGTAATCCAGTAACAGGATTAGGGACTGCGGAGAATCCAAACACACAGGAAGACGGAAGGGTGGGAGGCCTGACATTTGGCGCTATTAATGTTTAAAGAGCATTGCAGAAAATCCAGCGAGAAGCGTGAAGCAGGCATAACCGATAGCATTTTTAGTGTGTTCCCAGCAAATATCCAAGGTCTATTTAAACCGCTCAGGCCAATGATGCATTTGGGAATGTTTAAAAATATGCTTTCAATTGTCCTTTGTGGTGTACATAGCTGCTTCAAAAAAAGGAGTTGTTTGAAGTTTGGACCTCTGGACACTGGAGAATGACATCTAATCAATAAAGGGATCTATGCTTTGTGAATGGGTTTGTCTTGCTATCCTCTTTTTTTTCTGTTCTATTCAGGGTCAAAAATGAACACCTGCAAGCACCAACTGAGAGTTAAAATATTGGTCGGTCAGTAAGAAACTAACACTTGTATTGAGCAAGGATTAAATTAGTCAAAAGTGACAGTAAAAAAAAACAAAAAAAAAACATTTTAATATATTGTTCTTTTGAACATTTTATTCATCAGAGAATCCTAATAAAATGTATGTTTTCCACCAAATAAGCAGCACAAATGTTTCACGAGCACCAAAAATCTGCATATTAGAATGATTTCTGAAGGAATATGTGACTAAAGACTGGAAATTCAGCTTTGCCATCCAATAAATAATTTTTTTTAAATTTTTGGTTTTCATCATATTACCTTTTTTTTTTCTGATCTAATGAATATATCCTTGGTAAATTAAGACTTATTTCAGACCCCAAACTTTTGAATGGTAGTGTACATTCAAATAAAATTTAATAAGAATTAAGAATATAAGTGACGTGAACAATTCATCGAAAGATGTCACAGTATGAATCAGTGAATGAGTCATTATGGTAAAAAGAATCATTCAATTTAACTACAGCTCGTTTTAAATTTAAAGAGATTATTCACCTAAAAGTCTGTCATTATTTACTCACCCTCATGTCGTTCAGACCTGTATGATTTTTTTCCCCTTTATGAAACACAGAAGAAAATATTTTGAAGAACTGTTTTTCCATTAAATAAAAATAATTGTAGACCAAAACAACACTGAAACACAATAACTTTCACTGTATATGGGGGGGGGGGGGGGGGGGGGTTAAACTTTTAAATCTCATTTAACTTCTTTATATCTTTCTCTTAACAAAATTCTTTTCTTGGTGAACCATCAATTTTAGTGAGTCACTCTGATTATAGAATTAAGTTGTCACTCTTGTTCATTTTTCTTTTGTATTACCATCATGATTTGTGAAAGATTTCACAAATCACGTTTCAGAAACAAAGACTGGATCTTGTTCATTATTCACTGAGCAATTCAATGACCTGCACTGTTTGACACAAATATGCAACATGGAAATAAAATAAAACCCTAATGTATATTGTCAATTGTGCATCCTCTCATTTCTAACAGAAAATACCAAATAAAAACTAATTTTCAGAATCAATATGTGATTTCAATCATCACAATTCTCACTCTGGGTTTAAGAGGGATCCAAACACTCTTTCGGTACACAAACCAAACTAGATCAAAATTAGATTTCGTAAAATCAACATCCAACAACAGCAGCATATTTTTGATCATCCGAAGACAGCGAGTCAAGTGAATTAAGAGTCACAAAAGACAAAAGCATGTTATTATAAAGATATCACAACTGCCCAGCAGAAAGACACGTCAGCGGACAGTAACGCTGATATTATAGCTGTCAAGGTATAGTTTAATAGATCAATTTGTCAAATTTTTGCAGAATGTCAATAAAAGTTGTCTGGAGTATCGACACATCAAGATCACAGCTCAAAGCAGGTGAAGACGACCCTCGAAATAATGTAAAATACCAAATACAAAATATTGTGACTATATATTTGAATCGGACATTGATTGCTTGACACATTAAATAATATTAAATGCTTCAATGTTGTGCTTTATTTGACATTTGCTGCTTCTCATAAACCCATATGATTTTCAGCCTTGAACGGTGAGGAAATTCAATGACTGTTGGCTTGTCTTAGTGCTTACTTGTTCAGAATGCATTCTGTGCAGTAGATTGGCAAATGATGAAGTGGATGGATATATGAACACACCCACATACACACGCACACACACACACACACACACACACACACACACACACACACACACTCGTAACACAGTGTTGGCATTTCGGTTGCACAGAGCCTTGAGGATCTATTGATTTATATAAGTATATCTGCTTCCTTTGCTCTTTAGAATTAAACTGTGCTCACAACATCAGCTTTCGCGAGCCAAGTCTAACCAGCAATTGTGCATTGAAGTGTTAGACCGAACAAGACAACCGTCACACACACACACACACACACACACACACACACACACACACACACACACACACAGCATGGCATTTGACGCGTGTGTGCCCGCTGAGTTGAGGGAAGGGAGGATAAGAGAACCAGATCTGGTGACAAGGACAAAATAGTATATCCATTTACCACTTCTATTTATCACCCAGTGAGCCATGGAAACCCGCTGATATTACAGACAGAGAGACCGGCACAAAGCACAGAACAACACACATACATGTACAGCACAGCAGGAGCGCCGTGGGGCATTCTGGTGAGGTGGAGGTGGCAACAGACAGAATAAAACCAGATGCAGAGGTGCGTCAATGCTAGCCACGTTCACATCCATGTGCGGGCGGATGGATGGGTGGGTGTATGCACTTGTTAACAAATGAAGAGGTTCTCGGTAGAAACAGTGTGGGTTAATTAGCCGTCTCAGCCGATTGCTGATAAATTGATTTAGGGCATGAGTGAGTTTTAATCTGTTTCCCATGAAAAGCTTGAATTGCTTCATGAAGTGTTTAAAGGGTCATTTAGATAAAGGGTACAACTCAGTCAGGCAGTGCTTGGCTGAGAATACATTCTCAAAGAAGAGAATAAATAACACCAGTAATATTCTGACAGGTGCAGAGGCAGGCAGGGAATGCAGAGAAACACATGCATTCATTCACACTGGCACACCTTAAGAGTAAAGGTTGAGACTGTTTTTATTCAATACAAGCCTAGGACAATGCACACATATCACACTAATATGAAGAAAGCTGTCCATTAGCATTTCCATTATTCTCACTGCAGCCTCGGAGGTATGTGACCTGGATGCTGTGTTCTTACTTAATGGACAAATCTTGCTTGATAAAAAAAAAAAAAAAAAAAAAAAAGGTTGTGACAATACATGTTTTTGTAGTGCTATCACCTGTTAAATTTTGCTTGTAAAAAATAGCCTAGTTTTGAAAGTAAGACAATTGTTGACCTTGTGCACAATGTTAGAAAAATGTCACATAACCAAAATTAGTTATTATATTACAACAAAGGTGTGTTTTAAGTTACTATGTACAGTAACAGCACATATCACCATCAAACAGCACATCATTTATGCTAATTATTAATGCATCCATGCTGTTTTCTAAATGTACAATCAGGGTTTTTCATGTATTGAAAATATTTTGTTCCCACGAAAATTAATCTTTGTCCCGCCAAAGATTTATTTGATCATTTAATCATGACAATAGCTGCCGTCCTGCAGTAACAGGCTGCTTTACAATGCTTCTGTGAGTGTTTGTGCATGTGCTCTGTGAGGGTTTCTATTTACAACATGTTTTTGCACCGTTGAGCTTTGAAGTCAATTACAGACATTTCGGTTGAACATGTGAACGCAATGGCCATTCAGATGCATTTAAGTTAGTCAGAATCTGTTAAAAATTTTTGTTGAGAGCGAGTTCTGAACACTGGCAAATCCTGTCATTATAAAATGAACACAGTATAAACTGGATGTCAATAAGAGATTGAATGCAGAGCGTAGACAGCATCATTGATTATAATGGGAGTCTGCAAGAGTGCAGCTTTGTGTACCTTGCGTTATAATTGACAGCTTCAGTGATTTAGGTTACACTTTATTTTAAGGTGTTTAAAGTATAATTATATATTTGAGTAAGTAATATTAAGCAAATACATGTACTATTAGGATTAGGATTTGGTTGAGGGTTAGTTGCATGTAATTACGCCCAATTATAATGGCAGCATCTTTGCTCACTTTCTGTATATAAAGGTCATGCTGCTAACTACACATTTGCAAAGTTTCTAGACTGACAACCGTATTTAAATGAATGATTGAACCCGATTGACAGATAATAACCATAGCAATGGGCGGAACAAAACAATCTGATAAATTGAAGTGTAAATGCAAAATAACAGACCTGCCACTTTTTCTATGTAATGTGTTCAATTGTTGTTTCTTTATCACAAACTGTTTCTCTGCATTTTTTTGGTTTTATTATCACTAGGGGCTTGCAGCTCACATTGGTAACTTTGTACTGTGTGTGGATGACCATGTTTGTCCGCCACCATCGAAGACCATTTCAGACTCAGGAAAAACCCTCTATATAATGTTGTAGGATTTGCAGCTGTGATTCACCCCCATAATTCTTACGCATTATTTAAAATTAAATTCCACTGCAGCACCTCTACTTCCAACAGCTTTGTACACTTAACAAGCGTAGGAAGTATAATTCCAGCTGTTGATTTACTGTATAATTACTGTTCACGCTCTGTTTCTTAACGCTCCGAGTCACTCCCCCGCTGTCAATCTTTCAGCTGCTTCCTGGCCCACCTCCAGTCCCCTAAGCCAGACACCTTTTTATTAAATCCCGCTCTCATCCCCTTCTCTGCCATGCATGCTTGTTTATTCTGCTATTCCAAAAAGAGTCACAAATGAGCTCCTGGATCGACAGGCCACACCGGTCTTCAAAAGGTGCAGATAGAGATGAAGTCAATGATGCATTCCCCTTCACAAACAGCATGCAGCGCCAGCAGTTCCTCCCTTCCGGAATATCTGCGGATTGAGAGACTTGCACACAGAGCTCATGCCTCCCTCCAGCTTAAAGCATCTTAACAGCACAAGAGCGTAGAGGATTAGATGTACAGAGCCTGATGGATGAACGGCTTTGCACTGGGCTGTGTGCGACGGGCTGTGGCCCTCGGTGGTCCATCTGCTCGGAGAGGACAGGAATACACACACCAACACGCACACCTGTCAAGTACTCTGCAGAGTCCTAGGGAGTTATCATCGGTGGCGGTGTAGCGGCGAACATGACCTTGACGTAATGGCTTCGGGGAATTGATACATTAGAGCAGAGGAAAGTGATGTGCGTTCTTATATTTTCTAATCTGCAGTAATGCAGCCTTGCGGGGGGAAAAGAAGAGTATACTGAAAAACTGAATGCATAAAGTCATAAATCAAAGAGATCAGGTCTCAAATACAAATGAGGGAGCGCATTGAGGCCATGTGTAAAAAAGAGGAGAGGTAGACGGCTAGTGATAAATGAGAAAAGGGTGGAGGGGAGATACAATGAGCTTGCTGTAAAATGTATGAATGATGGAGTTAACAGAGTGAAACAGTTCAATGGGTTGTGAAAAAGAGCAGGTAGCCAAAAAGAACAGAAACAGAGGTCAGAGATTCAGGGATAAAAAGCTGGAGAAAGTCAGTGACAATTCAAATTCAAACAGGTTGAGTTTCAGTTTATAAAGAAACTGCCAAAGAGACTTATAAAGATGCCAAAAAGCCCTTTTCGTGAGCAAGTCATTCGGACAGGTTTTGTGAACTGGGTCAAATGATTCATTGAAAAAAATCTTACTCCAAAGAACGATTTGGTTACAAATTGGACATTGCTTATTCTCTCATATGTTTTTAAATTAAAACTAATAGATTTCAACTTGTTTGTGATATGGAGATTACATTAAGGACCAGATTTACTAAACGTGGCAAATTATACAGCGCTGATAGAAGTGGAAAGTGCAGCTTGTGATCTTCTGAAGACGTGCAAATTAAAGAACACAGACACAACCGGATAATTTCCATAATGACCAAGCAATCTACCAAGAGCAGCGCAAATTAATGTCTGGTTTAAGACATGCTTTCTTTGGGTGGTAAATAACGGTGCAAATGCCAGTAAATTGACTAGCGCAAACCTTAGTAATTCACCTTTCATTATTCATTTAAATACACTCCTGCCAAAAAATGTGTGTCTGAAAGGGAAACTCCTACAAATGCATAAGCTATAAATTCAGCCAGAAAAATAACTGTCCATGCCTTTTCAGCACTAATTTTTCACTGCATGACAGTAGTTTTTTTAACGCCAAAAGAGGGTTTGCACTGGTGCAAGCTGTTTGTAAATCTGTCCCTAAAACTGCCCCTATCCAAACTTCTAATCTTTAACTAAAATTAATGAAAATATTAATTAAAACATTCTAATCTAAAAAAAAAGTTAAATAAACAATCTGCAAAATGTGCAAAAATATGATCATTGAATATTTTTATATTTAACCATTTCCAATCAAGATGATCAAATTATGCATACAATTTGAACAATTTTTTTTTATAATAAATTATAAATTGTGTGCATTAGGATACATAAAATGCTAATTGCAATATTAGCTAAAGCTGTCAGCCATTTTATTTTCACATTCCCATCACAAAATGCTATTAAACAGAATATTTTGTGGTGGAAATCAATCAATTTATCAATCTACCTCTGCCTTGTAAGCACCAACCAACTCACAATTACAGCAAAATTCATTAAACGTGCTATGGATTTATTAATTTGCTAATTTTTAGTGCTATCCATCGTGCTATGGATTTATTAAGTGCCCCTATTATTGATTTCTTAAAATGACCTTTCATGTAGTGTCTAACATAGCTCTAAGTGAATGAAAACATCCTGCAAAGTTTTAAATCTGAAAGTGCACCGTATATAAAGTTATTGTCTTTCAAAAGAGTCGACTCCGAGTCAATTAAATGAATCGTTTTTCAAACGAGTCATAAGCCGTTTCGTTGTGACGTTGTTCGTTGTTTCGTTTTTTTACCTTAGAAACATGTAAACCTGTTGTAGGAGACTCCAAAACAACATTAGGGAACTTTAAAATAGCATAATAAGGACAATTTAAGATGAAATGTTTGAAATGTTCAGTATACTGTATATTTCACCATCGCACTTCATTTCTCATTTCCTCATGTTTCCCTCTAACTGTTGAGGGCACACTTAGCAGCTGGGGCTTGGCAGCCCTTCACTCACCCACACATGGACCCCACATCACCACTGCCCACGCCAAGCTCACCCCCACCTGAGAGTGTCAAAAGCCAGCGCTCATCTCTCTCAACCTCTCTCCTCCAGGTCAGCAGTGCCACAGATGCACTTAAAAATCATCATCTGCTCTCTAACACAGTTAGATGCTCCCCGGACCACTCTCGACACCAGCTGCACCGACACGCCGCTCGGCTATAAACAGTTCAGAGCTGCAAATATATTGTCTGTTTTCCGAAATAAGCCTGTCTCTTTGTATTGGCTCAACCACCCACTTTGAGGGCAGTGGGTTGACTGAACGATTTTTGGATGACTTTGGCCTTTCATAACAACTTAACCACCTACACTAAGCTATAGACTAAACACCTGCACAGGCAGGACGGTAAAAGCAAGGTTATTACTAAGCATTTTTGCTTCCCTTAGAGCACCACTTGAAAGGCAGCACTTTACAATACAAAAAAAAGCTGATTTTGATTTAAAAAAAAAAAAAAACCTGCTCTGCCGATATGTCCCCGAAACATTGGCTGAAGGCCTACCTCTCCTAAGCAGGCACTACAAACTTGAACAAGATCCAAAAGCAGTCGGCCCACTTCACACCAACATGCTGACCCTGTTACCAGGCCTCAAGCAGGCATTCAGAAGCTGGCAGAGTCGGAGTGGAACAGGCCTGCCCCCATCACTCACCTACACACTAACCTCTCATAGGGGTCGTTCCTCACAGCCAGACACGCACTTAATCGTTTCCAATCTTCACGTGAGGTCTTCCATTCTACTTGGCCTCCCCAGAGGATCAAGATCTCCCCTAGGGCAATTATGCTAAAGTTGAACCGGTCTGGAGTGAAAGTCCTCAGCGGAAAAGAAATTGAGATAAAGCAGGCCAAAGAATTGCGAAGAGCAGGGCGACTCAACTTCTCAAAGCTCTGGAGCCACAAAGGAGGACCACTAGCCTCAAGGGCTGCACTGCCAATTAATACAGTAATTATTTTATATTGAAGGAAAGTTCATGTAAAAAAAAAAAAAAGTGTTATCATTCATTGTATAACTTTATTTCAGAGCAGAAGGTATTTTGATTGTTTTTTTCTTTTGTGTTTCTGCATGAAGAAAGTCAGGGAAGGACATGAGGATGAGTAAATGATGACAGAAAGGTTGTTTTGGGGTGAGCTATCCCTTTAAAACTTAGTAGTATATATGACCAAAATTGTATATAAATGAGTATTTTATATTCTGTAAATAGTAAATCTCATGAAAATTTCAATCACATTTGAGGGACAATATTAGTTTCTGTCTTTATATAGGCTAGCTTGTCTTACAACCAGGGTTAGGTGCTTCTAAACATCAGTGTTATTCACTTATTGTTTAATTTTAGGGATAAGTGATTGTTAGGGTTTTTAAAAACCAAAAGCCCCAAAATAGTAATTATAAATACGACTGGATAAAACATTTAAAGTTGTTTTAAGCACACTGCACATCAGTTGAATCCAAAATTAATGTGGCAAACTGTGAGCTTGCTTTGAAATATAACACGACCGGAGAATCACAAGTTAAACCTAAATCTGGTTTCTGGTTAAACTGAGTTTTACAGCTTACACATTTGAATTTAATGTGTGGCTGGTTATGGCTTGATCTAATGCATTCACTTCTGAGAGTGTGATCTGAAAGTGAGAAAGACACTGATGAAAATATAGTAATCTGAGTAAAATCATCTCACAGCCATAAATTGTTTCCCCCCCTGAGCCAACATAACCCAACCTTATCAGCTGCATTCACACCTGCCAGCTGAGTGCAGCTAAATCCAATGAACTGTACAAAGATCGTCAACCTGGTAAAAAAAAATCAGTACCAGAAATATTATATTAAGCTGATGGCATTAAAAATAATATAATATAATATAATATAATATAATATAATATAATATAATATAATATAATATAATATAATATAATATAATATAATATAATATAATTAGGGCTGTCAAATGATTAATCACGATTAATCGCATTATATAATATAATATAATACAATATATTATAATATAATATAATATAATATAATATAATATTGTTGTATGTGTTACTTGCAGAAAAAAATGCATTTTGTCAGCATATGCAACCGCTTGTATTGCTGTCATTGGAATTTCTTTTTTTTTTTTTTTTTTTTTTTTGCAACCAGATGGTGTAGTTACAACATCAACCAGAAGGGGTGAACTGGACCATGCTAATCATGCTAATCAACCTCTTGGTCTGAACATGGTAATATGCAGAGTTTCTTTATGCATTCACAATTTAAACAGCATCCACTGCTCATACAGTCTGTAATTTAATGAATTTATAGTGTAACATCTTTCATAGTGTTTCACCAACCCCATAATAACCACCATTCACCAGTGTTTTAGTCTGCCTTTACACGGACCCACATGGAGAATTTTATTCCAAAATACGCAAATGGATTTCTAATGTAGTCAGAGCTTTGCTCAAGTCACCCAAGTAATTCATCCAACACTCCAGTTTTTCCCTCCGGAGTCTGTAATATGACTTTAATCACTTTAACTGCCATTTTATCGTAGGAAATCAAATTCGCTCGCGTTGTAGAAGAATCCCTCCTCCGTCTCTGTGAAATTAGGGAACAATCAAATCAAGCTCAAATGAATACTCAAGTAAGCCTTTTCCTCCTCCTCAAATGTCTTCATTAATTTACCATGAATGGCTCACTCATTTCTAAAAGACAATGAAGACAAACTAGGGAAAGACTTCAGTGAAGTGGGGATAGAAACAAGGACATAATAGCGATATGTATCACATAGTGAAACATCTTTCTTTCAAAGTCTCTGTAATGCAGACAAAAATACATTCAATGTTGCAATGAGTTATACATAATTTAAGGCTGTTTCACTCTTGGTTAGAATGCTTAGTCTGAATCTAAATTTGATTCTGGGTCTGAACCGCAGTAATATGCGTCATAAAAGTGAGTACCATACTAGCACCAACTGCTTCCCACAGTAGCTAGCTATTTGACTCAGGAGAAGATGCCAGCTTCACTGTTATAAGTATTTATAACCCTCTGTCTATACCCCGAGATGCTCTCCGAAGGCAATTTATTCAGAGACAAGCAGCTTTGAGAAAAGCATTATACTGGAAAGCAAATTATATGTCATCAATTGTGGTTTACTTCCAAAAGCTAGGACAAATTGCTTTCATACCGACTCTACCAGCTTTAACATGAACCGTATCCCACACCACGTCAGAAAACTGCTGTCACACCAACCAAACCAAAGTCTTTCATCTAAAGGACAAAAAGGATTTTTATTATAACAAGAGAAACTACAAATGATATCTCTTCAATATCTCACTTGTTTCTACTAAACAGTGATGAGATCAAATGGAAATCAAATGAAGACTTTCAATTAAAGTCCCCCTGCAGACAGTAATTGTATACCTTAAAACTAATCTTTGATAATCAAAAAGGTATATTTAAAGTTTTAATTTCACTTTAGATTAGGGTCGAGTTCTCACCATTATGATTAGGGATGTAGAATATGGTCATACAGAAAAAGGCATTCAAATGTGCTTTATAACTACTAATAAACAGCCAATATCCTGGTAATATGCATGCTAATAAGCAATTAATTAATAGTGCGATTTGGACCCCTTTTTTTTCAGTGAAAATGTCTTCATGGCTGTGGTCAGAGTCAGACTCGTCTACAAGTGGATGTATCAGAATGAGACATGATGAGCGCAGCATTTTATATATCGCTCTCTACAACGTTGGACACATAACGATAATTTATATGATTAGCCTTTGGCTTGACAAAGTTATCAAACAGCTAATAATGTGTTGCTAATGTTACACAAACCATGTTCCCATTCCCAAGCTCAGAGTCAGACAGCTGCCTTCTAAAAATCAGCATCCTTAGAAATGCATTGATCCTCATAGAAAGTCAGTAGAGAAAAGCCCCGCCCCACGCGTTGAGATGTGACGGTGGGAAACAGCCAGTTTCAAATCGTGTTTTTGAGAATGTCTTTGGTACACTGCATTGGTGTTAACTGATGAATGTGCACATGGTTTGTCTTAAACAACCAAAAAAAACGATATTTTCACCAGAGGTGGTATTTAAGTCTCCTGCTTCTCAGATGTTTCTCCAAGGAAAAAGACCAGTACAGGGCTGTACAGTGCGACATATGCTACGAAAAAAAAACGGCCTGTGCGATGAATAAAGTTACCACAGTAGCACGCGTGCGATACAGTTTTGTGTTTGTGTGAAATGAGCATTTGTTGTGTGCTTGTTTGTGTGTGAGGTTAATCTAGGGCTGCAAAATTAAACGAGATAAACCGAAATCGCGATTTGACGGTGCGATTATGAAATTGTCAAGTTATAATTAAATAAGTAGATGCATATTGTGTCTCACGGTGAAGCGCAGCACTGTGATCAGAGCGGATCGATCGGTTTGCAGTAATAATAATAATAATAATAATAATTCATTACATTTATATAGCGCTTTTCTCTGCACTCAAAGCGCTTTACATAGAAGGGGGGAATCTCCTCAACCCCCACCAATGTGCAGCATCCACCTGAATGATGCGACGGCAGCCATATTGCACGTCAATTATACGGGCAATAACGTCAATTTCACGTTTTTGTTGTTTACACAGAGACGATAACGATATCGGTTTCAAAAAACTTGTACTTTGAAACCTGTTTTAAAAGGCTTAGTTTTCAGGTCCCCAAAATGCGTTTTTCTTGTAAATGAACAGCCAAAACACATAAAAAGTTGTCAAGTAAACGTACCCTAAGTGATGAAGTACACTACCCTGTAAAAATGAATTTTGATTATTTGTTTTCACAACTTTTTATATTTTGTCAAATCAACTTAGATAATTAATGTAGTTCAGATAGCATAATATTTTGAGTTTCTATTTATTAAACCAATCTCCTTTGTTGTATTAACTCAAATTTTTAATTTCAATGAACTCAAAATTTTAAGGCAACCAGGTAACTTACTTTTTTAAGTTAATCCAACTTTTTTTTTACAGTGTACTTGTGGTTGTCTTCAGAGATTGTAACAGACGTTTTATACTTGTGCTACGTTCTGAGCAATAAAGTTTCCCACTGGGCTGAGAGCAGCTTTAGGTTAGATACGAGATGATTTTAAGGGAAGATAAGATGTTCTGTTCTTGTTATTAGAACAGAAAGTACCCTAATGAAAGCTAAATGCTCACATTTGTCATGGAGTTTCATTACAATTTTTCATCCGGAAAGCGTCCTGTATTGACAAGACATCCATCAGCATGTTTAAAAAGTGAAAAGAATCACCATATAATGCTTATCACTGGAATGCAGTCCTCTGATTTTCCATCTGACTGATTCTGCCTTTCTGTTGCCAGGCAGGTGACATGTTTCATTTGACCATAAACTGTGAAATGACTAGAAAATATGAGCCTGGAATATTTAGGCAAAACAAATATTAAACGCACAAACGGCAAGTACTAGGGCTTGATTCTAAATACTAACAAAGTAATATGCTAATGTGAACTCTCTTTTATTTAAAAACTTTAATATAAATATATTAATAAAATACAGTAGCATAAAAATAACCTAATTCAATTAAAAGAATAATTTGTAGCTTTCAGATTTTTTTCAATTAAGTAAACACTGCTTCAAGTTTAAATACAAAATATTTTTTTGTTCTTTTGAACTTTCTATTCATTAAAGAATACCGAGAAAAAATGCATTTCCGCAAAATATTAAGCTGTACAAATGTTTTCAACATAAACAATAAGGAGGAGGAGTAGTAATGGAAAGATCATAATGACTTTATAAATAATATTATAAAAGTTATTTAAAATTGTGATCATTTATCTCAATATTACTGTTGTACTGTATTTTTGATCCAATAAAATCAGCCTGAGTGAGCATAAGATATTTTTATCTGGGGTGAACTATTCCTTTAAGAGCATAATGTGTTAAAGTGAGTCATCTAGAATTCGGTTTTTATTTCAGCCTGGTGCCAGAGTCCCAACACTTTTGATATCCCTACCTTGAATTAATCACGGCACACTGATTAAAAAAAATTCATTCACAAACGCAGAAAGCAGGGAGATATTTCCATCTATGTTAGATCAACACTAACAGGCCAGACAGCCAGATCATGTCGATGCTCAGCCAAGGGCCTCCACGACTTCCACAGAAAATACTTTCCAACAAAATAGACCACATTTCAGCAAAACAACTGGCGAATGAACTCTAAAATCTGCTCTTAAATCTTCCATTTATTTCAGTCTTCTCCTCCTACCCTCTCTAATCAAACGCAAAGAATGCTTCACACGCTACAAAAGCTCCCTATACTTGTTCCACTGCATCTCTATTTTCTGCTCCCTCTCTTCAGTGAATTTACAGGCTGCCCTCAGAAACTGTTCATTGGCGGCCGAGGTCCTTGGACGTGCGGCGTCTAGTGCGGTTGGTGCTCTTTGTGCCTGATACGGGAACACATAAGGGTGTGTGACTGTGGCAGGTCAGGTAGGAATGGTAATGACTGCATTATTCTCAGAGCTCTTCACATATGGAGGCTGCGTTTCCCATTTCAGCGCCTGATGGGTAGTCAAAGGAGATAGCCACTTGGGCAGGGAGCATCTGCTCTGTGCCTGATCATCAACTCAACCACTGATGGAGCGGGAAGAGGGGAGAGAGACAGAAACCACTAAAATACAACATATTCTACCCATGCAATGCTACAAATCAAATCTCAAAATCATTAATGTAATTGACCATCAGACATCATTAATTAAACATTATAGTCCCATCTTCACATATTGACAATAAAAAAAAACATTCACACACCATTTAAACTCAAATTCAAGTACATTCCTTGTGATTTCAGAAAATTTGTTTCACTCTGAATCACGATTCAACCAAAGCAGAAAAAATTTGCAGTGCACTTATGGTTTTCCTTTCAGGTCTTTCAGGTCTTCCAAATGGCTAATTTAGCTTTATAATAAAATTTGCCAAGGTACGTTGTTCTCTGTGTGTGTTCGCATACTTGTATCCAGGGTTTGAAATGAACTTTTTCACTCACCGGCCAATTAGGCTACTACTTTTTCACTCACCGGCCATTCAGAGCTTCTAGTAGCCAAAATACAACAACAACAAAAAAAATAGCAATAAACCAGATTAACTGTGTCACAGCTTATATAGCTTATAAAGTAAAATTATTTATATACAGATGTTATACAAAATGGAAAGAATATCTTATGGTTTTTGATGACCTTGCAATAAAAAAAAAGTATATATACTTTTTTTTTATTGCAAGGTCATCAAAAACCATAAGATATTCTTTCCATTTTGTATAACATCTGTGATTAATATCATCAAAATAATCAGAGAGAGAGAGAGAGAGAGAGAGAGAGAGAGAGAGAGAGAGAGAGAGAGAGAGAGAGAGAGAAACAAGGAGACAAACAACAAGAGGAGAGGACCAGATCAAATCCACCAAGAGGCGGGGGGATGCAAGACACCCGTTGCATCCATATATCTGGCAAAAGTTCAACGTTCAGTCAGGTAGAGCAAAGGATGAACAATGGTGCAAGATTGCTATCATGCTGAGAGACAGTTTAAGATAAATGGTCTGTCAGATTAAGGCAAATCTCAATTGTGTCCCTGGCAAAATTGTACATCCCTAGTCAGGTCTCAACAGAGAACGTGCATAGACATGACAATCCTACCCATGAGCTTAATTTGAATTACTTTCATATTTACTTTCTGTTGTTGTATGACCTCTTCTTGCAAAGTCAAGTATCACTGTTATATTGTTGTAGGAAAATACAGTACAGTTCCGCTAAATAGTTTGGGTCCTTAATTTGTTTTTAATGTTTTTATAGAAGTATATGCTCACCATGGCTCCATGTATTTGATTGAAAATAAAGTAAAATTTATATACTGTATTAAATACTGTAATATTGTTAATTATTATTAAAAAATAACCGCTTTGTATTTAAATAGTTTTAAAATGTATTTTTTATTCCTGTGATGGCAAAGCTGAATATTCAGCAGCCATTACTCCAGACTTCAGATTTGGTGCTCAAGAAACATTTCTAATACACGTTGAAAACCGTTGTGCTAGGATTCTTTGATGTATAAAAAGTTCAAAAGTAATAATCTCAACAGTAATTTCTCTAAAAATAATTTTTTGCTAATTTGACAAAACCTTATCTTTGTTAGCCAGCTAGATGACGTTATCTTGAAAAATCAGCAGAATTGACAAGAAAAACATAGACAACATCACAGAAAGCCAAACGCTTAAAGGGATAGTTAACCCCAAAAATGAAAATTCTGTCAGTAATTACTCACCCTTATGTTGTTCCAACCCCGTAAGACTTTCATTCATCTTCGGAACACAAATTAAGATATTATTGATGAAATCTGAGAGCTCCTTCATAGGCTACTAGGTAATTGCATTTGCCAGCTCAGAAAATGTAGTAAAAACATTGTTAAAATAGTCAGAGTGACTACAGTGGCTCAACCTTAAGTTTATCAAGCGACGAGATGTACGCAACTTGTTGTACGCAAAAAAACACCTAAAATAACAAATTAATTCAACAAACTCTCCTCTCTTCCCTGCCACTCTCTTACGCTATTCATTTTGCTGGGCTATTCACAAAGTACAGTTCTTTCGTGTTTTACGGCAGAACGCTGGTTCACTATTGGCTGAGCACGATCACATAAACACATGCATGTGTTATGGTGCTTACGTAAATTGCGTATCAGACTGGCATGGAGGAGAATAGATTATTGAATTAAGTTTTTCCGCGCAAAAAGTATTCTCATTTCTTCATAACATTAAGGTTGAACCACTGTAGTCACAGACTATTTTAACGATGTCTTTACTGCCTTTCGTGGTAATTACAATGCAGTCTGTGGATGGTTCAGAAAGCTCTCAGACTTCATCAACAATATCTTAATTCGTGTTCCGAAGATGAACGAAGCTCTTACGGGTTTGGAACGACATGAGGGTGAGTAATTAATGACAGAATTTTTTTGGGGTGAACTAACCCTTTAAGTATGCAAGCATAAGCATAAAAATTAATGTACAAGAGCAATTCATGTAAATTTGTCAGTGGCAACACAGCACTGGACTATTAATAGGAAATTGCCCTTGATGGCACTATATCTGACTGAAAAATAAAAACAAGTGGTATCACCCAACATTTCACACTATGGCCTGGTCCCAAATGGCACACTTCATGTGCACTTTCGGTCTTGTGGACTTACAATGGCTGCCACGTGCGCATGTCCGTTAAGTTCATGAGACCGTAGGGTGTCCCATTGGTCATTTTAGGTTTCAAAAGGGTGCTTGCAAGGACTTTTTCTGAGCCGCACTGATGCAAGTTCCGAAGCAGACTTCTTCCCGACAGTCAAAGCAGCGTTACGTCACAAAAGTGCAGACTCATAGGAAGACCACGAGTGTTTAGGGTGCCATTTGGTACAGGGGAATACAGTGAAGAAAATAAGTATTTGAACACCCTGCTATTTTGCAAGTTCTCCCACTTAGAAATCATGGAGGGGTCTGAAATTGTCATCGTAGGTACATGTCCACTGTGAGAGACGTAATCTAAAAAAAAAAAAAATCCAGAAATCACAGTGTATGATTTTTTAACAATTTATTTGTAAGATACAGCTGCAAATAAGTATTTGAACACCTGTCTATCAGCTAGAATTCAAAGACCCTCAAAGACCTGTTAGCCTGCCTTTAAAATGTCCACCTCCACTCCATTTATTATCCTAAATTAGAAGCATCTGTTTGAGGTCGTTAGCTGCATAAAGACCCCTGACCACCCCATACAATCAGTAAGAATCCAACTACTAACATGGCCAAGACCAAAGAGCTGTCCAAAGACACTAGAGACAAAATTTTACACCTCCACAAGGCTGGAAAGGGCTACGGGGAAATTGCCAAGCAACTTGGTGAAAAAAGGTCCACTGTTGGAGGAATCATTAGAAAATGGAAGACGCTAAACATGACTGTCAATCTCCCTTGGACTGGGGCTCCATGCAAGATCTCGTGGGGTCTCAATGATCCTAAGAAAGGTGAGAAATCAACCCAGAACTACACGGGAGGAGCTGGTCAATGACCAGAAAAGAGCTGGGACCACCGTTTTCAAGGTTACTGTTGGTAATACACTAAGACGTCACGGTTTGAAATCATGCATGGCACGGAAGGTTCCCCTGCTTAAACCAGCACATGTCAAGGCCCGTCTTAAGTTTGCCAATGACCATTTGGATGATCCAGAGGAGTCATGGGAGAAAGTCATGTGGTCAGATGAGACCAAAATAGAACTTTTTGGTCATAATTCCACTAACCGTGTTTGGAGCAAGAAGAATGATGAGTACCATCCCAAGAACACCATCCCTACTGTGAAGCATTGGGGTGGTAGCATCGTGCTTTGGGGGTGTTTTTCTGCACATGGGACAGGGTGACTGCACTGTAATAAGGAGAGGATGACCGGGGCCATGTATTGCGAGATTTTGGGGAACAACCTCCTTCCCTCAGTTAGAGCATTGAAGATGGGTCGAGGCTGGGTCTTCCAACATGACAATGACCCGAAGCACACAGCCAGGATAACCAAGGAGTGGCTCCGTAAGAAGCATATCAAGGTTCTAGCGTGGCCTAGCCAGTCTCCAGACCTAAACCCAATAGAGAATCTTTGGAGGGAGCTCAAACTCCGTGTTTCTCAGCGACAGCCCAGAAACCTGACTGATCTAGAGAAGATCTGTGTGGAGGAGTGGGCCAAAATCCCTCCTGCAGTGTGTGCAAACCTGGTGAAAAACTACAGGAAACGTTTGACCTCTGTAATTGCAAACAAAGGCTACTGTACCAAATATTAACATTGATTTTCTCAGGTGTTCAAATACTTATTTGCAGCTGTATCTTACAAATAAATAGTTAAAAAATCATACATTGTGATTTATGGATTTTTTTTTTTAGTTTATGACTCTCACAGTGGACATGCACCTACGATGACAATTTCAGACCCCTCCATGATTTCTAAGTGGGAGAACTTGCAAAATAGCAGGGTGTTTAAATACTTTAATACTTTATTTAGCATTCAGCTATCCAACCATGAACTCTTATTTCTTTCTGCTGCTACACAAAATGTACCTATTCTCTGATTTCTACCCGTATCTGTTCCTCACACCTGCTTTCTCCTTGTTATCAGTCTTTTTTAATTTGATTTCATTTTGTATCAGCTGCATAGAAATGCATTAGTCTTTTGATAAATAAAGTTAAATAAGCAACAGATTCAGACCAGCACAGCAGGGGGTTTCCTTCGCCAGCTTTGCGAACAGCAACCATCACAAGTCAAGGGAGAATTTTAAAGTATGGATTAAGAAAGTGCGAGTGAAGTATGGAAATACAAATATCTTCCTTCACTCAAAGGCATCCCAGTCTTAAGGCTAACGGTCAGGGGGCGTGCGGAAAATGTCAACATTGATTTGTTTTGAGAAGAGAAATGTCAGGAAGCTGTGCTGTCAGTGAAATAGAAATTTCCAAATGAGTTTGCCTAGTGGGGAAAGACTGTACACATCACTCTCACTCCATAGTTCAATTTCAGTCGGGCAGCATGGGGAAAGATACATTTTTATTACTTTCAACTGAGTGATTTCTTTGTATGATAGAGGATGTTTATCAATAAAAAGCAAAAAAAAAAAAAAAGATTTGAGAAAAACAAAAGTACTCAAATCCACAACAATATATTGATTCTCAAAACTCCACAGTGGAGAATTTAACCTGATTAATAGTCATATCCGCTTGCAATATTTGATTAGGACAGTTCATCCTACATGTATGTATGCATTTGGCAGATGCTTTTATCCAAAGTGACTTACATTGCATTTCAAGGTACACATTTACAATTTTATCAGTTCTTGCTTTCCCTGGGAATCAAACCCATGACCTTGGCGTTGCAAGCACCAACGCTCTACTGTTTGAGCTTCTGGCCCTCTATAGCATGTATTTGCTTAGGAAAATTAAATAATTCCAAGAACAGACTGGTTTTTATTCAAATTCAACTTTGGTCCTGGGAGATGGTCATACAGTGATTATATTCCAGGAAATCCATGGAAAAATAGATTGTGTAGCTGAGGGGAAAAACTCATCCTCCACAATTCTCTTTCTCAGAACTCACTGACCTTCAAAGAAACCAAAACCTAAGAGCACCAAAGGCCAGCATCAAGCATATCATCAACATTGCGTTAAGTGCCAGTAAGACAGTAACTATACATATATATATATGCTTATTTTATTTTATTTCATTTAATTGTATTATTTAATCCAAAGAGATCAGGGATGATTTCATTGAGTTCATTGTTGGGCATTTCTTTCTTTGAACAGCATTTACTGGATACATTAGACCAGTTTTAATCAGAGTGGCGTTTTTTTAATGAAGAGGAGAGTGAGTGTGACCAGGTGCTGCTGATGTTGGCTACACTAAGCACAGGTTTAATTGGATCAGATCAAATGACGGGCTAAAATAAAAGCCTGGTTTAATTAGCCGCCTGAGCCAGAGCAGTGCAGGCTCTCATGTTTCATTAAAGTGAACTGAGCCCAGTAAACGACACATCAGTGCCAGCCTGACCATTAGATTACACCTGGAAGAGAGCACACTCAAGGGTAACATCGCACTATTACAATGCTTTCACACATATAACATGCAGTAGCTGTTGGCTAGTGTAATGATTAGACTTAAGCGTGAAGCATTGTGTTCTTTTGAAGCTCTGACATATCTAAAATATCTATAGGCTATATTTCTAACACAATATTAGAATCCAAATAGTATCCCAAGGGAAAATGTTGTTGCTCAGAAGTAGAGCTTTCATATATCAGGATGAATCAAAAGCTAATCAAAATGTGCATTTATATGTGGTCCATGTCTGATAGCTCTGAGGTCATCTACACACTATAGTGAACTTCTGAAAGCTTACACAAGTTCACTTTCAGTGATAAACTCATTTAAAATGTTCTCAGGGAAAACAAAACAAAATATTGATGACTAATGCAGATTCTTGTCCAATCAATTGCTCTCTAAAATGAGTCCCTCCCTGCAATACCATCTGCCACCAATAGCAAATCATGGTTCATAGTGTTAACAAAAAGTGATTTCTTTATGAGACTCATACCTCCGACTTGCATTCGTTATCATGTCATGCATTTAAGTTGGATACGTAGCACGAAAGTAGCCTAAACAAAATGAAAGAGTTATGTTGGCAATAAATCTAAAACAACTACACCTGAATTGAATTGAAAATGGTGACAATTATTCATTTCTATCACTTATGTATTATGTATCAAAACAAAATGTTTGTTACATAAAGCAAAGCATGAAAGTTGAGTGATTAACTTTACGCTTGTTATCATCAGTTGTTTTCTGTACATCAGAGCTATGTAAATAAAATACAGTATAAACTAAAATAACTTGCATAATCATTCATTATAATTCACTACAGACTTGCTTTCCGCACACTGATTTCTAAAATACAGTAATTAGATTATAAATATTATTGTTTATTATAAATCAGTGGCATTACTTTTATTTAAAAAGTGGTTGTGTGTGTGTGTGTGTGTATTCTATCTATTTTTAGCCCTGAGGTTCTTCACATCAGTGAAGTCTGAATGGTCTAAATGTTCCTTATGGTCTGGTGGTAGAGCTTTTGTTAAGCGTGTCAGAAGTTCTGGGTTATAATCCGGCCTCGTATAGTTTTTATTTTTCTCTCATTATAACCAAAGATGTTCATCAGTGATTGTATATCAAGAGCAGACACACGTTAGCCTGGCATGCCAGACCTACATCAGGATGTTAGGTCTGGGAACTCACCATTGACAGGGCTCAATACGAGGGGCGGGATAAACGGTTGTCTTTCAAATTCCCTCTGCATGCAATAGGATGTCGCTACAACCAACCAGAGCAATGAAGAAGGTGACGTCTTTTACATCTTCGTTCTTTGTTCTTTGTTCTTGTTTCAAAGAAAAGCTTAACTTCAAATCATCCAGAGTCGCGGCCAAAGCCGAAAGACAGCAGCAGCCGCCATTCTTTGTTTTCAAGTAGCAGTGAACCGTCGCAACTCTGTGGTCATTATGTTAAGCCCGCCCGCCGACTCCACGATGTGATTGGCCTGACTAGAGTTTGTTTTTTCCAGCTCGAAAGTCAATGGAGAGTTGCTAGACTACACTGGCTGCAAATTAAATTTTGCTGCCGCTAGGGGGAGTCTAGATTTCTAGGCTAGACACACGTTTGTATGCACTATGTTTTGTGATTTACCCGGAACGAGGGAAGAGTTTTCGCAACGGCGTTAAGCAATTAAAGAGCTCACCTTTGTGAGAACCTGATAACAGCAGCAATGACAACATATTACACCACCAAATAGCCTCATATCTAACAAATGAACTAAACCAATATTCTTCTATAGTCAACTGGAGATGTTTCATTTGTATTCAAAAAGGTGTGAGGAAAATACAGTATCAACTCTGGCAAAAATTGGTAGGGACATGTCCCACCTGTCTCATGCGTAAATTGCGCCTTTGTTACAAATCAGTGCTTACACAATGTTTCAAATCAACATGTGCCTTCCAATGTCAAAACTCTGAAACTCGTGTATCATCTAGAATTCTGAGTCTCCCCACATGTAAACAAATCCGATCTATCATTCATGTGCTTGAAACTCATTAGACCACATTGGTGTGTTGACAACTTTGAGATCTCTTCTGAAACTCAAGAGGAGAAACATGAGATTACTCGAGAGAAATTGAGACATTAAGCAAACATTAAACCAATTATTGCCTATGAGAATCACTATAAAGAAATCTCATTTGTCATTTCTCTTTCCTATGGGGACATTTATCAAACTTAATTTCCTGGATTAGCCAAAACAGCTTGATTAGCAGGTATAATGGTTCGGAAGTCCTCGCTGTAAGAGAGATAATGAGAAAGATGTTTTTCTGGTTTCTTGGTTAACCGGCCATAGCAGGTGGTGATGATGCCTGACTTCTCAACTGAGTTAGATGAACAAACTCACACCAGGGAAAACGGCCTGAGGACCCTTATCAAACCCAGCAAAGCTTCCTCATAAACCTGGCCGAGAGTCACGCAGATAACGGCACTGCAAATTTTCTCTGGATTGTGAAAATGTAGCGAATGATAAAAAAATAATAAAAAAAATAGGAAAATTTCTCTCTCGCCTCGGTACAATATACTCTTAAAAGCATTCTTTGAACATTTTTTTTAAGAGGAAAACGCATTCAGTATGGCTGTACCACACACCGAGACGAGAAGATGAACTGTTTTTTATCATTTACAAAACACCTGTGAGTACTTCTGAGACAACATAAACTGAGAAATATCAAGTCACACAACACTGCAAAGCACACATACAAATTGCATATAGGATTAACAGCCTGGAATTTGTGAAAGGCATCAATGTATACATAAAGCTATGAAATTGCATTAAATGTCATCGTGAAATATGCTGATGACACATCCGGACTACCATCTGTCCTTTAAATGCATGTTGAATTAGTAAAGATGTAAAGAAAGTCCACAGATCATTGCTATTTTTCTCCTCCTTTAAAAACACTTGGCAAAATGTTTTTTTTTTTTATCGAAATGATGGAGGTTTCTGTAAATGGCAGTTATTTGCAGGTCTTTTAAGCAGCGTCTACCGTGCCCATCAAAGACAATTACTCTATGGGCTTTTGTCATTCGTTCAGCTTTCACACATCAGGATATAGTTAAAATGAGACGAAAAAGCAGCAGGGATCCGTTTATAGAAGCAATTCTCATTGCGTTACACTATAAGTGGGAAATGATTGTTCAACAGTGGTGTTGAAAGAACTGTCTTCTATAGGCCTTGAGTGCTTTTTTTTATCAGGGCAGCTTTATATTTTAACAATGCTCCATTCACACAACAAGTTCAACAACCCTTAAATGTCTGATTGTATGGGGGTTTTATTTACTGTTTTTGAGTCAAAATGGTTGCTATATGTCATATTTATTGTGATGCAAATGGTAAACAATTGGAGGCATAAAAATACAGTACATTCATTGAGTTTTACTGTCTAAATGTCCTCTGTAAAATGTAATTTTAACACATATTCTTAACACATTTTTTTTTTTTATCCACTGAACTAGGCAGGCAAATTTTATGTTACTCTATACTAAAGTTTTGTTTTCAATAAGATAAATAAGTTGAATAAGAAAAAAAAAAGAAACTAATACTTTTACTCAGTGAGGATGCATTAAATTGACAGTGACAGTGACAGTGAAAGTGACAGTGAAGACAGTGATTATATTAAAATAGAAAACAGTTATTTTAAATTGTAATAATATTTCCAAATATTAGCCTTTTACTCTATTTTTAATCAGATACAACTTTTGAACAGTGTTTTAACGCCTCTGTTTCTGCCAGACAACCTTTGTTTAAAAAATTACAAAGCAAACTACCAATAGTTTTTCGACTACCTCATCCTTTGAGAAATCTAATCCCGTCCGGATAGGAATGTGTAATTATGGCATATTTTTTTCAAAACACTTAATTGATTTTGACCTTTGTTAAATACCAGAACTAAAGCGAAATTTGCTGAGTGCACCTTGATTATGGATTTAGACCTTTTTGTTTTAACTTTCTGGGTAAAATAACAGCTGGTAAACCATCTGATGGAAAATGCTGCTCAGACTACTTTGGTAGCTTTAAATATGATCTCAATCAGGATTTATGCAATTTAATGGAGGAATTAATTATTTTGATTTATTTCGAGCTACACACATCCAGAGCATCTAATCCTAAGTAGCGCCCTCCTCCAGACAACAAAAGCTACTGTTTTCATAAAAACTACTGACAACATAATTCCATTCAAATCAGTACATGAAATCACAGACTAATCATCTTGTCTGAATAGCGCCAAATTATGATACATTTTCAACGATTCATTGACTGAAATAAATGACATTCCAGCTCTTTTTGTCAATATGAAAGTCAGTGGGGTTCAAAATAAAATGTAAACACTTCAACATTTTTGAAAGTATCTTCCTTTGTCATCCATAGAAGAAAGTAAGCCATACAGATTTTTGGGTGAACTATCCTTTTAGCAATCGCCACCAAGGTACATCGAACTGACCGTACTTCCATCCATCACAGGCTCATTTTCGTTCTAAAGATATCACTGTTTAGAACACATAAATGTGAACCTAAAGCGAAAGCTTAAAAGGTAACTTTTAAAAGACATAAAAGACAGCTAAGGTCCTGAAACATCCCTTTATGTACTTCCACCTCTCCTTCCCTTCATTCCTTTCTGTTCGATTCTCCCTCTCTCTTTCATTACAGCTCCAGAGCTGTCTTTCTGTCGGCATGGCTGTCATCCAGCCAAACTTATCTGTGCCCTCCTGTCTTGCCTGTCTCAGTGTATTCCCATTAGAGAGCCGCTTGAAGGGAGCATGGCAGGTATGAGTGCATCCAGCCTGCATGTCTCCTTTCTTTCTGTCCGTCTGTCTGTCTGCATGTCTGTCAGTATGTCCGGGGACAACTCTAACCCCTCTTCCCTGCAACACATCAAATGCAGACCTGCTTACGCGAAGGAGATTAATGCCACAACGGAGGCAGAGGAAAAAATATCAGCCTAACAGTGAGTGAGCCAATTATTTTCTGACATGGGGTGAAACTTTATTAAAGAAAAGCCATTTGGGAATGGAAGTGCTAATTATCTGCTGCTCCTCCAGACCACACCGTTCCCCTGTTTGTGTGTTTGTTTACTAAAACCTTCCACCTGAGAAAATCACACAGCTTTGTGACTCCGTGAGGAACAGGGCAATGGGACAGTAATGACATCTTTAGACTTTTAGTGTCATTCAAAGAAGAAACTATGAAAGAAGTTAGAATTATTATTATTATTATTAGTTTTAACTTTCATCACAAAGGAATTTCTTGAAGCTGGATTTCTCACACAAGGGAAACTGGAGAAAGTAGAGAGCGGGAGGTGGAAAAACCTGGAGCGGAGTAATTTCACAACTAATGACTAATAAAGAGCGGCAACTTTTTAGTGAACCAAACATACAAGTCCATTTGCAAATGATTCGGCAATACGGTAGTAAAATATTGCTCACGACAATAAAGCACACTAAAGTTGGAAACTGAAATCAAGAGACTTAAAGGGATAGTTAACCCAAAAATGAAAATTAGCCAATGATTTACTCACCCTCAAGTCATAGGTGTATATGACATTGTTCTTTCAGACAAATCAGAGTTATATATAAGTCCTGGCTCTTTCAAGCTTTATAATGGCAGTGAATGGCTGTCTATTTCATCAAAAAGAAGTCCATCAAAGTGCATCCATCCATGATAAAAGTGCTCCACACAGCTCTGGCGGGTTAATAAAGGCCTTCTGAAGTGAAGTGATGCGTTTGTGTAAGAAACATATGCATATTTAAAACTTTTAGGGATGTCCCGATACCATTTTTTCAAAACCGATCCGATACCAAAAATTCTGAGTGTCGACCAATACCGATCCGATATCAGCGCAGGTTTTTTTTTTAAATCAAGTAGAATTTCTATAACTCTGTGTGTTGAACTGATAATCACTCTTTTGTGTGTTTAACACAATCTACTTAATACAGACGTTATAAAGAACAACAACAAATCAAAAAAATATATGATCAAAATCTATAACAAAAATGCTATTATAAACTACATTAGTGGATAATTCAGCAGTAAATTCACGAGTGCACAAGAATTTGATAAAAATCTGAACACATAGTGAAAAAAACAGTTTAGAGGGGAACAATTAAGAGACAATACGTGGAGTAATAAATCTGGTAAAACATTGCACATCTCTCTTTGTATTGTTGTGAAATACATTAATGAAAAACAAGATTAAAAAATCAAAAAGATTTTTTAAAAATAGGCTACGTATACTATGTAAGACTTTTTTTAATGTATAGCCTACTGTTTAATAAGGCAGCAACATATGAAAGATAGGACAGAACAAGAAAGGCTATTAATAATCTTTCATTGTGCAAAAGTATTATGATATGAAAGTCTCCAATACGGCGTGGCTGCGCAGAATGGTGCGCTTGAAGCAACATGAGTCGCAGCGCCAGCGCATCGAGTACACATTGAAGAGTTCAAAGCACTAAGGAAAGAGACATATTTATGTCTAGTGTATTATACAATATCTATCAATGCAATAGTTTATTCAATATTTTCTTTTAACACTTTTAAATTTCAGTTGTGCGCGTGAAGAACAATCATAGTGCTCTCTACTCCATTGTTGTGATACAGACAGCCGGTAGAAAGTAACACGATTAAGGTACAGCAATACAGTCCAGCAAGATAAAGTAATTTTATGCGAAACCATAGACCTTTATCTACAGATCAAGTATAATAATATTAACATTGAATCATCAAGGAGAAGGTTTCATCGTGTTGACTCAGACTGTAACCGACGTGCTGTTTGATGCTGAACGGAGAATGACTGACAGCCGCAGTGGAGGGAAAAGTTAAACAACTTAAATACCTCACATTAGACTATAAAATGGCTTCTGAACACTTATAATATAGTGCACGAAAACTTTATGGTGCTTTATAATGTATTTATGCCTTTTGTGGAGCTTAACAATGTATAGGCCTACGCACAATATGGGATTTGGATCGGCCTCGTCTAACGGATACCTGATTTGGCCAAGAATGGCAGTATCGGAGCCGATACCGATACTGAGTATCGGATCGGGACATCCCTAAAAACTTTATAGACTGAAATAACTAGCTTACGGCAGACATTTTTTTAAACCCATGTTTAATACAAACGTATAAAAGGCATGCTGGGACCCTGAATTATAAATGTGTTTCTTGATTATTGGCCATATTTTTCTAGAACTGCTCTACACAAGCAGTGCTGCATTTGTGCTGTCATACTGGGTATTCGGTACAAGCAAGACCAGACTAGTTACAGGAAGTGCCCTTCAGCACACGGTCATATTTGTCTACATAAAACCAGAATCTACCAAAGCTCCTTATGATCTGTGTTGCAGGAACCTAGAAGTGCATGAAAATAAGAAGTAGTCTGCCTTAACTTTCAAAGTGACTTCGCCATCACATCCTGTTACAGTAAACAGCCGCGCACGGGTGCCGTGCTGTGATATTCATTCCCTTCCGATCAGAGATGGATTTTGTTTTGAATGCTGCACACTTCCCTGCCTGTGATGTGGGAAGAGTACAGATATTGTGAGCGTATTTCTCAGAGATGGCGAAGGGCAAAGCTAACAGCCTGTTCTGCTAGATTCGCTGCAATAAACAGAGCTCCAACGTCAAGTTCACTGCAGGACCTGACACCCCCTGTGACCCGAGCCTGCACTCTGCATTACAGCCCACATCCACCACACTGTCACACCACACCACCAACAACATACACTACCGGTCAAAAGTTTTAGATCAGTAAGATTTTTTATATTTTTAAATGAAGTCTCTTCTGCTCACCAAGGCTGCAATTATTTGATAAAAAATACAAAAAATACAGTAATATTGTGAAATATTATTACAATTTAAAACAGCGGTTTTCTATGTGAATATATAGTGAAGTGTAATTTATTCCTGTGATCAAAGCTGAATTTACAGCATCATTACTCCAGTCTTCAGTGTCACATGATCCTACAGAAATTATTATAATATGATGCTCAAGAAACATTTATGATTATTATCCATGTTGAAAACAGTTTTTTACATTTTTATTTCAGGATTCTTTGATGAATAGAAAGTTGAAAAGAACAGAATTGATCTGAAATGGAAAGCTTTTGTAACATTAATCACTACCATTCAAAAGTTTGGGGTCAGTAAGAATTTATTTTTTATTTTTGGGGGGAAAGAAATTAGAAAATACTTTTATTCATCAAGGATGAGTTAAATTGATCAAAAGTTACAGTAAAGACATTTATAATGTTAGAAAAGATGATATTTTAAATAAATGCTGTTCTTTTGAACTTTCTATTCATCATAGAATTTTGGGGGAAAAAATGGTACACGACTGTTTTCAACATTGAAAATAATAATTTATGTTTTTTGAGCATAAAATCAGCATATTAGAATGATTTCTGAAGGATCATGTGACACTGAAAACTGGAGTAATGATGTTGAAAATTCAGCTTTCAAATGACATTTTAAAAATATATTAAAATAGAAAACAGTCATTTTAAATTGTCATAATATTTCACAATATTACTGTTTGTCATATTTTTTTTTTCATCAAATAAAGCAGCCTTGGTGAGCAGAAGAGACTTCATTTAAAAACATAAAAAATCTTACTGATCTAAAACTTTTGACCGGTAGTGTACATATGTGTGAAGATGTGCTAACCGCGATAGCCACTATATTTACAGTTTAGCTTTAGCTTTAACGAAAGCTACTTGCACTTAAAAATGCATGCACTCGCACAGAATGACAAACAAACAAGCATTCAGGTAACACTTTATATTAAGTGCCTTCAACTACTATGTACTTACATCAAAATAAAATGTTGTGTTATATTGCAAAATACTTTTTGGGATGGGATAGGGACATGTTTAGTGGTATGGTTAGGTTTAACTAAGTTAATTGTTAGATTAATTTAAATGCTGTATAGCTACAGTAGTAGTTAAAGACACTTAATAAAAGTGGGACCAACATTCACATACAGTGGGGTCAAAAAGTCTGAGCTCCAACTTTTTTATTTTCTTTATTTAAACATGGGTAGGCCTATACAAAAGTTTGAGAATTTTGATACATAAAAAAAAAAAAAAACTAAACTACGGCATGTACATGGTAAAGGAAGGGAATCTGGTTTAAACATGTAAAATTCTTAAAAATGCATACTTTAAAAAAGTGTGAAGATGTGCTTTTTTCTTTCTTTAAAAAAATAAATAAAATAAAAACTTGTGTGGTAAAAAGACTCATCAGGTAAAAAGTATATTTTTCTAACACCCTGACAAACATGTGAGTGTTCAAATCTTAATCATTATTTCCTTAAAAAAAGTTTTTAAATACATTTCTCAAGCTAAAAATAGAATTGTTTTAGAGTCGTCATGCCAAATAAGATTTTACAACCAAAACTAACCCAAAACATATCCAAATGTATTTTAATTCATAAATTAAAAACATGTTTAATATTGAATGTTTTTTTAAATAAGTGAATAAATTAAACAAAAACGTGGCTGTTACGTCATTGACCCACTCGAATATGCAAATTTGTAGCACTGATAAAGTGACTGTGTAAGACCTGATGTTCTTGTGTTCAAAGTGAGAAGTTCGAGAACATTTGACCATATTTCCAGACTTGTATAGAGGTCGTATAGATGCTATAAATAGCATCTCCAACTATTTACACTTACTATAAATAGCATCTACCAACTATTTACACTTAACTATTAATTATTATAATCTAGTTTCATTTAGTGTAAATAGTTGGTAGATGCTATTTATAGTAAGTGCAAATAGTGGTGGATACCGCAGGTGGACATTTTCACCCGTGGTCTCAGACTTTTGGGCCCCACAGCTTTAGTATGGTTAGTAAACATCCAGTTAGTATTAACGTGCTGCAATGTTCATTGGCATGCTAACAGAGCAGCGGTCATTTATACAGAGCTGTTTTTAACACAGACAACTGATTAATGATTAACTGTGTGTGTGTGTGTGTGTGTGTGTGTGCACGTTCCTGTGATCACATTCTGTAATGCACACATTTAATGCTTTGCTCTGAATTCTTATTAAATGTGCACAATTACAAAGGCATTAAATGGAATGAAATAAAGCAAGGAAGAGCTCATTAGTTTAAGAGCGTGTGATTGAAGAGAGCATAAAATAGAAATTATTCCTGAGTTTAAATCAGAAAGCTAATTAAAAACTCTAATGAGTGTTTTTGTAATTATGGTAGAATCTCTTATTCTCACTTTCACTCATTTTCTACCACTCAGACCCCACACCTCTCTTTCTTTCCCTCTGTCATTAGACAGAAGTAGTTAAAACTACAAGGTTGAGAATTCATCCTCGTCTTTAACACAATCATTGCTTGATATGAAAACGAACTATCATTATACTATAGATAAGATATAGTTTCATATACTGTAGTAAGCCTATGTGATTCTGCATGTGTAAAGACAATTTAGATTTTCTTTCAAATATAGAAGGGTGTTTCTTCAACTATGGGCACTTTTGGCCTTGATATTTTAACAATAAAAATGTATATGTACTATATACTCTGTACTATATTTCCTTTACATATTAACATTAATTTTAATGTACAAATGTCGTTTTACACCATATTTAAAATTTTGTATTGAGTTCAACAGCATTATGCGATGGAAAAAACATTTGAATAATTATTAATATAAATATTACATAGGTTTATATTATAAAAGAGAAATAAATCCTTTTTTTTCTGGATTATTATGGCCAAACATTTGATAAAATCTATAAATCTAAAACTATATGTAAAAAGATATTTGTAAATGTTGCAGATATATCAAATATGTTCTGTCAGTAAAAATCAATCCCTGAGACATGAAAGTGTCTGCTGTTGAAAAGACACTCATAAACAGATTGATAGATGAAAAAATTGATTAAAAAGAGGATTAATGAGGCCTCATTCTTCTAATGAGAGTGAACCAACTAAAATGCGATACATTTTTGGCTGCAGAAAGAGAAAGAGAAAGAGAGCACGGTAGTGGAGAGAGGGATTTCTATGAGACTCCATCTCCAGATAAATGAAACATGGCATAATGTAATAATATTTTCATTTAAATAAGAAACAGAGCAGCCAGATCATTCTCTCTTGTTCTGTGGGCAGGGGGAGAACGAGGGAAAGCGAGAGGAGATTGGAGCTGTCAGGGTCGAACGGCATGATTTGGAAGAACTATCAGCCTGGTTGTGGCTGTCATATTTCTGCCTGACTGTTGAAGGACACGTGCACACACACAGAGACGCACACACAGCACTGAAAAAGGGATAGATTGTCTATCTAGACATCACAAGTGGTACAGTGTTACTGTTTTAGAAAGAGTATTAAAAAGAATAAACAGAAAAAGTTCATAGTTAAAGGTCAAGTGAGTAACTATTTCAGTGTTAAAATAGCCTACTAATTTTCCCCCAAACATTTATACCTCATCACTACCAGCATAATCTTCAACTATAATATTAATTAATATAATAATGCTATATAATACTAGTCAATTGGTATTGTGGGCAATTGTTGGCATACATTCAATCATTTGCCAGATACTTTTTCCGAAAGAGAATTAAAAATGAGCAAAATACCACTTCTAAACATATTAATTATAGAAAATGGCCCCACAAAGTGCCACTTGGAAAACATTAGCTCAACCAATCGGTTTGTGGCAGGACTAAATGTTTATCCCAATAGTGGCAGATAGGGGGAAACTTTGGGAAACTTTGCACTGATTTTGCAATTGCATTGCTAGAGGAGCAAAAATTACACACTTTACCTTTAAATCCGAAAAGAGACAACCTGAGTGAAAGCGCTATTTGACACTGAAAAGACTTGACAGGTCCCTTAAGCAGTGGACCTTAAGCATCCAGACAACGACCTCCCGTTCACCTCCGACAACAGCAGGCACTGCATACAGACCCACCGCTGAACCGCACACACATTACAGTCTCTTTGTATAAGCCAGTTAGAGCAGATGACAGAGCACGTTTTTCGTGGCTTTCATCTCAATGCCAGGCATGGCTGAACAATAAAAAAGACTGATGTGTACGGCTGATGGAAGATAATGTGCCGTAATGACAAGCGCACGGACAACACCTGCCACCACAGTTATGCGAGGAATCTTCTAGAAATATGAAGGACATTGTGCTGTTCTGAACTGACTGTAGAAAAGTGATGAGGCTTAGCTGTGATGGATTGGCATTGACATGGGCCACTATAGTAATACGAAAAAAAAAGGGTAATTTTGAGATTAAAAAAAGTTTAAAATAAGAATAAATTGCAATTGTGATGTATAAAGTTGCACTTGCGAGATATGAAGTTGCAATTGTAAGAAATAAATCCGCAAATACAAGACGAAGTCCACAACTGTGGTGTATAAAATAGCAAATAAGTCAAATGAATTAGCATTTGTGAGGAAATAAAGTCACAATTATGAGAAACCATATTGCAATTGTTAAAGTTGCAATTGTGGGATATGAAGTTGCAATTTTGGAAAAAAGTCACAATTACTTATACTCTGAGGCACATGCATAATACTTAATAAATAAAATTATATATAATAATAAAATAATAATAATGTGACATTTGAACGTGCATCAGACAGAGAACGGTTTAATCACAATGCATTTAATCCATTTAAAATTTGCATCTAAAAATGGTCTACATTCTGTAAATGTTACTGTATATTAACAAAATTTGGCATCCATTTTCATTGTTTGTGCGTGAAGGAGGCTGAAATTCAAGCACCAAAACAATAAAGATCAAGTCCTCAATTATGGAAGGAGGGAGTTTGTTTGAACCATAAATCTGTCAAAATATCCAAGCCAATTTAATCAAGGATATAAAAGGCAAACTGCATTCCTGACAGAAGTGTCACATTCATTTAGCATTTCTGATGACTTGCAGACGCTCACTTTCTCATCTAGGGGCGAAGTGTGTTTATCAAAAATTGTGTGATGTTAAAGCCAGGTGTGTAACAGTGGCTCTGGGGAGGCTTCACACCACAGGAAACAAATAGATGTTAGAATTCATCAGCACACACTTGAAAAGCGGACTGGTTCTCCGGCGAATATGGATTGACAGCAGACTAACACAAGAGATAATTACAGCTCACCGCCTGCTACAATGCATGCAAAACACTAAGACACAACAAACGCATATGGAAGTGAATTCTGTTACAGTGCAGAGGATTTCTGATTGATTAATTGATATGAGGATTATCTTGGATTTGCCTCACTATAATCAGACAGAACTGGAGAGCAAAACACGGAGGCCATTAATTCATGATCTTTGTTAACACACGGGAAGCACTTACAACCAGGCTAATGAATTTCATTTGGTCTTTGCAAAAAAGGATAACAGGTTCAATTATGCTTTTTTTGCTTAGCTGCCATTGCTAAGCATATATTTTTTTTATTTTTATAAAAAATAAAAAATGTGAAACAATAAAACATGTGATACTTTCATTAAGTCTCCTAAAGCTGGGATATTAAGGAAAGTTTAATGATGGTTCGTCGCTGTAGATATGAAGCAGGCTCTACAGTGAACATACTTAAATGCTTGATTTCAAGGTCAAGCACAGTTATAAATGGAACAGACTGTTCTTTGGAATTATAAAAGAAGGTTGTGATTTGTCACTAACATAATTGCACTTGCATAATGCATTTTATCGGCAATTATGCACAACAGAACATTTTTGGACCCCTTTTTCATTTTTAACCCTTTCGGGGCAAGACAAACTTATCCAAGTACACAATGTAAAGTCAGTAAAGAGAACTAACCAAACAAAGGAATTGTGTAGTCTTAGTTTTGGGTGGAACACACATGGTTCCAAAAATAGGTGAACCATCTGATGATGCTTATTATTGTACACAAAACTTCAGCTTTCTTACAATGGCAAACTCTTTTTTGGCAAACTCTCATTTCCAAAATGACGTTCGTTTTATTTTTTAATAAACCATTTTGCAGGGTGTTTTTTTATTTTTTTATTTGCATTGACATTGTGTTTTATTCAATAAAGTAAAAAGGCTAAAACTAACCAGATAAATTATTTAATGGACCAGAAAGACAGGATTATAATCGTAGACTGGGATCCTAAGGTAGCTAAAACAATTTGCACGCTAATAAACCTTTAGTAGCAAGAGAACAGGAAATCCTCTATACTTTGCTTTGAAGTGATTTCACACAATTTCGTATTTACCTGTATCTAAACATCACGCAAACCTTTGACCTTCATTTTACATGTTACTCAGACAGTCCCTTCCTGTCTAAAGTCTCATTGTGAGATGTAAAGTTAGGCTACAATTACAAGAGAAAAAAATTGCACGATAGTTAGTCCTAATTAAGAGAAATAAAGTGGGATAGTGTGAGATACAAAGTCAAATTGCAAGATATAAAGTTACAATCACACAAAAAAAAAAAAGAACTCTCAGTTGTGAGATAAAATTGGAATTATGTTTTTCCATGAATTACTTTTTTCGTCCCAAGGGGAAAAGGCTTCCGTTGGATTAGTAACACAAGAAATCAGTGTCCGAGGCAGACTGATGCCAGAGGACATTGCGCTTTGTTAACAGTGATGAACGAGACAGCGGTGGCCAACCTCACTATACAGACCGAGACACTGCAACTACCCACAGATAGTCAGAGTCCACAAGTTTATTCCCCACATCATCCGCCCATCAACACACAGCTTATTGTAAATGAAGTCACTGTTGCCTGCCTCAGTTCCTCATAACAACAGATCTTGATTTATGCTGCCGCCCTAGTTTCCTTATGAAGAAATATGAGAGGCGTTTAAAGCCTCTCATGTCATTATCATATCAGTCTGTTGTCGGAAAATAATTTGTTACCTCACGTACATTACGTGACTGGGAAAACACAGACTCCCGCTGCAACGCACCTCGGGCTGAGCTATGTACTTTGTCTTTATTGGCTAAGACCGGGATACTTGTCCGGGCAATTTAAAAAAGCAATTTGTTCTTTTTCTCCCTGCTTGCATTTACACGGTTCTGGAGTGTGCTCAGGCACAAGACTAACCATACATAAATTGCAGGCGACACAGATGAAAATGTCAACAAGGCCCTGGTGCGCAGAGTAAGGCAGGTAGGAGGGCGACCCAGAAGAGGATGGATGTCGACACACTCTCGCACGCTATTTCAGCACGTCGAAGAGCATCTCCCCACACACATACCCTTGTACCTCGTCTCTAAGGGTGGACTTGGCCTAGTTCAAGAGCCATTTTCATGACGCACTGAGGAACAGATGGTGTATAGCAGGGTTGTGCAAAATGCAAAATTGAAGAACTGGATTCCTGCCAATTCATGAGTGTGAATTTTGAATTGAAATGTCCACCACTATAGACAGGTGGAATTTGAATTGGAATGACAGGAAGAGGAATTTATTCAATTGCAATTAAAATTCTTGAAAGGAAGTGATCTTTAACCATGATCCACAAATGTTAATGTATGATGAAATATATAAACGAAGGATAAATGTCTAGAATACAAGACTTTGTCTTGACAAATATTGCTTTTCTATGCATTTCTCTGAATTTCAATTCCTTTTAATTATCCTTACTTGTATTCAAATTAAAATAGCAATTCACCCTTTACAGAGAGTTGGACGACTGTCTACTGTTAGTTAGCTCTGGTGATTTAACACATTTTAACAGTTACACCTTTTGATTTTAATATTGTATTGGTGAATTATGAAATTTGAAAAGTGTTTTAGAAACGTTTGTATTGTTATGTCATGTTAACTGGACTTATGTAAACAAATACAACCATGTCGTAAAGTGTTGCCAAATTAAATTCCTGAATATAAAAGGCATACTTAATTAAATTCTGAATGGTGCACACAACACTGGTGTGTAGCATGACTGACAATGCTGGAATCTTCTGCCCTGACAGATGCTTTATAGGCTCATGCTGCCATCGAGGGCCTTATTCAGGGAGTTTAGCCTGCAGGATACGTTTCCTTGTCAAAAAGGTTGGGGTTAGCGAGGTGGCCACGCACATTTAAAACCATCTGCTCAGTTGGCATCAACACTATCACCACAAAGTCTTTTTTGCTCCCCCAGCACATCTTTTTATTAATAGTGACCCTACTCACAGAATTGTGTGGCTGGCTACAGAGAGTTAAGCACTCCCTTAGGAGACCTAAGAAGGCCATTAGCAGACAGGCAGAAGAGAGCAAGCTAATATGAGACGAGACCAGAAAAGGGAATCTGGGGGAGGTGATCAACTACTAAACTTGTGACAGGCAGCCAACAAAGAGAAGGAAATGACAAGCTTGTCTTCCTGCCCTTGAGCTAACTGGAAATAGCAATTACCCACACTGTGATATGATTACCATCCAGCAAAGAGTAGAGACACAAACTTTGTTCTCAAACGGTGAGAGAGATTGCCTGGATTGCTTCCTGTCTGCAGTGCGCAGCCAGACCAGACGAAGAGGATTCAGGGAGGTATGAATGGCAGCAAAGTAGCTGGTGGAAATGGATCATACAAACTGTCAAGGAGAAAAAGGGTGCATTCTTTTCCAAATAATATTTTTTGCCATTAATTACAGTCTTGAGTATTTAGGCTATGCCTTTATGAGCTGGGAGCAATTAACATTTCAATTTTGCTGTTCTTAGTCATAAATATCTAAATACCTTATTTCTAAATAACCAACATGAGCCAGAAGACTAGTATTGTAAAGATTAAACCTTTCAAACGTGTAAAATATGCTTTGAGGCAAATAAACAGGCCTGATATTCCCAATGAAGTCACCAGCCAAACATACAGAGCACCACTCATGCCCTGCTATAATATTTACCCATACTTTCACAAGCATTAAATACACACGAAAACATATCCCGTATGTTAACTCAAGTTTTGGAATAACAGGGAAAGTGTAAAAAATGTCTCCCCAATGCACCTGGTTGAGATTAATTAATGTTTAGGCTGTAATCCAATCACAACAAACTCATGTAGATGGATCGAGTAGCACACTTGAGTACGACTCACACAGACACACACCAAGATGTTGAGTCGTGTAAAACGGATGGAAAGGAGAGATTATACACACACAAAAGCTGGTCTGTGACTGTGCATATCTCTGCAGCATTAACATACTGGCAGCAGGCGTTTACACATCGCCTGTTAATTCACAACCAGATTGTAGCTGGTTTTAGGAGTCAGGGAGGTACAAGGTCTCTGTCTTGATGTAGAGTCAGAGATTCCATAGCAGCTTAGATAAAAAAGCACTTAAAAACACATGGCTCTTTTCAAAATGACAAGTCACAGCTCATCAGATTTTAAATTATACACTTAGTACGTTGATCAACAACTAACAAACAACTACAACAAAAGCCGATGTGAACGAATATGGACACAAACAACAATGAAGTAATTTATTAAGACATCTTTTGAAATAAAACCATTACAGCCAGCAAAACAGAGAAGAGGGTTCATCCTGAAGGGCTTTATTTCTTATAATAACTGTCTAACTGTAATTTATTCCCTTTTTACATGGCTACGTACGTAATAAGGTAATAAACTGATATGCAATATTGATTTGAATTGAAATTAATTTAATATATAAGAAAAAATAACAGATAGGCTTGCTCAGTGTAGTAAAATAACAACGGACCAAGCATAATCAAGTATTCCGGAATGCTTTTTTAATAGACATTTCATTTTAAACCAAGGTGTAAAGACAGCTTAAAAAATTACCCACAAACTATACTATAAACTACATGTAATATGTCAGTGTTGTTTCTCATTTTACATGCGAAGAGGACATTTACATAGGAATCTTAAAGGGATAGTTCACCCAAAAATGAAAATTCTGTCATCATTTACTCACCCTCAATTTGTTCCAATGTGTTTCTTCTGCTGAACACAAAGTAAGATATTCTGGAGAATGCCAGTAACCAAAACAGTTGATGGACCCCATTGACTTCCATAGTATTTAGTTTCCATACTATGGAAGTTAATGGGGCCCATCAACTGTTTGGTTACCCATATTTTTCCAAATGTATTATTTTTGTGTTCAGCACAAGAAAGTAAGTCAAATAGGTTGGGAACAACTTGAGGTGAGTAAATGAAGACAGCACAGAAGTACAATTGAAAAACAGGAAACTTTGACACGTTTAGTTCTGAGGGTAACAGAGAGGGTGGAAAATGGTCATGAAAAACAAAACTTTTTGGTACAAAATGTTGACAAATATTATAAGTGGACCATATATAATACATACAATACATCCCTTAAAAAATAATATAGCTTATCCTTAAGTTCTACATTATGACATAAGGTCAAAAGTTATTTTCTCTCAGGCTAATGTCAGACAGCACCATGCAATTTTTTAACTGAGTGTGTAGGCATACTGTAGACTTCCAGCATAGAAGGTGATCATCCTGCAGAGGCTAATTTAGCAGAGGCTAGAGGAAAAAGCAATTTGTCTTGGCAATGTAAGACTCACTGCCGACTGGCAGAGGTTCTCTATGAAATTCAGTTGAGTGCCTGGCTGAAATGTCTGCCAACAGAGACATTTTTACAGTAACTTGTCTGTTTGTCTGGCTGCTGCAGCGGCTGGCATGGCATTATGCTTCACCATGAGAAGCTCTTACTGGCAGAAAGAGAGGACTGATATGAAAATATTGCTGGCAGTCAAGAGCAGCTGAGAAAAACCAAGTAAGTCTTTACCTTCTAAACTTTAGGTTTCTTAAAATATGTTGCTTTTTTGGGGATTAAGGGAAGGGAAGGGCAATTGTAACATTTCTTAAATTGTCCTTAATTAATCACACACTACTACCTGGCATCTTTTAATGTAAGAAAAAATTAAATGCACAAAATGTAACTGTATCATTAATAGATTTATAATGAGAAAGATTAGATCCTAATAAGAATTTAAGACAAAGTTTTGGAGACCATGTGGGAGGCTAGGGGCGATTGTAAAACTTAAATGATATTGCCGTATCTCAAAAAAGAGCACATTTTAAAGTAAAGTTATCATTGCTTTGATACGTGTTAATAAATCTGAATAGCCTTCACCTTTATATTATACTAATTATTTTATGTGTCAAGAATAATGTCTAAAAAAAAAGTCTAGGTGAGCACAATTTGTAAATTATCAAAAACAAGATCCTCACTTTTCCTCAAGATATTTTAATCAGATAATTAATCAAACCTTTAACTAGATACTTCAATGAAATAATGTGAAAAAATATTAAATCTTTCAATTCAGTTTAACAATACTTATTTTACTAGTTTCACAACTGCCACTCACAGCTAAGATTAAATCTTGAATAGTAAGGACCAATGCTTTTTGTGTTCCTGTTTGGTGCTGAACAAATAATAATAAAAAAATATCAATAAATCAATCAATACTGCCGGAGGAAATGTCCAAAACATTGCCAGTTTGGAAGCAGCCGTAACTTCCACTTGTGGACATTTGGGCCACACCAATTGCAGGAACATATAACAGTTAATACACACAAATACTTAATAATCCATAATAATTCATTCCCAATATATATATATATATATATATATATATATATATATATATATATATATATATATATATGTGTGTGATGCAATCTGGGAAAACCCACCACATGGTGAAATTTGACATAGCCTATTACAGGTTTTGAGACCATATTAAAGCTGCCTTTCCAAATCTGTTTTTATTTATTTTATCGTTTGTCTGTAACAAAAGTTATGGTTATCTGAAGTCGTCTGATCGCTGTGATTTTCAGAAACAGAATTCTGAGAAAAAACGGTTTAATTAACTGTCAAGTCCTGCTAGCAGGACGACTGGCACTGTTTTTTATTGCCTTTTTTCATATCACACATTTTAGTAATCATCATAGGTTAGGTATCATTCGAAAGCTTACAAACTCAAAATTCATCCTGTGAAAACCGTTTTGAAATTGGACGATTGAGAGGCGAGCAAGATCTTTTAAGCGAGCAGACTCTGTTGTTCTCTTGTGCTCCGCATCACACCACACGATAACACTGGATAAAAAATAAATAAATAAAAACTTGTGTGCCGTTGTATTTTACACAGGACTGGCGGGACCTTTATTCTGTTATGTGGTTTATTTTGATTGGAGAAACTGTCTTTGTAGTGTTAAGAGAAGGAGAGCTAAATGGGCGATTTTGTTTTTTTGTTCTTAAAGAGAAAGACACAGTCAGCTGGCCACTATAAATCTCTATTTTTCTGCACTAAACTAGTAAATTTTCCCAAGATATATTCAGAGATGATAAACAAGATGTTATAGGATAATCATTTATTGAAAACCCAATTTTGACAAAAAAACTGACATCAATCTATTTTTAGACCTTACAGAAAACGTACCAGCGCGACATCCGACGGGTTTTCCCAGATCGCATCACACATATATATTAATAATAAACACATAATTTTTCCATTTTAACACACACATGAACACCTATTCACACTAGACAATGGTTTCGTCAGCTTCCGGTTTCGATGCGCTGGCCACGTCAACATAAACGGCCGCCGCTCGATCGTTCGGTTCGGCTGGCACAATTTTTTGGCTGACGACAGTGAAGATCGAGAGAGGAACAGGTGTGCACTTATTACGTTGTGTTTTGTTTTATTATATGTGACAGCAGTCGTCTGTGAGGGGCTGGTGTCTTTACTTTCGTTTTGTTGTTTGGTTATTTTGAGTCATTAAAGACCGTTTCAAACTCTTTGAGAAATGAGATGATGTGCATTGTATATTATAAGAAAATTAAAGTGTGTTTTTGACATTGGATGCATGTAAACTTATAGGTGATCTACCAAATAAAATTCGGAACCTTTAAAATAGCATAATTGGACACTTTAACTTGCTTTATTCAGAAAAGTCCTTAATAAAGGTTATAGCGGACTCCATATCATCCAAACACCCTGAGGATAAAAACGTAAAAAATTTAGTCCATCCCATCTCTACTCAGACAAAGAGTGCAAGCTTGCCAGGAAGACTTTAATGTCTTCGTTCACCCCCTAATGTGGACATCATAGATCCAATCGAGCCTCCTCTTACGGTAGCACAGGTGTTTTATCTCTGCACAAAGCCAGGATAAAGAGACGCTAAAAGGTGAGCGACTCATCAGATATGGGGGCCTGATACCGTTGACGGAGTGCAGCAAGAGAGCCATCATTCCGCTGATCCTCTTTAAACAACACCTCCAAGACCATAAGAAGTTCCTCCATCCAGTTCAGACCAGGGCAACAGCGAAGAGGGGGCCATAAAAAAGCCACTTAGCCCCTGTAATGGGCAATCTTTGGGGATAAAAGGTAACCTCTCTGACTCCCATCATGCAGACTACTACTCAGAGCCAGTAAATTCTGCCCCACCAATACACCACGGCCAATTCAATTATGGGCGCCAGCCGTTCAAATAAAGTATTAAAGTGTCGAGTTGAATGAGGATGTTTTGTTTTATAGGGTGATTAGTCGTTGTCCTTTATGTCTGAGGATGTCCCTGTTTTCCGCTAATCTATGTTGGCTGAGTTAGGTCTCCACAATCCCAACATAAGGTCATCGCAGTGGCTTTTAGATCTCAGGATGCATCAGGACAGAGGCTTTTGGCCGTCAAATGGAAATCTGTTGCATTTGTTGGTTATTCGGAACGTCACATCCAAGCCAAAACCATGTGACTGTAAATGAAAAGAACATGAATTATAAAGTCTGTAAATTAAGCCCTGAAGGCTAATGAAACACTAAACTACATTGTCTGAGGTTTTAACAGAGGTTTCTGTGTTGCACAGCATAGAAGACAAAATACCTTAATTTTAAAATCCCTTAATTTTAATTGTAGAATTTTTTTTATAAATTTAGCATTTTTTGCACTATTTTCGTCTTCAACCTCCACAGAACAATAGTCGCAAATGTTATAAAAATAATAAATATAATTAAAATTAAAATCCCTTAATTTTAGTTGTAGAAAAAATTGATAAATTTAGCATTTTTTGCACTATTTTCGTCTTCAACCTCCACAGAACAATCGTCGCAAATGTTATAAAAATACAACATTGTGTTCATACAAAAAAAAATATATATACTGTATAGTGTATATACACACATACACCGTATTCGATGCAGAGTGTAAATGCAAATGGCAGCAAATTTATTTCTGCATTTAATTATAGCTATCACAGGATATGTGTGTATTTGTGTAATGTGCGATGAGCTTTCAAAACATTTGTACTTTAAATGTATAATATATTTGTTTATTTTTATGCCTGCAATGGGCAATTGCACCATGCATTCAGGGGAGCATTTGATGCTTTCCAATGACAGTGAAATGAAAATGACTGGATCAGAAGCCATTGTTGTGTTGTCCATGTAAGCAGCATTTTTCAAAACTGCAATGAGAATGAACCAGTGTTAAAATAGGGGTTTTCAAGACCCTTTAAATTGTATGCAATTGACGAATTGCTGCTAGAATGATAGCAATCAAAACAAAAAAATATATAAAAAATATAAAAAAAAAGAGAGAGAGAGAAATAATAATAATCACCATGTGAAACACAGGTTGCTAAATTGAAACCTACAATGTATATTCTGCATTTTCTACAGATTCTGATGACAGGCCCACATTAAAAGTAAAATGTCTCATTATTATTATAAAAGGGGTCAAGTTTGGGCAAGTTAGGATGATCCAGTTAGCTCCGGTTGGTAAAGGTTCGCCATTAAACACCATTCAAAACGTAGCCGTGAATTCTGGTGAAATAAAATGTTCTGGTGAAAGAAAGAAAAAACAACAAAAACAAGCATAATATAAATCATAAATATGTAATTATAGTATAATGGTTGGTTTACTATGACAGATTATTTTTAGAGGGCCCTTAAAACCATTAAATGTACTTTGATTTTCCTTGTCTGCTGCCTTTCACATCACATCTCAGGATAGTCACTAGTGAAGGTGCCTCCAGCCTGTTAGCATTGTCCCCATGTCCTTTTATTGCGGCTTCAGAGTGATTAGTAACATGGCATTTACGGTTCAGGTGATTCGCTTAAAAAACCTGGGGGCAGAACTGAGCAAAGACATTAGCATGCAGGTCACATACTACCAGGGGGTCCTGCACCAACCGAGCACTGCAATTTAGGGAATGCGAACGGATAGCTTTCTCCAGGTATTTCTGACCTTCTTGATTAATATCTTCTACTATTATTGCTACTGCTAATTAGATGTCAAAACTCCCCCAGGAGGTCTGAAGAAAAACTGCAATTGATAATCACTGAACACCACCAGTGGCTCGAGGGGCTGGTAACAGCTTGCAGTCCATTCAAGCTTATCTCATTGAATAAGAATAAACATACACCAGGAAAAAAAACAAAAAAAACTCATAGGAATAATTAAGGAAGCACTGAAGGAAGACTTTTATCTCAGATTGTGCAAAATTAGAACAGTTTATCACCCTGGACTAGTATAATTAACCACATCCATAACACTAGTGAGCTCTTCTCCTGTGAAAATGATTACTGCAGGCAACTATGATACCTTAGTGACTCAGACCTTGCTTTCTGTGATCACATTTAAAAATTTGTTAATTTGCCATTTCTTTAAGAAAGGGTGTTAAAGGGGACCTATTATGCAAAATGCCCTTGTACATTGTGCTTGAACACTGTTGTGTGTCCAGTGTGTGTAAAAACATAGCCTATAATGGTAAAAATTCACCCACTACTTTTTTTTATAATCCTGATAAATCAGAAGCAGTGTCTGAAAATACGCTGTTCCAGATTTAAGAAATAGTAAGCAACACATATTTTAAATGAATAGCGTTTGTATGTACTTAGTATAATCAGTAACTGATAGCTGATAGAGACCCGATTTTGAGGGCGGACCCGATTTGTCATGACACCTGAGTATCTGAAGCACTAACGTAAAGGCTCCGCCCTCTTCTGGAAAGGGGGTGGGGAGCAGCAGCTCATTTTGCATTTAAAGGTACAGTACATGCACGAAAACAAATTTTTGCTCATACCCAAATAGGAGAAAATTGGACTTGCAATAATAGATGATCTGTGGGGTATTTTGAGCTGAAACAAAAACAGTTCTTCAAAATCTCTGCTTTAAAATAAAGGAGGTCATACAGGTTGGGAACTGCATGAGGTTGAGTAAATGATGACAGAATTTCCTGCTTTAAATGAACTATCCATTTAAGACTTTGATGCGTCAAATAGTCTTTAAAGGTTATACTTCAAACAGAACACTTACCTGTCAATTAGACTGTTAAAACACTGAGAATAACATTTTCCAAATGACATTTCAATACCCGTGTAGAAAAAACTGTGGAAGACAAGGAGTGCTGAAGAAATAAGCGTGAATCCTTCCTTAGACACATTTTTATCCCACTAAATATTATCATCATATACCTTAATTCACTATGGCTTCATATAATGATATTCCACTCTATATTTTAATAAAGACACATTTAGGCACATTAACAGCTGCAGAGAACTGAACAAAGAATATTCTTTAAAACAAAAGCTCCCCTAACATTTTCTGCTCTGCTTGCTAATGCAAGTTTGATAACATTTTCTCTTTAAGTTTCCTGGTTAAGCACTCCAGCCAAGCTCTTTAGTCTTGCATTGTGAGTTAGCTCATAAATTAGCAGCATGCGGTTGCACACTTGATTAGTTCTGAACTAATCAAGAGAGAACCTCTGCGATGAAGTCCTAAAATAAAAATGGGAAAATGAAAATGGAGTTTTCTTTGCCCACTTGGGCCATAGTCCAAGAAGCATTTAGGGGCCATTATCAGTGTTTCACCTTAGTGGGAGGCTTTCTGAGTGGCACTTATTCAACTAAAACGGTCTTTCAATTACTGAATTAAAGGGGCCATAAAACAGCTATGACCATTTCCTCTGTGATCAATGGTGAGAGTTTGTGTTTTTAAAAATCAAGATACATGCACAGGATTTCTATGCTTTGGAAGTCACAGATGAGGAGAACATACACACTTTGTACAAACTATATCTTAGTCGGTTTGTGGACAAACCAGAAATCAAATCTGCTTCACTGTAGGAAAGATGATGTGAGACAAAAAGGGACTATAATGATTCTACTCATGCTTGTTCATGTTAAATCACAATTCGTAATTAACATAACCCTTCAGAGGTACATTTATTAGGCATCAACACCACCATTCCACGAGTATTTGCAACATCTGCAGGGCTCAGTCCCACCGTACAGCTACAGCCGTGATAGTCCTTAAGTGTCAAAAAATCTCACTTTTCATTGTTCGGTAACATCTTGACTGATACTTGACAGTTAAAAGTGCAGCTTTTAGTATCACTCCAACATGCAATATTCTAGGACGAATTAGCAAAGGATTTCCCATCAAACAAGCCCTAAACTTCAATGTGACTAATTGTAGCCAAATTATATTTTGTTCAAAAGTTTGGGGTCAGTAAGATTTTTTTATAATGTTTTTAAATGAACTCTCATATGCTCACCAAGACTGCATTTATTTGAACAAAAATATAGTGAAAACAGTAAAATTACATATTATTATTAATCTGAAATACCCCTTTTCTATTTTCATACATTTTAGAATGCAATTTATTCAGTTGATGGCAAAGCTGAATTGTCACCACTTCAGTGTCATGTGATCCTTCGAAAATCATTCTAGTATGCTGAATTGGTGCTCATGAAACATTTCTTATTATTATCAATGTTGGAAACAGTAGTGCTGCTTAATATTTTGGTGGAAACTTTAAAATTCTTTATTGTCACTTTTGATCAATTTAATGCATCCTTGCAGAATAAATCCAAAAAGAAAATTCCTATGTAGCCCAAACTTTTGAATGGAATATATACACACAGTATATAAAATGCATTTAGAAATAATAATACATATCAATATTAATATTAAAAACAACAATAAATAACATCCAGGATAAATGAATACATTAATATAGAACACTGAAAAAGAAAGATATCAAAGAAGAATCTACTGCTACAGTCCCTTAACTAAACTCTCAAAGTGATTCATTAAAAATGTATTTTTAAAACTAAACACTAGGGACATGCAACATCCATACTCCTTAAGGCTCAAACAAACCTGCTCTGAACAGCTGCAGTATGTGAAGCAACACATTGATTCATTCAGCTACAAACGTATGGTCACATGGCAGAGAGCAGAACCATGCGGGTAAAACAGCTAATTACAGTAATGAGCTCTTTTCCTCCTGAACGCCATGGAAAGAGCAACAATTTAAACTCTGACGCATCTCTAATTACATAGCTGTAATGCAGATTCCCTGTGCTCTCCAATGACCTTGAACAAGCCCACTAAATATGGATAACTCTCTCATTAGCATTTTAAATAAAGCACATTCATTTAAATATTCGTTTGAGCATTGTCAATCCTGATGGGTGCTTTACCCCCTCAAATTTGTTCACTTTTCATTGGCTGAGCGGTGAAAGAAATACTTCTTCGAATGTCCTGCTTTGTACCTGGACCACATTATTGATTTATTATATTGAATGATTCATCTTTATTACTGCTCATGCTCCCCTGATCCAGTCTCTTGTGCCGGGATTAAAGGGAGGATGATAAGTGTCCCGCTAAGCTCAGCTAGATCCTCAACGGCATCCTTAGGAGCCCAGATAAGTTCCAGCCAGATTGGATTCCATATCTGGAGCTTTATGATCAAATATGAGTCCTGTCAGTGTTCGTTTTTTGTTTGCTTACTTCACAAACTGCCGGTGAGGTTCAGAGGAAGTTCATCCCCATTGGTGAATCAACCAAACTTCACACCGCACTTGACCTGTCAAACCTCGCCTCTCCAAATAACGTGGATGGGATCCCATAAAGCAGATATTATTTAGCAACAGTATCTTAAAAGCCCTCACACCTGTCATGTAACATCAGCACAGCAGAATGGGAAACTGAAGGGGGAAACTATCACAGAAAGGGCAAACAGTCAACGTTGAGATTTCACAAATTTTAAAAACCTCTAGACGAAAATATGGTGTGAAAGTGATTGGCAGGAACTGTGCGGTATACTTTGGGATTTGCAGTGGTGGCATAAACAAATCATGTATTTGAGTTAAGTACATACACTCTTATACAATATTAATGCAGTAAAATTATACACACTCAATATAAAAATCCCAACAAATGAAAATTCTGTCATCATTTTCTCACCCTCATGTCGTTCCAATACTTTCAGTATGTGAACAAAAACAAATTTTTTTTGTTTTTTTTTCCAACAAAAAGGTCATACAGGTTTGGGTTGACTTAAGGGTTAGTAAATGATGATTGAATTTTCATTTTTAGGCCAACTATCCCTTTCCGTTTCAAAAGTAAAAGTACAGAGTGACGTAAAAAGTCCTATATGTTACGCTTTGGAATGTAGTGAAATTTCCTGAAACAAAAATACTCTGATAAAGTTCAGACACTTGAAAATGCACCCCACTAGGGATTCGGTGTACAAGCTTCATGTTTACTGCAAATCAATTTTATACTTGTGCCCTTTTTAATAAGCTTAATTTCGCTAAGATACAAGGTTGCGATTTTTGTTCCAGCCCCAGTTCCACACAAGCCGTTCAACCATTGCGCCTGGTCATGGAAGTGCCATTTCACATGCCTGTCAATTTCATTGACACCTTCTCGACGGCACAAGTGCTGATGATTCACAGCCTTGTCTTTTTTACCTATAACTCGTCCTGGCCTCTTATCCTCTTCTGCTGGCGATTATGATGAAGGGCTTCAGCTGGAATTGTCTATTTGGTCTTTCATCAGGGTCAGCCTGACCATCCGTCAGACCCTCCATTCTCCACACATAGAGGGCCTGGCAGTGGTCGAGTTCAGCACAGAATGGCTGGAGTGCTGTAAATCTGCTGCAGATGGGAACAGGGGGCTTGAACAGGGTTCATATGTCCATAATGCTCCTCAAGGGCTCGAGGGATCATGGGCAATTCTATGAGCGACAATACTTCTTCACCTCTATAGCTTCACACCAGTGCTGGAAAATAATTAACTCAAAGTAATCACACTATAAAGTTAAAGGGGTAGTTCACCCAAAAATGAAAATTCTGTCATAATTTACCCTTTTGTTGTTCCAAATCTGTTTCTTTCTTCTGTTGAAAACAAAATATTTTGAAGGATGTTGGTAACCAGACAGTTGACGGTAGCCATTGACTTCCAGAAAAAAAAAAAAACTATGGAAGTCAATGGCTACCGTTAACTGTCTGGTTACCAACAACCTTCAAAATCTTCTTTTATGTTCAACAGAAGAAACTCATACAGGTTTGAAATGACAAGGGTGAATAAATGAAAGAAATTTTAATTTTTGACTGAACTATCCCTTTACGTGAATTCTTTATGGGGTAAGACTCTACTTTTTGTTTTTAAAAATAATCATAACATATATACTATATACACATACACCACCAAAAGTTAGTAAGATTTGTTTTTGTTTTTGGTTAAAAATATTACAGTAATATTGTGAAATAATATTACAATTCAAAATGCCTATATTAATTATTTTAAAAATGTAATTTATTCCTGTGTGATGGCAACATTTTCAGCAGCCATTAGACTTCAGTGTCACAAGATCCTTTAGAAATCATTCTAATGCTGATTTGGTGCTCAATAAAAAAATTGTGATTATTATCAATGTATTGAAATTATATTTTTGTGGAACCAAGATACTTTTTTCCCCTAGAAATTATTTTAAATATTAGTGACAGACAGTAACGACTGAAAAAAATATTTGTAGCAATAAATTTACTCATTGATCACAAATATTTCACAGATTCATTTTAACTCTGTGTTTCTTTTCTGAAGTGAAATATTTAGTCAGTTATATGCAGCTGTTCATCACTATGTTTTCAACTCAATTATATAAGTAAGTGTTTTAATTATTATGAAACTAAGTTAAATGTATTGCTTTCACTATAATTTAGGGTTTTTTTTTTTAAAAAAGCTTTAATTGTAGAATTAAACAGTGTGATTATTGATTATTGAATTATACACTTAAACTCCTAAATAATGTAAATTAGAAGCTTTTTGTTAGCAGCTTGCAAAACTAAAAAACTGAATTGAGAGTAGTAGCCACTTCCTACTTCCCATTTAAAATCACTTCCTACTTCCCATTTCACCTCCTCAGTTAATCCATCAGAGGAAAGATCTGTGGGTTTCACGCTCGCCCTACGTAGGACATGATACCTGCTCTGTTTGCTGCAGTAAAGTCCAGCCTCTCACAGGCTGTGGACAACAGTGCAGTGCTGTAAATAAAGGGACAATGTGAGGAGCCATCTCACAGTGTTGGCTGCATTTTACAAAAGGCTACGTTCTCTGGACTCGGATGCAGAATCGATCTGAAGATTGAGTTGAATGTCTCGAACATTTGAAATGGCATTAAAACATGTGTCGCAAAGAATTGTGGGAACATTGTGTAATGTGACATATTTTGCAGGCATAGGTATGTGAGAAGTAAGGACAGCCTATGTTGTCAATAATCAAGATAATCGCAGGTATTTTCTGTAATCCACATCTGTATTCTTACAAATGCACAAATGTATCTTTGTGTCTCACAGATACATACAAACCAGTGAATTCAAACAAATCAATATATTAGCCACTGATACAAAGAAATGACTAAGAAGACTAAGAAATGGTGGACAGACAGTTAGACTAAAAAGTGCTATTAAAATAACATGTTTCTAAAAGGAAATCCACTTCAATAGTACTTTAAAGCTAAAATAAAGCACAGTATAGTTATGCTGGCAAACCTTTGTTTGTTTTAAATAAATAAAAAAAGAACAGCATTCAATTGTATTTGTTAATAGCTCAACACAAAACAAATAAAAAAAACATAACCTGGAAAGATCAATTATATTACAGAACAAGCACAGTACCTTTTTAGCATTCAACAATGAATTAATGAAAGCTTAAAGGGGCACCAGGCAGCCCTGAGTGTTTCTTCTCTACGAAGCTCCCCCTAGCGTCTGGCAGTAAATGCTTTCAAACACACTGTCGTAACAACGAACTGTTGTTCCTCCCCCCTCGCCACGAGCAACCCAGCTGAGCATGAACCGGCTATTTCAAAACCAGTTATGTCTACCGAGGTAAGTAAAGCAATATTTTCATTCCAACTGATGGCGATTTTTTTATTTTTGTGTTGTCATGCATACTAGTATTTTTACCGGGAACGAACGATATGAACGAGGCCAACTACTGCTTTCGTGTGTTTTTTTTGGCATGACATAAATATAGGCTAATTTGTCTAAAGTTATATTAGCAAGGTCTATACAGGTACGTTCATCTGGTAGAATGACGGTTTCCCTTTGCTTGTCTAAGAAAACATCAGAACGTTTTTTATATCTCGATCATGATATGTGCAACATGTTTATTGCCTATTATCAGACGCGTTGACGTAGGCCATTGTAATTCAACTCATATCTGCAAAGTACATCAACTGTTTTATATTGAAATTAAACACAGTTTATTCCAAAGATACTTACAAGTGCAACAGCAAGAAAGCCAGGTCAGCATCCGTTTTGCAGGCTTCTGTTTCTCTCAGTTCTCTGCATTCTGAAAATGCCAGTCCGATGTTTACTCTAGTCTGACTTCTTGCTCGGTCAGTCACCTGTTTCCTCTTTCCAAAAAAATCTCGCTTTCTGCTTCTTTTTTACAGTCTCAGCCATAACGCAAACTATCGTTGCCCTTTGCTTATAGCTAGCCGGTGCTTGAATGGGGGCGTGTACGTGCATAGTGTACGTGTGCAGTGCCGTAAAGCAATTTGTTACATCGCGAGACCTGATATTACGCGATACTTCCTGACGGCGAGGACGGCGGCCCGCCGGCCCAAAGTTGCAAGTGGGATTTCTCCGCTCTCGGGCACCAGGGGGGTGCGAAACCACCACCATTCAACCCGAAAGCGATGGTGGGGGGTGGTGCCGTGATGTAATTGGTGTGCGGATGAAGACTGTGTAACACCAGTAACACTGACTATCGCAGCAAGCCTAATTCTTTCAAAAAAAAGAAAAAAACCTACCCCGATCTTTATATAAATCCAAAAAAGGATATTCTATCCTGTACCTGCACTTTTGCCTCCATCTCTATTGCACCACACTAGGTCCCCTTTAAAAAAATCTATGCTATAGAAAATGTTTGAACTGCTTTTTTTGTCCTTCGTGTACATCATAAATCAAAGCCATCAATTTCACTGTCAATGTCACACAGCTCCTTTTGAACAGGGCCTAGCTAGCCATGAGGTTCGTTCAGGAAGCCTCCATCAGTATACGAGTAAAACCTCAAGGGCAAAGCCATTATTAAAGTGTGCCGGCCTCAAAGCTGTGCGAGTCAACTGCCCCCTGGCCCACGTCATCGGTTAAACTTAGAAGTATCTTTCAAGCCCTACGGACATATGTAACACTCTTTTCTTTATGTCAGGTTACAAGCGATCAAGACAGGGTCATAATCCCATTGCTGCAACACAAAAGGAACATAAAGAGAGGAATGAAAAAATGAAACGGCAAAGACAGATGAATTTGGAGGCAGAGGCACAGAACAAAAGCGAGAAGGCACTTCAAATGCCAAGGAGGAAGTTATCGAGACAAAGCAGAGAGAGAGAAAAAAGTGGCATTTGACATTGCTCATCACTCTACCAGTGATTGGGCATAATTATGGCTGGCAGACTGAGCTTCCACTGCAAAGGCTGTCAACCGCCAGACAAATGATGGCAGGAGTTAAAAAACAATGAAAGCCATTCACGGCCATTACCAGCCAAGAGATGGCTCCTCAATAGCCCCTGCTCTATCAAACGCAGCACTGGACTTCAGTCGAAAACACATCAGTCAGAGCAGGAAAAATAAGGCAATTGGAAGGAGAAATATATTCATCTGAAGCCTCACAATAAAGACTTTGCTGTTGTATTTTAATGAGCCCGATGTATTGAGATCTGTGGGTGAGTTGTAAAATATTCTGGGATTGTCTGATTTTGTCTGAACACTTTGAGGGAGTTAGCTGAATACAGATCGATCCCTTTGCATCTTTGGCCACCATTATTCCTCAGAGTATGCGAGCGGTGCGAAGTGAAGAGGAGTTGTGTGATTTGGCCTGGAACGAGAGGCAGTTTTGTGGAAGTTGGATTAGGGCTGGGGGAAAATTCGATTTTTCGATACACCGTTTTTTTTTTTTTTTTGTTAAATGTGCTCGATTCAAAATTGAGGGCATGGGCATGAATCGATTTTTTTCCCCCATATTTATTTATCTATCACCGTTCTCCTACACTGTTCATAGGCTTGCGCATCCATGTTACAGTTCAGTGAGATGCTGTGAGATTTTGTTTGTTTTATCTCAAACATAAAATAACCCGATCCTGTTAAATCAAGGCATGCGACTGTTCTAACTTGTCCAATTTTCACCATCAAAATCCTGTCTATTCATTGTATGCATTTGAAATATAGAGCTGGGTTCTGTTTTAATGTACCCAAGTTTACCTAAAATAAAAAGTTTGTGGCACTTAATTTATTTTTATTAATTAACCACTAATGTTCACGGTTCTTTTTTATAAATATAGGATTTGTATTAAATCTTTATTAATTTAGTCAAATCGAAATTGAAATCGAATGAAATTGAGAGCTTGAGAATCGAAATCAAATCAAATTAGAACATCTGAATCAATACCCAGCCCTATTATTCTCACTTTAAGATCGCTCCGATGTTGCTTCGACATGAGCATGACATGTTAACATCCCAGAATTGAGCAGGAATTTAGTGTTAAATGAATAGTTCACTTCAAAATTAAAATTATGTCATCATTTACTTAGCCTCACGTTGTTTCTAACCTTATTTATTTCTTCTGCTGAACACAAAGGAATATGTTTTGAAAAATGTCAGTAACCAGACAATTGATGTACCCCATTGACTTCCATAGTAAGAATAAAATAAGTCAATGGGGTCCATCAACTGTCTGGTTACTGACATTTTTCAAAATATATTCCTTTTCAGCAGAAAAAGAAATACAATTCATGCAGGTTTGAAACAACTTGAGGGTGAGTAAATGATGACAGAATATTCATTCTGAAGTGAACTATTAATTTAAATTCTCAGCAAATAGATTTTTTTTTGCAGACAGTATTAAATACATTCTTTGGGATGGCCAAAGATTCATCATGGCATTTAAAAAGACAAGAAAACAAGGCACTACTGTGATATATGGTGATAATACTCTATCGTTCAAAAGTTTGAGGCCAGTAAGATTTTTTCTTTTAAATTGTTACACATGATTTCAAATAAATGCTGTTCTTTTGAATAAAAAATCTTTAAAAAAAATTAATCACTTTTTCCACAAACCATTAATTAGAACAATGTTTTCAACAATGATAATAATAAGAAATGTTTCTTGAGCACCAAATCAGCATATTAAAATGATTTCTGAAGGATCATGTGACACTGAAGACTGGAGAATGACTGCTGAAAATGCATCTTATAATTATATAATATTATAATAAATTAAATCTTAAAATATATTAAATTGAAAACAGTTATTTAAAACTGTAATTATTTCTGACAATACTGTATTTTTGATCAAATAAATAAATCAAATAAAAATCTAATAAATCAACAAAAAAGAAAAAATCTAACTCCAGTAGCTCCAGTAATAGTGCAAAGTTTGGTAAACTAAACACACTAGAATTGAGGCAAGCGCGAGGAGACAGTGATGAGCAAAAAAGTAAAAAAAAACAATGAGTGATGCTACAATATATGTAGCAGCGTTCCTTTGTTTTACATCAAATTATTCAACACATTCTCTTTTTCGAAAGCTATTTTATCCAGATCTAGCTCTGAACTAACGAGAAACTTGTAACTTAACAGTAATTGTAAAAACACACAAACAAACAAAAACACCAACCACATTTTTGGATATATAAACATTAAATGAGTATACATTGTAATGTGCCCATTTAGTCGTTGTATTCCTGTAGACAGAAGAAAAAAAAAATCCCTACATAAAGCACTTTGTAATGGGAAATTGTTGTGCGATGGCAAGAGCCTGGGAGAAATTCACTACTGATGACTCCTAAGACAGAGCATGCTGAACCACACACAGCCACTGGTTAACCACAGGCTGCCCTTGAGACTCCCAGCAACACATGATGAACTGACCCAGACAGTAAAACATCACTGGCCCTCTGTACAACTAAGATCCATCTCAGGTGATCCGATTGCAAGTGGTGAGCCGAGACACATTGCTGTTTACACACGGTAGTAACAATCATTTCTAATCGGTCTCCCCTAACCACTTGTGTGATCGGATGCCAAATGGAAAGACTAAATTTGTAACTAGATGCGTCTCAAAACAGCACTCCAGTGGGAATTATGTTTTCCTTCACTCTCCATCTGCTATCCTCAGTTTGAACCTTCTACTGTGTTAAACACACAAACACTATCCATGTTTGTTTCCATTCTTTAAAGTGTTTTGATTTGTGTGTGTTGAGCACTTAATTTCTCACATCCATAGTTTTATAACAGCATGTAATCTCACTCAACAGGTAAAGGGCAGGAAACAATTAACTCTTCATGCAGGACTTCACAGAACTGGAGGTTATAAGAATTGCGTTTCCAATACTCATCACGAACTGGACAACACACATGTGCTCACATGGCTCTGTAGGCGAGGTCAGGATTCTCATTAGTGCTAAGTGAAGTCCAACTAATCTGCTGCTCGTCCCTCTAATGGAAATCTCACAGCCCCAACAAAAGAGGAATTTCTTTATTCACTAGTTTGCTTATTATTTGAAAGGGTCATATCATAAATTAATCATTTTATTTTTTTCCGGATAATGTTACTCAAGTTTTTTTTCCACACCAAAAACTGCCTAACCCTTTTAGAAAGTTTTCAGCTTCTTTGCCAATGAAATGAGTAACAAAAATTATTTGTTGGTTCTATGAATGCTGTCAGCTTCAAGGCACTGCCCCATTCTTAACAGCCTTTCTGCAAAGCCTGCATTACATTGAGGGAGGTTTACAAAACAATCAACACTGAAATATGCTGCAAAAACCGTGAAGGTCACACTGAAATGAAACTAAAATAACTAACACAAACTGTGGTTATTATACCATACCACAGCTATAGGTCAAAACTGATTAAAAAAGAAAATAATCAAAAAGATGAACGACTGTCCATTATTAGCCATTGTCAAAATAAAATATAAACAATATTGGGAAAAATAAATAAATATATATATATATATATATATATATATATATATATATATATATAACAACACAAAATACAACTTAAAATAATAGCAAACATTCTGTGTTGTTTCTTAAATAAGTGTCATTATTTAGAAAAAACATGCGTGTAATGTTCATCTGTCTGATGTCAGAAAGACAGGAAAACTTTTCCATTTTTACAGTTACAGTACACTTGATTCTCAATGGTTCCATGAAGAACGTTTAACATACATGGACCCTTTTAACTGCACAAAAGGTTCTTTAGTGGAAAAAAAAGTTCTTAAGATTAAAATGTTCTTCCCACTAAGGAAAAAAAAAGTTACTTTAAGAACTTCTATGGTTCTATAGGGAATCAAAAATGGTTCATCTATAGCCCTATTCGCACGGGATGAGTATGGTGACCTCTAGTCATTTGTAATAATTGCGGAGATTGTCTGTGATCTTAATCCCGTGCGAATCGGCCATGTCTGTAATTTGTAAAGTAAAAATTCCCCCGCAAATGACCTACCATATTTGGCTGAACACCGAGGTCCTGTGGTAATATTAGTCCCGTGCGAATCGGCATCTCTGTGATTTGGCGGGATCGTATATAATTTTTTCAAGGTTTTTGTTTCATGCGCGCCTTTTTATCCATCTTTCGTGAAGAATGGAGGCTGCGTTGGAGTGTTTTGATAGTATTTTGGGTGCTGGGTCAAATCGCTATACACCAACTACACATTTTGCAGAAAGAGAAAGCTGAAAATCATCAGAATAGCAAAAACAAAAAAGAATGGTTAGATGGAGACGAATGACATGTATAACAGCATCCGGTAAGAACATTCTTCTGTTCATGATATATCATACAGCTAGACCTATAATAACGGCAAGACATTTCCAAGCAATGGCCTATTGACGTCATATCCGGGAGATAAGTCAGTAAATTTGAGTAAAATCCTATGTAAAACCACAGGCTTCGGTTATCCCGTGCGAATGCGCCACATGAAATTCAGATTTCTAAATTTCTAAATCACACGTGGTCCCCAGATAGTACTAATCCCGTGCTAAAAGGGCTTTTGACATCGAAAACCTCTATTTGGAAACTTTATTTTTAAGAGAGTATGTTTTCACAGTTCATACAACTATTTTGTTTTAAAGGAAAATGTACATTTTCATGATATCAAAACATTTATTCAACAGATCTTGATCAGAACGCAGCCATCCATATAAAGTGGTTTTGGTAAGGGTCAAATTATTGTAATGCAGGATAAGCAATGACATTTTTGTATAGTGCACTTAGCTTTAATGCTGGCTAAGTGCAACATTAACAATTCAGGCTATACCTTCCTCTGGAGTGGCATCCAAGCATATGCTTCCTGACAACATTCACAGAAACATTCTTTCATGCTGGGAGGCATGATCATAGCCTTTCATCCTTCATTTTCACCAGTCATGGAAAACACAGCGGCATTTAATTCCTCCGCAGTGAAATAGGAACCTGGCTCCTATTAACTGAGTCAAAGAAGCATTATGGTTTTACTACATGCTGCCTTAGAGATGAAAAAAAGAGGTTGGGACTGTTGGGTTTAAAATACAAATTGGAGTGTTGGGTGGCATTTATTGCGCTTTATAATTCTCAAATGGCAGTAAAACTCATCTTTTGCTGGATGCAGTGTGGTTTGGAGGAGCAGGGCTTTAAATTAGCACAGGCTGGTTCTAAGAATCACTGAGCCCAGTAATTAAACGGGCCGCTGCATCCCTCTGTCTTAATGAGAATGGCAGGATTGGAGATGCTTTGGAGGCCTTGACATCACGGCAATCTCAAACCCAATACTATACACATTATTGTGCTGGGAAATGCTTTGTATCAAAAAACTATTCTCAAGACAATGAATTTGTGTTCAGCAACAGCAATAACTGGAATTTTGGCCTAGACTCAAAAAAATGAACTAGGAAGGTTGTGCACTTTACATAATATATTTATATTTAGTTTACTTATAATAATTGTGTTTTTTGACTTTAAATTTTTTTCTATTAAGGTCAACGTAATTATGTCTCAACTTAACAGTACAAAATCTTAATGTGTTGCCTAAACACAAACCATTTATGTTAAGTAAAAAATTCTTACATCCAGAGGGTGGCAGTGTAGAGCGAGCCAACTGCAATTTTGCCCGAACTTAATTTGATTGTGTTCAATCGGCTTAAATATGTACAATTTAAGTTTACTTAATCCATTTGTGTTGGGTTTACATGATTGATTTGTGTTGCATTAACTGAAACTGGGTGGTGCTTGTTAGTTCCCAGCATGCTTTGCATATGGTTGAATTAACAGAGAATAAATGTTAAAATGAAGTGTTGTTTTATGTTTTTTTGAGAAAATGAGAAAAGGGGAAGACTTGATAGTGTGCAATTGTGTTTAATGTTCAATTACATTGCAATTATTGAACCATTTAAATTACAGTGGGTTACCATTGTGGAGAAGAGTGGAGCATTTGGTTAGGCTGAAGACTGATTCTGCCATACTCACAGCAAATGCTTTGGCTGATGAATCTTTATAAATAAAGATGCAATAAAGTGCTATTAGTAGTTAATAGTTGGCTATAGTCTAGAAATTGATTAGTGTGACTCTAAAATAAGTTATATTGAATTGAATGAATGAATATATGAATTTGAATACCTGAATCATATCAGGGAGCCTTTTTAAATTCACTGACACTATTAAATTAGGCTGTGCCCAACCATAGTAAATAAGTTGAATCAACCTTAATGAATTAAGTTGACCCAACGTAAGTACATTAAATTGGAATAACAGAATTGCATAATGCTGAAATAAAGCAAGTTAATCATGTGGAAATCCTTTCCATGATTTTTTTATGTTCATTCAAAGAGTTATTTTTTTGAGTGTAATCTCAGCACAGTAAATCTCTCCAGACTCCTGTCATGTTTTGGACAAAGTATACAAATAACTAGCAAGGCTAATACAGACGAAATGAACACCAAACCTAATGATTAAACTTTAATATCATATTATCCTCAGAAATATCAGCAATTTTCAAACATCACGAAATGCACTTTATACATATTCCAGACTTAAAGATGTGTCCTGATTCCCTGAGAAGTAAATTTACATTTATTCATTTAGCAGACGCTTTTATCCAAAGCGACTTACAAATGAGAACAGTAGGACAACAAAATGTAAGTGCTATAACCTTTCTCAGTTTAATTTAACGCAGAACCCGTACGTTTTTTTGGTTTTGGTTTTTATAGAAAGAAAGAGAAAGTGTTAGTATTACTGGAACAAGTGCTGCCGAAAATGCCGTTTCTTGAAAATGGCTACGGACTCAGCAGCTCTGGTTGAGTTGGGAAGGTCATTCCACCAGCAGGGAACAGTCATGGTAAAGGTCTGAGAAAGAGATTTCGTGCCTCTTTGACGTGGCACCACAAGACGACGTTCGCTTGCAACGACGAGCGCAAGTTTTTGGATGGCACATACGTCTGAAGTAATGAGTTTAGGTAAAGGGGAGCAGAGCCACTGGTTGTTCTGTAGGCAAGCGTCAGTGACTTGAATTTGATGCGAGCTGCAACTGGCAACCAGTGCAATTTTTTGAGGAGAGGAGTTACGTGTGCTCTCTTCGGCTTGTTAAAGACCACATAAAGTATCCTTGCATGTCAAGAGACAAGACACATCACATTCAGTACCACTACATCACAGTTTCAGTTTCCATTTTAAAAGGGAAAGTTCGTTCAAAAACTTGAATTGTCATCATTTACTCCTCTCGCCACCTTCATGTACTAACCTCATGGCCTCAAATTATTTTCTTTCCTCCATAAAATACACAGGGATACATTCATTGTTTGTCTTTAGTTGTAATTTGGTCTATTAAAAAAAAAGAAACTTCAAAGGGTTTGGGGTCAGAAAGTTGCTTTTAAAAGTCTCTTATGCTACAAAAGCTGCATTTATTTGATCAAAAACATATTAAAGGAGTCATTTTGTGAAATAATATTACAACTTAAAATAACTGTTTTCTATTTTAATATATTTTAAAATGTAATTTATTCCTGTGAAAAAGCTGAATTTTCCTGTCTTCAGTGTCACGATCTTTCCGAATCATTTTAATATGCTGATTTGCTGCTACATTTCATATTATTGTTATTGTTGAAATCAGTTGTTCTGCTTAAAGCTTTTGAGAAAACTGATTCTTTTTTCTTATCTTTTAGGATTCATTCTTTCATTTATTAATTCGTTCTTTGATGAAAGTTCAAAAGAACAGCATTTATTTCAAATAGAAATATAAATTATAAATGTCTTCACTGTCACTTGCTGAATAAAAATAAAGATTTTTTAAAAAAATGCATATTTTGGTCCCCCTTTATATTAAGTGGCTTTAAGTACTATGTACTTACATAGAAAAATAAGTACAATGTACTTATTGTGTTCAGGTTGTATTGTAAAACACTTTTGCTGCTATTGAGATGTGATACTGGTAAGGTTAGGGACAGGTGTGGTGGTATGGGTCGATTTAAGGGTAGGTTAAGGTGTAAGGGAAGGGTCAACTGTGTAATTACAAATGTAATTACATCAATTAATTACAGTTGTAATTACATGCAGGTATTTTCAAAATATAAGTACAATGTAAAAACATGTATGTACATAATAAGTACATTGTACTTATTGTACTGTAATATGGGACCCATATTTTTTTGTTACAAACAAAACAGTCACTATATCTTAAACAAAAATAAATACAACTAAAACAAAATAAAAACTGCCACTGATGCTCCTTCCAAAAAAAAAAAAGGGCGAATGGCCTTGTTTCTAGGACTGTACTTCGTGACCAATACAACAAGCTTGAAAATTTTTTTTTTAAATTTAAGGATATTAGTGGTATAAATCACCTTTTTTCCTTGCATTGCCTAAGAGTTATAATAACATAATATAACACTGCAGTGACATGAGGCAGAGTAAATGATGACAAAATGCTAATTTCAAGGTGAAGTATTAAATGACACAATTAATCTGTGAATGATTCTGCCCACTCTTCTGCAATGGTTTAAGCTGCCAGCTCACCTTGTGTCACGTCTGCTCTTAACTTGCACAGAAGAAGTGGTCTCTCCCTCTAAATCAGATTTGTAAAGGGTGTTAGCAGGCCTGCTGTGGCAGACAGACAGAGGGAAAGAACCCATGCTACTCTACATTTTTAATCCTGTTTGTTCATGTACCTTTTCCTCTTACTAAGTAGCTATCTGAAATGAATGAACCATGCAGGCGAGGGGAAAGCCACCAGCCGCTGTGTTTTCCTTTCTTCATTCTTCCATCTTGTTCCCTGTCTAATTAGGCAGCATTGCGGACAGCACCTGTCTGAGCAGTGCAAATGAGGACATGGTTTTATGAGTCCAGGTTATGGACATATGGAGGGTGGGAGAGCGGATAAGGTGAATATGGAAAACATCTGTGCACGCAGGACCAGTCAGTAAATGTATGATAAGTGTTATGTGAGTGCGTGAGTACTTAAAAATTACAATTGATGAAATCATTAACTGAACTGACAAAATAATTACTGACAAATTACAAAGTAAACATTAAGGCTAAGTTGTTTTGGGTATGCTACATTACATAACAGAGCTAAAGGGACATGGTGATGGAAACATATGAGAAGGGAGGGAAAAAAAAAATATTTCAATGCTTTTGCGTTCTCTGGCAAAAACGTTTGTTCGCTTGCAAAGAACTTAAAAGGTCTTGGGGGAACGCAAATATTTTTCGCATCGACTTATTTTTCTTCCCACCACCATGTCCCTTACAGGCTCCGTATAAAATAGAAAACAGTTATTTTAAATTATAATAACATTTCACAATATTACAGCTTTTGCTGTATTTTTGATCAAATAAATGGAACATTGGTGAGTACAAAAGACTCACACTCTAAAAAAAATCTGGTTTATATTGCCTGATAGTTATTTGCCCACAAAAAGATGAATAATTCTATGACGTACTAGATATCTGACAAGCTTTGGATTCAACTTGATGTGATTATTTAGGGTGCATTTGCACAACAAAACAAATATTTTATATTAGTTACATATAACTGTGCTGCATTCTGGAATGAGTTCCACTAAACAAAGACATTTTTGGGTGCAAAACATAAAAGATTTCTGTATAACTTCCCATATTCTCTCCGTTACCTTTGGAATCCTCTGTGACCCAGAGATTTGTCTTAGTCTAATAGAGGGAGCCTTTGAAGCTGATTTAATCTTTTGATTAGATTGTCATGGTAACATGGTGAGATGGCATGTTGAGGGAAATCGCACTGGCATGTGTGTTGATCATGGGTGTTAACAACAGAACAGAACAATTTCACACTCATCAGCCACATCAATCATACACTACTTTTCTGACTTTGATGTCCCATAAGAGAACCTTTTACATGGGACTTTTATGGAGCGAAACAAAGATCAAGGTGCAAACCTTGCTTTTCCTTAAAGAGATCTCAAAATATCACAAATAGTCAAGGACCGAACTGTCACAAGGCCTTACTGTCATCTGAGCCAATAAACTCAAAGACTCGTTGCTAAAGGGCACTCTCATTCACCACGCTGAGCTTAGTGTCAGTGTTAGAAGTTCATATTCATATTCACAGTGCACCTTTCTCTTCTCTGTCCTTATATCTTCATAGCCACTTTTTCGGGAGTCTCATTCTCTTCCTCGGATGATCATTTAAAAGGGGAAATTGTGCCTTCTGTTGTACACCACAGCCACTATGGTTCAAAAGGACAAGTAAATTCTAACTAATAATGGTGATAATTATAAATAATAAAAATAATTTTAAAATCTCAAAATTCTATATAATTCTATACATAAATTATACATTCTATTTATAAATGTCAAAATTATATATATAAAATTGGTTACACTTTATTTTAAGGTGATGTAGTTACATTTTACTTAATAAACTGTGTAATATTAGTTAACTAAATGTACTTGGTATAGATTTACAGTTAGGGTTAATATTTGGTTTAAAGTTAGTTACTTGTAATTATGCATAATTCACTGTTATTACTATAGTAAGTATATGTAGTAAAGTGTAACTACATTACCTTAAAATAAAGTGTTACTATAAATGTATCTAATTCTATAAAATTCTATGAATAAAACACTAAACAATAAACCATTTAAATGCTTTAAATGAGTCCAGTGAAATATATATATATTTTAATTATCATAATATATTAACACAAAACCACGAATTATTTAGATACAATAAACTATTAGTGGTTTTAAACCTTAATTTTAAGACTAACCAGAAGTAATTAAAATGCAATTAATTAAATTATTAATAGAAATACATTTTGGCCAATAACCAGTATGGTATTAAACCATGAATAAATATTGTTTATTACATGTTACAATGCGCTTAGGGTGTTTTTACACTGTTTTTAGGGTGCACCTACGTCAAGGTTTGGTAAGTTACCCGGAAGAGCGGCCATATTGGAGATACTCGTATGTAAACAACAGCATGGATTGCACGGTTAATGTACTACTGAATGCGTTGTTCTACTAATTTATGATATCTAAACCATGTAAAAAACTACTTCGTTTTTTCACCAGGCCCATATACAGCTGAAGACCTTAAATGTTACAAAGGTTTGGAGGCGTACAACCAGATGGTGCGTGGATGAGTGAGAGAGGCACAGCATCAGCTCATCAACATGTCACGTGTATTGTGAGAATAACAAACAGCCTCTAAACTAACTGAAATGGTAGCACATCCTTGGCTTTCACAATACACATGTTGTTGATGAGCTGATGCTGTGCCTCTCTCAACCACAAACGCCGCCTCTACTCAGTTTTTTTATTTTTTATTCCTCAGTTTATTATAACTTTTGGCAGTCTATAGTACTCCAAATACAGCCCAAAACAGTGCCACCAAACGGAACGAAACCCGCAAATTTTTCAGCAATAATTTGCGAGTTTTGTTCCGTTCAGTGGCATTGTTTGCATTCAGTGCCACCAATATGGCTGACTTCTGGATTGATGATGCGTCGTGAAAACACCATATACTGCAGGCTTACTCTTGCTCGTATCCAAGGTAAATCATCAACACAATCATCCCTTACACGTGTTTTATTGAACTATATACATCATAATCGGCCAAAAAGCATGCGCAGGTTACTTTACTCCCTAACCAAGTGTGCACTCAAGTCCGTGTTGCTTTCACATTCATGAGAATCGTGGCACAGTTCGAGTGCAACCGAACTCAAACCACCTCCTTCAGGTGGTCTCGGGTACGGGACCTCAGCGTGCTCCCAGGTCTGCACAGCTTTCACATTAGCAACTTTTCATGCTAACAGTGGCCCGTTCCAAACTAAACTGTTGAAATATGACCTTAGTATGACACAAATCTGTAAACTCTATCTGTAATGCATTGCCTCTCATTTGATTTTATAAAACTGCAGCAGCAGCAATATGATAAAAATACATTAATATTGTATTTTATATAAAGACATTCATTTAGTGCATTAATAATAATCATTGAGAAGCACAATTCTTCCAAAGCAATATTATCCATTAATCTAACTGACTGTTTGCCGTTGCCAAGCAACTTTGCACACTAGTCTTATTTAGATAATTTATATAGTCTTTTTTTTAATATGACAGTTTTAATAAAAATGATGCCAAAAACTTTTTTACACTCCCTCTCAATTTCTCAGCAAATTATCACTTCCCATAACCCTCACACATCCAGGCCCGCACCTTTGCTTGAAACCATCCCACCCTGCATGCAACCGCAAAAAATAATTTAACAAATATGAATGAAGTATGTCATTGGCATTGCAAGGCAAGAGAGCAATATTTAGAATGATATTCATCTGAATGCATTTTAGCTCCTTTATTCACGGGAGAGAGTAAAACAGACAGAGAGGGAAAAGTTGTAAGATAAATTTTCCATGTAAGCAGCAGGCAAGAAAATATGAATGTACTGTAACAAAATCAGTTTGTGATAATGACCCACTGTGTATAGTGAACTTAAGGAGAGGAAAATCAACTGGCGGAAAGAGACGAGATTGTGCACACACAAACCGGATAGATGCAGCACCTCATTTATAGTCGTGTCCCCTGCAGCGAAAGCTTGAGAAGACCCCCTAAAGTGAGAACATGACAATGAGCACTTGGAGAATAGCTGTGTTTGAAAATGTGCTCTAATTTGTAGGCCTTTAGCATTAATACACACACCTGAGAGCTAAAGCCTGGTTGGGCGCAGTGTGTATAATTCTTTACAAATCGGAAGAATGCCTAATGACCCTTTTATATCAGCTACTGGAGTGCAAGCATGTCCTCCTGCCAGCCAACAGGCTCTTATCTCTGGTATCCCATGGTCATTCTGAAGACCAGCCAGTGAATTCAATACATTATAGATGCGGAACTGCATCTATAATGAAAAGAAAATGTAAATAATAACCTAATTTGGATCTAATTTAAACTATTCATTTAAAGTTTATCACTAATAGATTTAGATTGCAATATGCTTTCAAGCTATGAACGTAAAAGTTCAAAGTAAAGAATTATTGGACTGCTTTTATTGTTTCTTTTTGCCATGCTATTATTGTTTCTAGTTTATATTTTCATTTAACTATTCATTTAAAGTTTAACAAGAATGCAACTAATAGGCTAGATTTATAATGCAAGATGCTTTCAAGATTTTATTTCAATGAACGTAACATGAACGGATTAATGGACTTTTAGGTTCTGCTTTCATTGTCTCTTTATCTCCTAAACCCCAAGAGGGTTAACTTGAGAAAACTGTCAAACAATTCAGCCGTCAACAATCTCAGTTTACCATTTTCTTGTTCGACCTCACATTATGCATGAAATAAAAATACCTCTGTGACTCACACAAACATGTACTTGTGACTGACAGGAAGCCACCCACATTTAACCCACTTCCAGATATTGCACAACCTTAACCTTAAAAACCACAGGATGATCAGCACATCAATAAATAAACAAATAACTACTTCATGTGTCTACAGGCAGGTGAAGTATCAGTCATTACGTTTTCACCGGCCCTTCCACATAAGAGCCATCTGATCAAGTGATCAGGAACTCACAGGCCATGTTTACCACATGAATGTTCACATGCCTCAGGGTGAACATTCAGACTATGTCTCTGATCTGCACCCTTTGATGCATGGATTGATTAGTATGAAGCATAACCTAGATTAGAAAATAATTAATTGAGGGGGAAATAGGCCCAAGAGATGCAATCTAAGAAGCATCAATCCACATGGAAGAAGATATTCATAAAGTACAAAGAGACAAATGGCTCTGGCACAGTAGAACGAATTAAGCAGATCAGGAGCTATAATATCACAAAAAGTCAGAGAACTTTCACTGTTGTGTTCAACACTCGTTGAGTCAGGTTATCAAAAGTCTATTTAATCCTTATCAAAAATGAACAGGCATGAATTGCAAAAACTTAATGATCATAGTTTCATTAAATAATTTTAGTTCTTGGTTCATAGTCTTTTTAGAAGAGGCATAAATATTGCACTCCAATACATTTTTAAAAAAAATCATTTTGAATGCTGCTAATCAAACAGTTGATGGGACCCAAAATATGTGTGGGGAAATGTTTTGGAATTCCCCAACCGAGTGAATTTCTATTGCAATTACTAGATTTCCCCCAAGAAAATTTTACAAACAATGGTAAATGTGATCGCATCTTAATTAGGGATCCACCAATATTAACATTTTGGCCGATACTGATAATTATTTATATTTGAAAGCCAATAACCAATATATTGGCCGATCAATCTAAATCCAATTTTTTATATAATTTCTGAGAGTCTGATTACAAAAACAAGTCTCACCATTAAAATCCATGTCCCAAGCAAACAAATTATAATGTTCTCAGTATAATTTCATGTAGCTTATATGACAGACTATTTCATGCATATTGAACTTTACAGAAGTAATTTTAATCATATTTCAAGCAATTTAAAACCATTATGGCAAACAGTGCGCATCTGAAGTGTCTCAGCTGAAGGAAATAATCCATTATTTAACGTTATTTAATATCAGCCAAATTTTCTTATCGGGCCTATACCTATATGGTGGCTGATATATTGTGCATCCCTAATCTTAAGTTTTATGTGTTTGATTCACTTAAAAGAACAAACTGGCATAGTTGTTCAGGAATGGGACTACACTGAGTATGCTATGCTGTATGTGTTTGATTCACTGACAATTTAATTGAGTATAATTTTACTAAAACTGAACATTTAGGAACTAAATTACACTAGCATTTGGGTGACCTAAAATTTAGAACGGTTACCACATCAGGATTAAATGAAATGAGGTATGCATATGGATTAGATACCTTTGCACTTATGTGTCAGTGAGATGTTTATTGCCCGGTGTGAACATCCCTGATGTTCTGAATCTGATGCAATCCCACCTGTCTTTACTGTTTCACACTCCACAGCAGCACAAACCTATTTGGCATGAGCAGTGTCGAATAACCAGCCAATAGAACAGCGGCAATAATGAAAGAAACCTCACCAACTCCTCTCACACACGTGTCTATCTAATCCAATCATCCGAAACTAACTAACTTAACTACAAAACGGTCTGAGATTTCTGAACCCATGGCACTTACCAGGTTTTATTGTTTTTAAACCTCTTCTGATCACCATCAAATGTTCCAATATTGGTGATAACAGTAAGACAAGAAAAAATAAGATGGATAATTCACAGCTTGGCAACAAATACATTTTACATAGTCGTATGATGAATATATATTCAACAGTAGCCTATTCCAATCAGACCAAGCATGAGGGAATACTGTTTTCTTGTGTGTACTCTGAAGAAAAGGGATTTTGAACAGCCTCTTCATTGGCTTCCAACTGAAGCGCTTTTAAACAACCAGAAATCTTTCCGCATTTCGATTTTAACAAACAAGCCCTGAATTCTCATTTGGGTGGTAATTAATTACATTAAAGCTTTAATTAATGAACAGAAATCTCAGTTGGAGGCCAGAGCCCTGAGATTTTGAGTGAATGCTTTAATCAGAGGGAAAGTGGATCATAGGGAGAGAGAGAGCAGTGTTTACTAATGGGGACTGGAAAACAGCTCTCACTTCACAGGCATTCTGTCCCAAACATTTTCATATAAACCATCACTTAGTAGAACAATACTGCCTTGACTATGCTTCCAAAATGACTACAAAACAAGTACCACTAACTAGGGGTTAACCCCTGTGCAATGACATGTAACTTCCCCCTTCTCCCCATAATTTAGCTATTTGATACAGTCGTGCTTGACCACAAAACAAAGGATTAACAAAGGTTTCAATGCTTCACAAATAAGTGCTTCAAAAGCACCCATTATTAGTGCTAACTAAGCTAAGAATGGTTAGCATTTTATCCCTTTTGTATGCAATGGTGATTCATTGGCCAAAAAATTGTGATATATCATCATCGTAAATTCTTTTGGCCACGATAAGCGTGTAGTGAAAAATATGATATTGTGACAGCCCTACTACCATTCACTATCATTGTACAAAAAAACTAAGTAACATACTGTGAAATGTCTTCATTTCTGTTTCATGGACGAAGTTGTATAGAATGGTATTAGGCGGGGAGAGAAAATGACTAAATAACTTTCCATTTGGGTGCATTATTGCGTAAAAAAGAAATTAAGTCCTATTAGTCAATTTATGCAATACAGGCATAACCTGACAAGCACAAACCCACACACAAATCCGTACTCAAATGCAACTCCACACAGTCGGATTCTAATGACTGTGTGACTGTGAGAAGTGATGTCATTACAGTCTCATCACGTTTTTTACAAATGAGAAAGCCATGAAGAATGTGCAGAATAATAAATTAGCAGGAGTGGTACTTGAGATTCAATGGTGTGTTCAGCATTGTTTCCGACACAAAAGCATGAATTAGGTACACATACTTCTGAAAAGAAATAACTACAGCTAAGCTAGCCCTAAAACTTGCTTCACATAACTGTAAGAAACTACTCGCTCATCTGTTTCACGAGTGGAGACTGCACCTCTGAAAACAAGCAAACAAGGGAAAGCAGAGGAAGGCAAGAAAAATCCATCAGCTATTTCAACAGCAGGGGAGATTCATCTCTGTTGTGCACTAAAGAAACACACAAGGGTACGCAAACACTCACTCACAAAGGAATAGCATATGGGAGCAGGCTCAGAGAGTGCGACCGAGCAGATGTGGATTTGATGGCGTTCAGTTGCTCAGTCTGGTGAAACCCAGGGGCTGTGTGGTGGTGTTGTGTCGGTGTCAGCATGATGAGCTGCTGCAATATGCCCCAAGTCAAATTCAAGCTCTGGACATATTGAGTGAAAATACGCTCACGTCTTCAGGGCCCTGCTCAATCTGATTACAACGATGCGTATGCCCTGCTCTTATTAGTCTTGATTTTGAACTGCAATCTATCTAAACTGCAAAAAGTGACAACCTGCAATTATTATTTAAAGAGCTATTTCTACCTGATAATAACCCATAATATTTGGTTTTGTTGGTGAATATTTAGGTATTCAGCCTGAATCAGCCATTTTAAATGATGTATAAAAACCAGTTAACTTAGATGTTACCATTTGGTTACCATTTTATTTTAAAAGTTTAAAGTTTATTGCCATAGGTAAAGGTACATTGGAATTTTTGGAGTCTTTTTGAGGGAGAGCAAGGAGAAAAAAAAGAAAAGAAACTATGCACAAATAGACTTTCTAATTTAAATAAGTACACATTAGAAAAGATCAAATAGATGAATAATATTGCACGTTGTAAACTCTACAAAAGTAATAGCTACTGCACAAGTTAATACAATGATAATGATAATGCACCTAGATTAAAAACATGGAATGAGGTACTTCTTACCTTCCTTAATGTCCCGTGCCACTAACCTAACAGTGGCTGGAAAGAAGCTGTTAAACAGACAGGCCTGCGGTGTCTCAGATTGTAGCCTGTGTCCAAAACGAACATAAGCTGGGTGGTGTATAGATTTGTGGATAGATACGTAGATACTAGATACTGTATCTATCCATCCATCCATCCATCCAATACTAAATTAATCTATTAATTTGTGTATTTAAGGAGGGGAAAATAATGGGGTTGTACAAAAAGTATACAAATATGGTTGTATAGTTAGGATAGCCGATTTTATATGCTTATCAACATTATCAAAAAGAGGGGATAATGCTTCCCATATATTTAGTAGTTGACATCAAAAGCAATGCATCTATTCAAACTCTATGGTAGTTTCATCTGTCACTTGGTTGAAGCAAAAGCCAAATTAGGCAGATGTCGACATGGACAATCACATTCTATGCAAAAAGGATAAACTTTTTTTTTTTTTTTTTTTGCAACAACAATATGTTTTAAATTCTAAATGATTGGCTTAATAAATATTAAATAATAACAGTGATGATGATGATGATGATGATGATGATGATAATCATAAGTTGCCATGTTTAAATTCAGGATGGTTCTGGTACAGGTCTATGTTGGGTCATCACTTAATATTAGGGATGCATAATATACCATTTATTATCAAGTATCAGTCGTTATTCATCCATATTGAATACTTATACTTAAATGTTTAATATGTATATTTAATTGTGAATATTCAATTGTGTTTTACATACTTTACTGTCATTTAACTCAAACTAAAAACTGAAGTGCTGCAAATCTCAAAATGAATATATATTTATTTATAATGTACATTATAATGCTACATTTAAAACACAATTTGAAACAATGGACATAACATGAAACTAATTCTCATGTTAAATTTTTAATAGTGCATGACATCCAAAGTAAATTTGTAGCTCTAAAGCAAAACCAATTGACACTACCTTAGTTTACCTTTACTTTACATTTCATGGCATAGTCAGGCACCATGCCATTCCCTTTCGCACTTCCTCCCCCTGACTCTTATACACCTCACCATCGGCAACTTTCCAATTTCCACCAGACCTTTTCTCGCACATTTGACACCTGCTAATCTCACCATATCTCCGCTCCCCCTTTCTGTGCTGTTTTGATCCAATCTAACAGCAAAGCCCCCTGTGGCTCACTAACAAGCACCCTCCTGCTCTTAAAGATCACGAGTGCTCCAATTTATTTCTGCCATAGCACATCTTCCAGCACTGATATCACAACCAACGATCCTACCGGTGGCCTTTCTCTCCACATCGACCACTTTATTCCAGAGCTGTCGTCTTCCTCTTCCTCTTTGGTCCAGCCAAGTTCACTAACACGTTCCTTTTCCTTGCCACACTCTCTGTAACCACTTCCCTCATTCCCTGTGGCCACATGACCCTTCACTTTTTCTCTGCGCTGGCCAGCACAGAGCGCTAACAGGTATCCTACCCACCTAATTAACAGTGTGTCCCCGAGTGGCTTTGGGACGGCTCATTTGCCCACGGTGGGAACCCTTTCTAATTGCATTTTCAGCAGGCTGATTAAAACCAAGCCATAAATCACTTACTGCAGCTGACTTTGAATTGAGCCGTCAAGCTTGGCAATGTGAAAACAACACTAGTTTTCCACCCAGTATGGCATGTCAAAGCCACACAGTTGCGTAGGGCTGGATCTTTGAGATACCGCAACATTATAGAAAGCAAATATCATTTTGTTGCCCACTTTGTAGATTTAATTAAAGAGGGATCTACAGGCATTGATTCAGTTGAGGCATTTGCACTCGAGGAGATAAAGAGAAGGGAAAAGCAAGAGAGAATGGACAGATGGGAAAAAACTGCCATCAGATACCTCTTACTCTTTACACAGCCTGTAATGAACCAGGTCTGTCCAGACTCCAGATCCATTGTTAATGAGGAGACTTTCCCTGGTGCCAAACTTTCAGTTCGTATAGACACACACACACACACACACACACACACACACACACACACACACACACACACACACACACACAATAAAGACCCACCACACTTATTAATTTAAAAACCATGTGTGTCACAACCTATAAGACGTATCTCACTGACTTGTCATTAAAATATCAGAAACATCAGCGTTGCATTTGCTCAATTCTTCATGATTATTTTACTGGAAAACTGGAAAGTTAACAAGGAATTAATACAAATGTACCGTCATTTTTCTATATAAAAATAAGTTATCTTTATACAACTGATTGTGGCCACAACCTCAACACACATTAAATACCCCCGGCATGACCAGAGTAGCCCGAGTCTCATAACAAATGACTCTTATTAGCCGGTTTAAAGAGAATTATCATTTTGAATATATTTGAAAAACTTTTGTTTTAAATGTCTAAAAATATCTAAGAACAACACCTAATATTCAAATAATTATTAATTAATCTAATACTATTCATCTTCATTACATTCAAACGTTCAGGCATCCTGTGGCCCTGATATATCTGCTACACAAAATAATAAATGCAATAGCTAGATCTAAATCCGGAGGATATATATATACTATTATTATACTATTTTGTACACACATATATATATATATATATATATACATATATACAGTATATACATACAGTAAATACCATCGCAATTATACCATTTAGCACATTGCCCAGCACTAAAACTTGCTCAATGTTAAAGAATTAGGCATTACACATAACTGTATGACTTTCTGTAAAGATACTTTAAAGGGGTCATGACATGAGAAACCAAATTTGCCTTGATCTTTTGGTATATAAGAGATCTATGTACTATGTACTATGTAAAGTACTATGTACTTTAATCAAGCTCTAAATACAGCTCGTTCTAGATCCTTTGAACTTAGTGACGTCACGGTACGAAGTGACGTATCAGTCGTTTGCATATGACCGCCTCCAGCGCAAGACAACTACGCCTCATTTCGCATCATCGCATGCGTTGTCGTGCAGCGAGTGGGTCTGTTTACAAGATGACTGCGATGCCACGCAGATGTGCTGTTCCTGGCTGTGGACAAACAACATGTTTGAATACGCTGCCGAACGATCCAGACGTCAGGGAAAGCAGTTGGATGCAGTGTATTTGCAGCATATGCAGCCCGCCAAAGCTTTATTTGAACGGTGAGTGATCAGATGAGTGTGACAGAGCACATGTTACTGAAAGAACGAGCAGAGAGAGAGAGAGAGAGAGAGAGAGAGAGAGAGAGAGAGAGAGAGAGAGAGAGAGAGAGAGAGAGCGCCTCGGCCGCGCACGCGCCTTCAAACTGTCTTGCGCTCTCTCTCTCTCTCTCTCTCTCTCTCTCTCTCTCCCTCCCTCGCACATATGAATCAAAATCAATTGAAAATTGACACGATGGTAAAAGATCGGAAGACCGAAGTTTCACGTGGTGGAGCAATGTGTAGTCTACATGTGATACAAAATGATTAACGTTAATAATGTATGCATAAGCAGCACTGATGTTAGCCAATCATAACAGTGGGCGTTAACACTGAACTCTTAAAGGGGAAACACCTCCAAAACAGACTGTTTGAATCAGAGGTGAGAAACAGGGTAGGAAAAAGTAATAAATTACAACATTTTTTATGTTTTTTTGTACAAAAAACTATAGTAATACTATAATTGCACCTAAGGGAACATAATAAAACAAAACAAAAAACCTTGTCATGACCCCTTTAAAATGATGTGTATTGAGAAAAGCACTAAACACAAATAAATTTGACTTGACTTGACTTGACAGGAACAAAATCGACTGTAGTAAATGACACCTATGGTTACATTAGCCAATCGCGCTGTGAAGCAACCGTACCAAACCATGTGCATCTTGAACAAAGATGCTGCAGGCAAAAATTTATAATCAATATGATGATTCCATATCCCAAGTGTACCACTTACACACATCACATTGCAAAAAAATGAAAATGTGTGAAACCGATTACGAAAAGCTATTAAAGTAGTACTGTACAAAAGTAAGAAGACAGCGAGAATCAAAGCTACTGCCAAAAAAAAAAAAACACCAATCAGATAACCATCGTCAAGCTCTCCGTAAAGCATTCAGAAACACATCCAACATTACAAAAAGCAGCCCTATATTCTCAGACACACCGACACGTAGGTACATTAATCATTAAAGCAACAACTGTCACATGATATGACTTATCTGTGCTTTAAATAATGATCCTCCGTGTGCGGCACTGCACAGACAGTGGCTGGCCATGAAAGCTTTCATCACAGTGATGAAATGTTCTCCGGTTGTACTGTGGCAGCAGGGCCAAACAGAGCTTTAATCATTCATTTACTTCTCTCAGGAAATACATATCATATTTACTCCTTAAAAGCAGCTATCGATGTTCGTCTCGCATGTCACTGCAGTTCTGAAATTCAGGGACACGCAAATATGTTTAGAGGTCACTTTCCAATGTCAAACTGCATTATCACTAAATGCGCTCACAGACATGACTCTGGTTATAATTACATAGAGAGTTTGAGAGTGCATATGGATAAAATAGCATTGATAATGTCATAATGTACATATCTCTATTTGAATATATCCATATCGTAATGACTTCGGAGAAAATATATGTTTTAGAAGTATCCTATAGAGTGTGATTGAGTCAAGCTTCTCCAACAATACATTTGCATCATTCGCAGCAACCCAGGCAATATTAGGTTTAGCATTAATGCTCGTTTTTCAGGTTGATATGGGAGCGGTTGAAAATCCTCCCAACGGTCCTCATTATTACCATTGTTTGGAGGCATAAACCACAGTAGCCCAGAACAGTGTCCCAAGCTAGCTGAAGTTCATTGTACAACATTTCAGGAGACATATTTTCATAACTCACACATTCTTTTCATTCAGTTCTGCTGGTCTTTCTCCCTCTATCACTTACTCGCTGTTCTAGGAGATAGACTGGCACCTCTTAAAAAGGTTAAGCAGTGCTTTTACGTTTCAGGGGGATAATGCAAGCTGATTGCTGAATACACTTACCACAATGCCATTCTATTGCAGAAAATGAATCATAACACTACAGGTTCAAAGCAGACGTGGTTGGAGGCCAGGTTTGTTTAATCCATATTTTTTAAAATAGGTTTAAATTTCTGTACAAAACGCTAGAGAAGAATACAGCACAATGACTCGACATTTCTTTTGAGTTTTTGACTATTTCCAACATCTTTTGCCTTCACTGGGTCCTCCTGTGGTGAGAGAAATTATTATTTTTAAAGTGCAAAATGTCCCATGTAGTCTATTAAATAACATGAACTCACAAAAGATTTGAGTTAGCATTAAAAGAATTAGAATAACTCCCCAAATGTATTTCAATGTCTAACAATTTGCAAAATCAGTTTGTGAATTTCATTTGTTACAAAAAAATCTAAAGCCTGTTAAATTTGAAAAATGTAAAACCAGTTTTACCTCACAATGGTCTGATAAAGTCGTAAAGTACAAATGTTATCTTTTATCTCCTAAGGAAAATTAAGCAATTATTATTTGCTGTCTTAAAGTCACAATGCAACAGAAATGGTCGATAGATTTTTTTTCCTTCTGTTTTGTCAGATTATTGAAAAATGATTCTGGATGGGACATTTCACCGGAAGGTTGAGTTATGAAATAGGTTAAAAGGTATGAGTTATATATATATATTTTTTTTTAAATAGGGTTTATTTCCATTTCGTGCCAACTCTAAAGAGCATTAAAGACAGATTATGTCAACGCCATATTTCGAAAAAAAAATTTCTCCTCACACTTGTCTTTAGCCATAATCCTTCTAAATGTTTGATGCAGAGTGCCAGTTGTTTGAATTGGTATAACTGTCACATTGTGTAACACTCTCGTAGTGGTTAAGGATATGGATATATGAGACCCAAGCCTTACAGCCTTGCATGGCCTATGCTCATTTTTTATTCTCTACCTTTTTATGGTCTCAATTCATCACTGTCGTCTAATCTAAATGTGGTGTACACTTGTGAAGAGGATGTTTGCTCCCAGCACTGTGCCCCAGGGAGAAAAAAAACGGTGGACTGCTCTCCGGAGTCTATTTCCTCTCGTATCTGACCACTAGAACCAATTATCTCCAAAATGTGCTATTTTTTTAAATCCATTGGTGGTCTCAGATTCAGACTCACTCAATGTTACAGTTGTAGAAACTACTGAGCAAAGCAAAATAGTAGACTAACCACAAGCCCATGAAGTCCTTCAAACAAGCACTGTCCTACCAACCAGATCCATATGGTTAAAATATTTCAGAGACTATATCAAAGTCTCAAACTTGCAAAAACTTACTGGCATACAGTATCGTGGACGGTTGAGCAAAAGATCAACCATGTTGTATGCTTAAACTGTCAGAAGCATGCTTGAAAGTTGCACGAGATAAAAGAACGCCAGGTTTTAATAGGATGGAGCACTGTTGGCTATCTAGAACAATCGAGAAAGAACACCCATTAAAATGAACATCATTTCCTTAACAGTAAAATTGCACTCTATTGTATGGAGTGGCATGCTGACTCTTAATACTTTTTAAATTGATTTTCATATAGAACTCCCGCGGGGGGCAATTCAATTTCCATACGAGCTTGTGTGGCACTCTACTCACTCAATTAATCGCATAATACGATCAATTTCTGCACCAAGAGAAGTCACACACCAGCGTTTTCTCATAAGAACAGCTTAGTGTTTTAGCCTTTTTATAGCATGCTCCAAGCTCTGTTATGTAGTGTAAAAAACACACAAAAAAAACATGGCTAGAAAAATGTGAAGAGAAATGGCAGCATTTGTTGATATCTCATCCCCTGAGCCACAGGAGGGTTGAGAGTAACACTGGAATCGTACAAGTTTGCCCAGAGCTGGTGATATATGAAACCAGAGAACCCAGTAATTATCTTTGAGAGTGAATGAAAGAAGAGGATTCATACAATTGGAATTAACAACAGGCATATCTTAAGAATTCCCAACACCCACTCTGTTATTAACAGTGTTCAAATATCAAGATGTGTTAAATGTATATTTAGGCTTTCCTATTGGATCATCAGATGTCAAAATGTACTAAACATATACTGTATTCTAACTAGATAACTATAATTGTAAATAAATAAATAAAAATAGAAAGTTTTCAAAAAAAGAGGTTAAAGCTAAGGTTAAACTGTAAAACTGCTTTGCAATTATATTGTGCTGTTAACAATGCCAAGGTCATGGGTTCGGTAAGGGTATGTAAGAAGTCACTTTGGATGAAAGCGTCTGTCAAATGCATACATAAATGTAAATGGCTCTTTAAGCTTATACATCTAACATTACTCTACCAGTAAGTAGTAAAAAGATGTACCTAGTACAAATTTATTGTATGATTTCCAGTAGGGATGCACGCTATATCGGCCACCATATGTTAATTTAATGTTGTTATTATTATTGGCCGATAAGAAAATGTGGTTGATATATTAAAGCCGATAAATAATAGATTATTTCCTTCAGCTGAGACGCTTCAATTCATGATATGCGCATCCCATGATGGTTTTGAATTGGCTTGAAATATGATTGGAATCTGATGAATCTGATCATTTAGATTTATCTGCCAATATATTGTTTATCATTTTTCAAATATAAAGAATTATCAGTATCAGACAAAATGTTCACATTGGTAGGTACATCCCTAATTTCCAGATGATGTTTTAAAAAAAAAAAACAGTAAGAATGAATAGGTGTTGACTTTATACATAAAAAATAGTGCTAGAAATTATACACATCTTTTATACATTACAATGTACACTACCGTTCAAAACTTCGGGGTTAGTAAAATGTTTAATAATAATTATGAAAGTAGTCTCTCTTATGCTCACAAAGGATGCATTTTTTAATAAAAAATAAAGCAAAAACACAAATATTGTGACATTTGTATGAGACATTTGTAATGTAACAGAATAACTCACATAATCCTTTCTGCATTTTTAAACTTTCATTAAGACATTATTAGACTGAGGAAAACAGTCTAATGATGGCCATGATGATTTCAGGTTTTCTATCCTTGCCTACATTGTGGGGACCAAATGTACTCGCAAATCCTGACCCACACACACTTCTATTCAACTAATTTACAACCACATCCCACAGAAATGTCCTCAGAGAGAATGTTATGGCGTTCTAATCAAACCACTACACATTCACACACCAATACAGCACACAATTCCAGGGCATAAATCTATTAATGCTCCACTGTTAGCATTCATTGGGAGATTTGGAGGAATCCCTTCATTATAGCACTTAACACCTCGAAGGGCTATGCCTACTGAGACCAGCACAGCACACAATTTATCACCGGGAGCTTCAATGAAGCTAGACACACACACACACACGCACACACACACACACACACACACACACACGTTGCTATGAGCCAACCTACAATAGCAAAGACCAGGGAGCCAAGAGCTAGAGTCCTAATGGATATCAGCACAGAAAATTGCTCTCCCTCTCTAAAGACAATCCAACAATCCTGAAAAAAAAATAATAATAAAAAAAAAAAAAAAAAATTTTAAAGACAGTAAAGCCTTTTTAAGACTACAAGAAGTGGAGGGCCATCCGTTAAAAGAATTAAAAAAAACAGGCCCAGTGGATTTTTAGCAACAGCCCTGGAGAGGTGCAGCAGGTGTTGCGCAGGGATATAATTCATGAGAACATCAAGCTAAATTACAGTTGAACTGACATCACACACTCAATCTAACAAGCCTATATCATCAAGGGATTTCACTGATGATAAGCTGATGAACAAGCCAAGGTTCACTGCAACTGTCAGTCACAAAAATCTTCCTAAACCAACAAGAGAAGCACTAATTAACAAAGTGGGCTAAAGGGTTATTCTAGAAGATCTAGAAGAATCCGACACAACCTTGCTCGAGGCAAAAAAAAAACATTACTTAAATTAAATCTAACAGTGGGTATTTTAATTAACGTCTGTGATTTGAATTTTTGGAATTAGTTTCCCAAAAGATTCATTCAGTGTCCCTTTCTGCAGATTGGTGGAGACAAGTTCAGTGTCTTTCTGTATCATTAATAAGTCATTGAATCAGTCACAGGCTGTTCACACTGACAGCAATTTGCAGGGACATAGTAACCAAAGGTTATTCATTTTCAAAGAGAGTTACACGAGAGTCAATTTACAAAAATGAGCAGCAACAGATCCGGCAACTACCAGTAGGAGCCCAGAAATGATCCAGCCCCTAATAGAGTTGAATACCACAGCAAAGTAAAGACTACTACCAACCACAGTACAGTGTGTGAATCTACGACCTTGAGTGATTTAATCGCTGCTTTCAATTTAACGTTGAGTCGTTCACAAGCAAAACAAGTCTTATAATCATTGTATCAATATAGAACCAGCAAAAATAGCATTTTAGTGCATGCCGTGAATGAGCATGGCATTGGTTGGAGTTGCTGAAAGCATCTCGTTCGTTGCTGAATTTGGAACCGCATACTACTCCAATTTTAATTCCTTCTATGGCAGGAATAGTATGTTAGTATGCGGTTCCGAATTCAGCAACTGTTCTTGTATGAAATTAATGAATGAACAAATCATTTTGTTTGGATATTTGCTGACAAACTCAAGGAGTCATGTCGTTCCTAGTTAGTATAGCCTAAATAAAAAAGAATGTTGACTGCAAGAAGAACTGGAACGTGTCACAAATGAACCGAAACTCTGTGTTTAGACTACTTGCCTCACAGACATGAGAAATAGGCTTATAGGAAGCTTGACATGTCTAAACAAACCAATTAGAATCGAAAAAAGTTTTGCATTAAGTAATCCAAATGAAAGGTGCATTTCCCTCTATAGGGGCGAGTCAGCAACGTCAACTTCATCTTTGTAGTCAACACTGACTCAGAAAACACTAGTTTAATAATAAACAATTAAAATGTCTCTTTGCTATTTTATCGACACATTCATAAAAGCCTACTTTTGATAGGGCTTTGCGGCAAACTTTTTGTGTGCACTTGTTCCGCCCGCAGCAGCCTATGTGTCATTGAGTCTATAAAAAAAGTCAACAAACTGAAAAAATAAAACCAAAGTTTTTTAGGTAATAGGCCTATGTAATGTAATCTTGTTAAAATGGATTTCATAAAATTGTTATCAAAAAAGATATCGTTCCGGAGATGGTATCGAAGTCAAGGTGTATCGAAACGATACTCAGCCCTACTTAAAAGATTAATTCAAATGTAAAGTTCTGTTAACTACCACTACTTTTAGCAAAAACAAAACAATTTCTGCTTTAAACTTCACATGTGCGGAATTCAGTTTTCTTTCATTTTGGTTATGTTAATTATGTTATAATTAACTTTAGTTTTTTTTAGTTTTTTTTTTTGTTTACTTCAATTACACATGCATAGTATCCTACATAACAAAATGATTTTAAAAGTGGTTGATTAACTTTGTAGCCTATTTGTTGTCAACACGAACTTTTGTACTTGGTGCCAATATCAATGTCAAATATCAAGATTTTGGAAATCATCATTCCCAGCAGACTTGTTTGACAACATGTTTCACATTGCCACCTTCCCAACGACACAACTCGGCACCTCTGGATTAATCTGGAATAGAGTTCGAGATGATGTTCGAAACTCCACTTGAAGCAAAAAGCGTTCACTCTAGGTTATGTTGGATCTGCATTTTAACACCCGTGTGCCCAAGCTCGCCAAAACGTGGAATTAAAGTAGTTTCATTGTTTATCTGTTGACTAGCATGTCAACTAGCCTCGCTGTGTAAATCTGCACTGTGTAAAACAAAAGCTTGGTCTCTTAACTTGGATAAAGTCTAACCGTCATTCAGATCCGAGGAACGGTCTTCCATCGAACGATTTCCCACTAGATGGATTCCATTTCTGTTCTGGAACATCGACAGTGCTTGTTGCTGGTGGTCGCGCTTTTCTAAATGGGTTAATATGTAGCGCTCTACCCCCACCTGCCGTCCCGTGAGAAGTACCAGCCTACCAGCCTCTAAAATACACATTTCACAAGACTTTGGCAGCTTCAAGTTCAAAGACGCGCTTGAGTCACTGGAGCTGTGTTTTGAACTAGCCTATATGACGTGTGTTTGTTATTAACATACTAACACATGCACAACGCGTCTCCACCCATAAATGCAACCTTTATTCTGGTTTAATCTCAAGAAAATAACTCTGCTCAACGTGCACTTAAATTAATATTTATTAATTAATCCATATAATATTTATTTTATTTTTAATGAAATGATTAATATTAATAACATAAAATAAAAATGTGTGTGTGTGTGTGTACCCTATGTAACCTATTCACCTACTCACCATTTCATGTGCTTCTATACAGGCTATTTATATTATAGAAATGTAGTAAAAAAAAAATTACGTAAAAGAAGCAAACAGAGCATGTCATGCATAGCTAACTGTAAAAAGTAACTTTTTTGTCTGAGATTACGATCAAATGCAATCCATAGCCAATATCTAAATCTAGCAAACGCTATATCCACCAGACCACCTCGAGAACCGTCTGCAAGAATTTTCAAGCCTCACATGAGTCTATGATAACAAGTGCAAACAGAGAGCCTATGCATTGTTAATAAAAGGTAAGCTTAATCTGTCAAAAGAAATGTTTTCTCCAAAGGGACGTGCCCAAACTGCAAAGCAGCGCACAACAAATCCGCCCCACTCCTCGTAGCTATGTCCCCCTCATTCAGATAGACCCCTTCAGCGAAATGCATGCCTGAGAGCAAGTCTATTTTCTCACACTTCTCATTTTCATCCTCACAATCATGCGCCCATACCTTGGCTGCCACCGACGAGCAATCCGAGGAAACAGAGGACGGTCCGAATCATTTTCAGCAGGTCCTGATGGACAGCGGCCAGTGCTCGAAGTGAGTTGAACGGATGCTGGACGCTGGTTCTCTTTCTCCGCGCGTGTCAGTCGCTGGCGCGCACGAGCTCGCTCACTACTCACTCGCTCACTGTCTGCCACAGACGGGATCTGTTGAGGAGCTCTAAGCAGCTGTGCCTCAATGCAGTACTTTTTTCAAATGCGCTGAACCAGCCCAACCTACCAGCAGCAGTGCATCGCGGCAGGTACAAACCAATGTCCATCATCAGATCAGTCATACATAGGTATTAATTATTCAGTAGCCTCACATAAACAGTGGAGTCCTGAAGTCTAAAACCACTTAAAGGGCACCTATTATGGAATTTTGAAAATTACCTTTCATGTAGTGTGTAACATAGATCTAAGTGAACGAAAACATCCTGCAAAGTTTTAAATATGAAAGTTCACCGTATACAAAGTCATTGTCTCTCAAAAGTAAGAGTCGACTCTGAGTCGCTGATATGAATCGATAGACGAACGATGCTTTTTCTCTGTCTGGATGACGTCAACTTGACAAGTTATTTGAATAAGATACGCCCACTTATTGGGCTCGTAGACGCCAGGGAAAACTTGAAAACATCATGTCAACGAGACGCTGTGTTCTGAATTGCGACGCAAAAGCGAACTTTTTTCATCTGCCCAGGGAGGAGCATTTGAAGACTAAGTGGCTACAGTTCATATATACAACTATACCACAGAAGTATACGTTAGCCCGAACCTTGCTTTGTTCGCGTCATTTTGAAGATGATTGCTTCACAAACATAAATGCTATCAAATATGGATTCGCAAGCCGGCTGATATTGGAGGAAGGTTCAGTAGCAAGTTTATTTGGACCAGCTTCCTCCTCCAAATCACAACCTGTAAGTATTATTAATATTAATAATTGTTGCTTTTATGTTTTATGTAGCATGCTCAATAATTATTTTGTGTGTTGTGTACGCACAGCGCAGCTTATAGTCTTCAATGTCAATTGTATTGAAATATGTGAAGTGTTTGTCGTTGTTATTGGAGTTGTCATAAAGAATAGAGCAATACCTCGTAGTACTGCATTACCAATATGTTTATACGTTGGGCTAATGCAAACAAAGACTGAATGTGCTTTTACCACTGAACTTTTGGCTATGGTCGCTAACATAACTCAACTTAGCAAAGGCGGGGTTTGGAAAAATGAATCTCTGAACGATTCATATGGGAGTCACTGAGCAAATCAGGTAAAAATAAATGCATATTATAAAACAACTAAAGTGTTTTTTCATCGCATGCTTGTAAAACTGTTGTTGGGGACTCCCAAAACAATATTAGGAACATTTTAAATGCCATAATAGGTGCCCTTAAAAATCTGAGTTGTGGTCTCATTTAAAGGTGCCTTATGTCAAAAAATAAATTCATACTCCACATATTCCAAACCAGATGGGGGCAGAATACCTCCAGAAAGTTGGCCTAGTCTGTTTTTTAGTTTCAGGTTGTTAATCTTCTAAAACCGTCAAATAGTCTGCTTTGTCCTGCCAAAGCCTATTTTGAACGGTGAGGGATGTAGAATAGAATGACTGCTGCCGCTGCGCTTGACCAGCGTTTGGCTGGTGGTTATGTATGTTGCCCGCATACCGCCTCCCATGGCCGAAACTGGTATTATGACACCGGCCGGGCCGGGGCTAGTAATTTAGCATGCTAATTCAGGTTTATATCTCGGCAGCACTATAACTTGTAATTTTTTTAAGGACATCATTGCACTTATTTCTTCTCATTCTTTTGACACGTGTAGCTCATTTTTTGGATATTTTTACCTCAATTTTTACATATGGCACCTTTAAGCGCGAAATTAATGGTTTTATGAATTTGAAAAAAAAGAAAAGAAAAGTAGGCTACAATAAAGAAAGGGCATGATGTAAAATATTTCAAATCAAATAGGCCTTTTTTAGTTTTCTAGGTCACTTATCAAATTAGAACATTTGCAACATTGGTCATTGGTTACCTCTTTTGGACAAAAAAAGTCTTAAAGGTGTCTAAAATAAAGACACCTTTATTTTACCTTAAGTCTAAAATAAAGCTCAAGGTGATCTAAGACATTTTCAAATAATGTTGCATTTTTATTCCAATTTTGTGAAGAAGAAAAAAAGGAAATAATGAAGGAAAGGAAATAATAAGTAAAATCTTGGAAAATAAAGTTAACTCTATGAAAGATCAAGTGCATTGCACCATACAGTATCACATGCAATATGAGTTTCCATATATCTTCCATTTATTTCCATACGCCATATACAACTTTTATTCAGAGAGTTTTGGTTACTAAACCATTTCCCAGGCTCTTTGGCTTGTTCATTTAATTCCAAGCAGGAAACTTAAAACCCTCAAAAGACCTCCATTGGGCCATTATCAAGCTACATAAACTTCCTTTAAGGTCCACTTGGTGCATGTGGGATGTGGGGGGAGAAATGATAATGTGTATAACTTTAAGTGACTACAAACACTCCCCCTTTTTTTTTTTTTTTTTTTGGTCCCTGTTGACAGGTGTGACTCATAACTTTGCATGGGTCAGAACATGATACTGGAGTTACTAAAGCTAAACCCCCAAAACTCACAGACCACCAATTTAACATACTGCACTCCTTTGTTCCATAATTACTTTTTTTAGTTCAGTTTTTATTTACTCATAACATTAAGCACACATACACACACAGACAACTGGTGGAAGGAAAAATATGTGCGACTTTAAAAATGCCTCCATTTCACCTTGACATAACACACACACTCCCTGCAGAGAGGATGATATTCTGGAGGAGAGGCTTAGTGTATGCTTAGGTAAAGCATGGCTATGGTTCTGTTTACCTGCAGCTTAGTGATGTTTGTTTATCTAAGGAGATGATGCAGGCACTGTCATGGAAAAAAAAAAGCTGAGAGGAGAAGAGCTGTGGCAATGGGCCATGCACAAATCTAGAGAAAACAGAACTAATTTGAGGGCAAATTCTGTCAAATATCAATTTCAACACATGATGAATTTGTAGGCTCATTTATAATGTACAGTTAGGGGAGTCCAGCAAAATTGTCAACGCATAAGTACTTATTGTCTCAGCTACAAGAACCAGATGGAATGCCTAGAATTTCTAAGAACAAATTCCTGATCGCAGAGTTGTGCATGCTTTAAGGTGAAAGAAGAGAATTTAGAAAAAGAAAAGTCCATGAGTGCAAACAATCACCTTCCACTTTGATAACAAAGGCTTATTCATAGAGTTCCTTGGCTGCAAGGTTTGTAGTCTGAAATTGTAAGACTCAGCTTTGACTCTATTATAATGTCTGAATAATGTCCTCAAGTCTAGAGTCCCAGTTCAGTCAGCTGAATAGCCATGTTCCTTTTAGGATCTAAACATTTAAGTATCTCAAGCAAATTTCTGTTTGGCTCCATGTCGTTCTGTTTCATGATGTTTTTTGATCTATAGAACATAAATAACTGGGAAAAACAGAATCTATAAAACAGGACCTTCAAATTAAGCAGCAATTTCAAATGGTGACTTATTCATGGCCGCATGGTTCTATTGGGACACACTGGTTGATCTTTGAAATACATGCATCACATTAATGCGTCTGAATGACAACAAATGACAACTATTCCAATTATCTATGAACATATTTTGAATGACTTTCATTTCCTGAAGGACTGATGGAAATGGACAGAGCCAAATGCATATTTGGGCGTAATAGTTTCAACAGTTGTTTTCCAAATTAAGTTATTATGCTTATTACGCTTAAAAGCTCCACGATGAAGAGGAAAACCTCTCAATTTCAAGCTCTTCTGCCCCTGACAGACACAACACTTTGTAACTCTCCAGATAACATCATTAATGAATATAAGTGGAATGAATACTTTGTCACAGTCAAATGCTCAGCATACATGTCACATAAAAGGAGCTTTAAACAGGAAGCTGAGACACACAGACAGTGTGGATACGGTGTTAATGAGTCAGAGAGAATGAGAGGCTGTGATTTAGAGGATCCTGTCTATCACAGAGTTCAGAGCATTTTCTCTACCTGTGTGGCTGGAGCAAAGAACCATGAAACGGAATAGAAACTTCCTGCAGTACATGCTGGACTAGAGATGAGCCAAAACTTAGAGGTGGAACAAAGTCAGAAATGTTGATTTAAGCTCAAATATCCTGAAGGATCAATCTATAATATTATGTCACGTTTCTTTTGGCCAAGGCAGAGGGAAAGTTGAACTGAGAGTTGCAAAGTCATGTACTATAAATCATCAATTTATTTAAAATAGTGGTTCTGGTTTTCCTAGGGCCACAGACAAAAGGTAAGGTAAATGCAATTTATTAAATACAGAACCACAATTATTTATTTTTTATTATTCATTTTTCTTGCTTTCTTTTTTTTGCTGTGAATTATTGGCTGCTAAGAGGATTTAAACCATTTCAATTCAGGGCACAATTAGAAAACATCATGGTTAATTTTGTTTAAGAAAAAACAACAAACAAAAAAAGAATTAAACAATATAAATAAATAAACTCTTTATTAAAATGGCATTTCACAAGACATTAATACATTCTCACAACATAGAATAATTATGGCTGGCATGCTAAGACCCCAAAAAGTCATTATATCATTATGTTAAAAATGCTAAAATTTACTTTGATCATTTTATTATAGTGCAGTGGCATTCATGCATTTGTATTACTTTTAAGTGAGGCCTATAATAATATTAAGATTATATGTAGCTTTATAAACAATGACTGTGCACACTTCAGCACATATCTTAGCTAATTACTTTACATGCAAATACTTGTACTATTCCTAGCTAGCAGTTAACAGACAAATATTTGAGTAAAGCATTTTTTTCTTGATTTATCCCCCAAAAATGGAAATGAAAGGTGAAAACATGCCCCATACATTGTAACAGAAACATTGACAGATTAAAATGTTATCTGATCTAATAAAATTTAAAAAACATACAAAATAAACTACAATATTTTCTCAATTAAATTTTATATAAAATAATGGAATTTTTTTAATACTTAAAGCTGCTGTCCGTAACTTTTTTAAGTTAAAAATAATCCAAAATAATTATTTAAAAAAAAACATCTTCAGCCAGTGTTCAAATCTATCTGTTTGCCATAGCTAGATTCAAAACGGTTAGCTTGTAATAATGATTTTAATTCCAGTGGTACTGGTGGGTTTCCGCGGGAAAATCGAGCATGTCTTTGGGTCATTACGTCACACCCGTACACATAAAGAAGGAGTTTCGGCTAGCCGGCTATACTGCGCGTGAGGAGATGTAGAGATGTATAGCCTTTTCTCGCAGCACTTTACATAATTAACTTATGGCGGATCCAGAAAGATCCAAACAACAATCATCAGTGTCAACTGGAGATTCACCAGTTATAAAACCCAAAAGACTTTGCACTTCGGATTTAAGGTGGCAAGAGAAAGAGAAAGAAACCGTCTCATGCGAACACAAGAATTTAAACATCGCCAGGGCTTTTGAAAGGGGTTCAAAACGGAAGAAGAGACGGCCTTTTTCTGCTTAACAAGTAAGACATTTCAATCGTGCAACAGTACGTTTTCTTAATTCACACAGTTATGGAGTTTCCTTTGTTGTGCCTTTCTCGTTTAGCTATTATGGAGAAAATGAATTCTGAACTGCACAGTAGAGGTCTTCACGGGTCCACTTGGATCCGAAAACCCGAGGTCCGACCCGAGACCCGAGCGGGTTCGGGTCCAAAACTCCGACGAGTGTCTCGGACACGGGTCGGGTTCGGTATTAGTGGCCTCGGGTCTCGGGTAATTTAAAATAAATATGCCTTTTCCAAATGCCCTATGTTGGGCATTTAACAAAAGTGCAGTATTTTAAACAACTCTATGACACCGTTCTCTGACTTTTTCTAAGTGAGAGAGCGAAACCGCAGTTCTATATGCATTGGGCTATAAACATAAGCACGGTTGACTCCGCATTTATTTACTACTCAGTTGCTCGCTCCACATAAACCAATCCCTCCCATTGCCAAGAAGAACTAGTGCGCCATCATGTGGATGGATGTTTGACTAAAATGCAAGTATTTGAATAGTCGTTAAAGGAGAATTTTTTTTGTACATTTGGAGTGCTGTCAGTACAGAGAACAACGACAAATATCGGTGTTGGCTACACCGTCTTATCCTCTTTTTAAAATGTGCACCCTGTTGACTTAAACGGGGCAAGTTTTAACCTGATTTTAGCCTCTTAACATCCTTGATGTGACAAGTGCACAGCCATGTGAGTGATTTTATTCAGAGTGAACACGGTGAATCTGACTTCAGTATGTGAAAGATATGAATAAAAATTATGTTAATTCAGCCAGCTCACATACCGGTACCTGTATTTACTTTCTGTTTTTGGTCGAAGTCCACAGTAGTCGATTGTCGAGTTTGCGCGCGCGATCATCAAACTCAAAAACCTCCTCCGTGTGTTCAACATCTGATTCGGATATTCGGATGAACTATTAGCTGATATTCTCAGAACACCACACAGCACCGTCATCGGCTGACAGTCTGAGTCTCCACTGTTGCTTAGTTACCAATGATCGCGCACGCGAACTCAGCGCTGCAGGCTGTGCTCTGCACAATGTAAATGCCGTTTACGTTCGGGTCCAGTCGGGTTCTAAAGGAAATGGTGCAGGTCGGGTCGGGTCGGACTCGGGTCTAATTTTATCGGGTCTGTCTCGGGTCGGGTTTTTCTTTAAAAAAAATCATTTATGCACGTCGGGTTCGGGTAAGTAGTGATTCGGGTCGATTCGGGTCGGGTACAGTTTTTAGGACCCGAGAAGACCTCTACTGCACAGGTAACCATAAAACACATTAAATGCAACGTTAGTCACGCAATGCTGATGTTGTTAACATGAACAATTTGAGAACAAAGTAGGCTATAATTTGCACGGTTGCTGTAAATCACGTTGATTAAATCTAACGATCGCTTGTCATGTTGAATGCTTTTTCCCCCTTAGTTGATCAGAACAAAAATGGATGTTACTTACTTGTTCAGAAGACATTTTCCGGTGAAAATTCTTATGTCGGTCAAACTTTCAAAAAGTGAATCTGTGAATCTGAATGACAGTATCCACACAGTGCGGTGATTGACAGCAGCACTCGCCTCAAAACACTGTGTTCATCCGCACTGTTTCATGCCGATTTACAACCCACGTAAAGTTGTTAATTCCGCGAATAACTGCAATTGCAGATTTCGAACAGAGATGGTGACAAAGAGGAAAAGATGCGGACTGCAGCTTTAAAGATAAACACATTTTTGAGTTTGACAACAAACACTCCACAAAACGCAGCTATATAGCATAGTTCAATCCATAATCATAATTAATAATTTCTGAACACTGACTCTCAGTCTTTATTTACCCTTTTTCTCATGGTTTCTAAATAGAATTCATACAAGTATAGAATAGAATAACGTAGTTCTAATAGGGGCACATTATCGTTATAATAATATAACAGTGTTATAACGTTCCCCATCAACAGAACTGGGATTTAAACCCAGCTAGTGTCTTCTGCTAGTTAGCGAACCATTAAAGAACTATCTCAACTGTTAAATAACAAATTGGAGATTCAAGTAAGATTTGGCAATTTTAAATAAACACAAAAAATAGTAGTAGGAAAATTAGGAAATAAAAGTAGGAAATTTACTTTTGCAATGTTTAAATACATTTTCAGTGATATCTTCCAAAGATTTCTGAATTTTTGTGCATTGTTTTCTCTATATAGTGTTGATATGACAACTAATAAATACACCAATTTTCATCATGCTAGCATGAGTGGAAGTATTTAAAACAAGTGTGTTGCAACTGTTAGGTTGTGACCCGCTCTCCCCTATTAAGGAAACCGGTTTTCTCAAATAGTTTAAATTACCTTAACTCATTGGATATGTCTTTAATCTGTTTTTTTCACATATCTGAAAGCCAAACAATGTATTTCTATCCACAAATACATTAACATTACTGATTCTTTACTTCTGAGTCTTACTACATCATGGTTTTTACTTCGGGGTTTGCGAGCTTCCCTCTTAACTCATGTTGCATCGTTTCACACCATTGCTTGTCAGACGCTGAACTCATTCCCGGCATGTCAGACGTCAGCGGCCCCCGTGTCCTAACGGCCTATATGCTCAGAGACAGAGGCAGAGAGCTGAGACTGAAGAAGAGACACATTCATCAATAAGCCATTAGCAATCCTACATTGAGCATCTGCAACCGAAAGCTTCTTCTTACAGCCTCATTCACTGTCTATTCATTGATCCTAGCATGTGTTAACTGAGCAGAAACATGGGCGCGACATCACTGGCACCATCACTGAGCCACTGAGCTGGTGATTGGCTGTAAGTGAGGGCCAGAAAACTAGGAGAGGTAATGATAATGAGCTGATGGTTTGTGAGACATTCAGTACATCATCTGTGAATGAAAGTATTAGTTAAGTGATAAAAAAATAAATAAAAAAAATGCAGATAAGAATGTTAATCCCACTGCAGATAATGCATCTTTTTCCAAGAGGTGACTGTCTATTTATGTAAATTACACTCTTAAAAATAAAGATTTTTTATTGACATCTGCAGTTCCATAAAGAAACTTTTATATCCTTTGCAGAAAAGGTTTTGGTTTTCTTCTCTTCTGTATAAATCTTCTTACAAAAATACAAATAAATATATGAATAAAAGTAATAATATTAGTGCAATTATTCTGCATATTTCCTACTTAAAAAATGTAATGGAAATTTTATATATGTAATATTTATATCACGAGCGGCACAAGGATGGATATATATATTTTAAAGAACATCATCACAGAGCTGATATAACTATGTGCAAAACATGCTAAACAGACATGGACAACCTTAAATACACTAACACATTGTTTAGGCAAACCAGCCTGAACACAAACCTTCTAAGAACTTCTTTTGACACTTTACACGTTTTATTCTGTGGAAGGATGATGATTTCAGATTTAAAAGTATAATTTAAAAGTTAAATTTTTCCACATATAATTAGACCTAATTAACTATGACGGGCAAATAGAAAGATGTTGGCAGCCTAACACCAATTATGATGACATTTTCTCTGGCAGAGATTGCATTTATTTTATCATGCTCTTTTCTTTACATCTCAGAAACTAAACCACCGCAGCACAAGGTATTATTTTTATCAGTCACATTTTTTCTATATATATATTCTATTGAAGGCTTATCATTCTGGTCACTCACCATGTCTTTCCTCAAATGACACTTGGGAGTTTCTGCAGCCAGAATACAAGCTCTTAACCCATTTGTGCCCACATTTTTCTGAATGGTTTCATGCATATAGTCATGTTAATATTGTCCTATGTGAACATGTTCTGCATTTATTTTCCCCAGGTTTTTTTTTCTTGAAAATCGTATTTGAATGTGCGGCAACTATAGTTACCGGTGGGCAAATATGTTGTATGCACCCCCTCAATGTCAAATATGAATAGGAGGAGGACATCTATCTCAAAATAACTGCTTTCAACAGATCAATCTTTATACATAAATTTATTGTGTATAAAAGTCGAAGAACATTTGATGCGAACCCAAAAAAGCTTATAATGTAAGATTTTTGCCCATCTTTTGGAAAATGCAGTTTTAAAAGTAACAAATGATCACTTTTACCAGTAGATAGCTGCAGAGCTCAACTATTTGCAATTTGACTAATAAAAGACATCTTTTCACAGGTTTTTCCAGTTGTATTCATATCTACATATTATGAAATCATAATTATAACAACAAAAGTTACTTTTTGTCAAAGTTTAAGCATTGTTTGTACTGGGAAATAAATCAGTTTTTCAATAATGTTATATTATGATTAGAATCAGATGATTTTTGTCAATGGACAAAATTCGTCCTCAAAATCAGAAAGAACACAGAACACACATAGACAGAAATGAAGTGGCACACTTCACAATTTTTTTGAATTATATGAAAAACAGATGTTTGAAATAATAAATGATAAATGTAAAGACTCAGACTTTTCTCTTTGTAACATCCTGATCAGGTTTGATTCTAATCATAATGTAACATTATTGAAAAACGTTTGTTTTTTTTCAGCACAAAAACGGCTAAACTTTGACAAAAAGTAACTTTTATTGTTATAATTATGATTTCATAATTTGTAGATATGAATCTAACTGTAAAAACTTTCATTCATTTTACTGGTATCTACTGGTTAAAGTTATATTTTTTGTATACTTTTAAAATGGCATTTTCCAAAAGATGGGCAGAAATCGTCCCGGGTTACGTATGTAACCCTAGTTCCCTGAAGGAACGAGACGCTGCATGAAAACGCTGCGGGAACGCTTCTAGCGTTGTGCGTCTTGAAGCATAGTATGGAATCAGCCAATGGCGAGACGGAACGTCACGAGTGACGTCATCGACCAGGAAACTATAAAGCACACCCATAAACAAGATGGCGACAGCTTCTGGAAAGTCTGAAGCAAATCGATCAAGGGAATGCTGGGAGTATGGCAACGACACGCAGCGTCTCGTTCCTTCAGGGAACTAGGGTTACATACGTAACCCGGGACGTTCCCTATCAGGAACGTCGAGCTGCGTGAAAACGCTGCGGGAACGCTAATACCCACGTCGCCATAAGAGCAAGTGACCGACTGTGTGAATCAAGGATTAAATTCAGCCGAAAGCACCTGCGCCCCAGGGGTGGAGCTAAGGTCTAGGTCATAGAACCTGATGAAAGTATGCGGTGAGGACCAGCCTGCCGCATAACAAACGTCATGAAGAGAAACTCCTGACAATAAGGCTTTGGAAGCCGCCATACTCCTGGTAGAGTGAGCTCGGACAGCCAAAGGTGAAGGCTGACCAGCCGACTCATAGGCAAGTGAGATGGCCTCGACCACCCACTTGCTCATCCTCTGCTTAGACACTGGGGACCCCTTCTTAGGTGGTCCGAAACAAACAAACAACTGTTCTGATTTCCTCCACAGGGCAGCTCTGTGGACATAAGTATCTAGAGCCCGGACAGGGCAGAGCAGATTAAGTTTTTCCTGATCTGACGATGTAAAAGGAGGAGGGCAGAAGGCCTGCAGAACTATAGGTCTGGCCACATTGGTAGGGACCTTAGGGACATAACCTGGCCTGGGGTGGAGAAAAGCCTTCACCATCCCAGGCGCAAATTCCAAACACGAGGGAGCAACCGAGAGAGCCTGAATATCTCCGATTCTCTAAAGAGAAGAAATGGCAAGGAGAAAAATACTCTTTAAAGTAACAAACTTTTCAGAAACTTCTTCAATAGGCTCAAAAGGAGCTAGGGAAAGACCTTCTAGAACGATGGCCAAGTCCCATGCTGGCACCCTCGTGCGGACTACAGGCCTCAGCCTCAAAGTACCACGGAGGAAACGAGTTATAAACGGGTGTCTCCCCAAAGAGACTCCACTGAAAGGGACATGGTAAGCAGCAAGTGCCGCCACATACACCTTTAGTGTGGAGGGGGATAACCCTGAGGAGAAACGCTCCTGCAGGAACTCCAGCACTGCACCCACTGGGCAGTTAACTGGGTCCAACAGGTGTTCTCCACACCAAGAAGTGAAGAGCCTCCACTTCAAGGCGTATAACTTCCTCGTGGAAGGAGCTCTGGAGTGAAGGATGGTCTCAACAACCTCGGTTGAGAGACCAGTGCCTACGAGCTGGGCCCCCTCAGAGGCCAAGCCCATAGCTTCCACAACTCTGGGCGGGGGTGATAAATCAACCCGCTCGCCTGAGAGAGAAGGTCCCTCCTGATCGGAATCTCCAGAGGAGAGCCGTCTAGGAGAGATATTAGGTCCGCAAACCATACTCGGGCCGGCCAAAACGGGGCTACCAATAGTAGACTGACCCCGTCCCGGCGAACCCTCTCCAGAACTCCTGGGAGCAGAGCAATCGGGGGAAAGGCGTACAGGCGTGACCTCGGCCACGGCTGTACCATAGCATCCAACCCCAGTGGGGCTGGATAACTGAGAGAGAACCACAGTGGACAGTGTGATGTCTCCCTGGACGCAAATAGGTCTACCTCGGCACGACCGTATTGCAACCACAGGAGCTCCACCACCTCGGGGTGGAGTCTCCATTCCCCGGGCCTCGGCCCCTGCCTCGACAGGATGTCCGCTCCCTGATTTAAATACCCCGGAAGATAAATCGCCCTCAATGAAAGGAACTTCCCCTGGGTCCATAGAAGGATCTGGCGAGCCAGATTGTATAACTGGCGAGAGCGCAGACCCCCCTGATGGTTTATGTAAGAGACCACCGATGTATTGTCGGACCGGACAAGAACATGATGACCTCTCAGGTCTGGCAGGAAGTGTTTCAGAGCCTGAAACACCGCCAACATCTCTAGACAATTTATATGCCAAAATCGATGATGGTCCTGCCACAGACCCTGGGCTGGGCGACCACTCATGATCGCCCCCCAGCCTGTGAGGGAAGCATCTGTCGTTAGCGTTACACGACGACAAAGAGCTCCCAGCACAGGTCCCTGGGACAGAAAACAAGGATCCCTCCACATGACCAGAGCACGTAGGCAGCGCCGCGTAACTCTGATCGTGCGGAGGGGGTTTCCCCTCGGGGAGAACCCCTTGGTTCTGAGCCACCACTGTAACGGTCTCATGTACAACAGGCCGCAAGGTATAACATTGGACGCTGCTGCCATCAGACCCAGCAGTCTCTGGAACTGCTTCACAGTGAGCAACTGGCCTAGCTTTACTCGTTTTACGGCTGAGAGAATCGAAGTGATGCGGGCCGGCGACAGGCACGCCCGCATTGCTACTGAATCCCATAATACCCCCAGAAAAGATGTCTTCTGTGATGGAGATAGAACACTCTTCTTGGCATTCAGCCTCAACCCCAGTTTCTTTATGTGCGCGAGGACGACATCTCGATGCCGAACCGCTTGTTGTTGCGATTGAGCCAGAATCACCCAATCGTCTATGTAGTTCAATATACGAATGCCCTGGAGTCGCAGTGGAACTAGCGCTGCATCCATGCATTTCGTGAACGTGCGGGGAGATAGAGCTAGACCGAACGGAAGAACACGATATTGGTACGCTTCGCCCCCGAAAGCGAACCTCAGGAACTTCCTGTGTTGCGGAAGGATGGAAATGTGGAAGTACGCGTCCTTCAGATCTATCGTGACAAACCAGTCCTCGGACCTGATTTGTGACACGATTTGCTTTAGCGTGAGCATCTTGAACTTGAGCTTGGCTACAGCACGGTTTAATAGGCGCAGATCTAAAATTGGACGCAACCCCCCATCCTTCTTTGGAACGATGAAATATCGGCTGTAATAACCTGACTCCTTGCTGGGAGGAGGAACCCGTTCTATAGCCTCCTTTTGAAGGAGTGTTTTCACCTCTTGTTCCATTACCAGAGCCTGCTCGGGGCCCACCACAGTGGGCAGGACCCCGTTGAATCGAGGAGGAGGAGATCTGAACTGAATGGCATAACCCCTCTCTATCGACTGCAGAACCCACTGAGATATTTTTGGAAGACTTTTCCACTCTGCCAGAAAATCTACTAAGGGTACCAGCCTCTCGAGGCTGGCCTCTGGAATATTTTGAGCAGCAGACACAGCGCCCTGTAACGGCGCACCGGCAGGGAACGACTGGTCTAACTGCCCTAGGCCCCTCCTCAGAGGGGGCGAGTGTCCCTCGGGAAAACACTCGCTGGGCCCGTCTACGCCCCGTCTTAAAGGCGGGGTTGGCAGAAGGGACCCCTGAGGGCACCGTGAGAGGACGGGCACCGTCTGAAGCGGTGAACACCTCCCTCTCACGGAGGGGACCACCCTCAGCATCCTGACGCCAGTGGCGTCAGGACTTCTTTTTAGACGAAGCCTTCTTAGCCATAATGACCGTCCTCAGATCAGTCTTACCGCTGGAAGGCTTCGCCTGAGAGTGTCGCGTCTGTGCCCATTGTTTAGAAGGGGGGCCACGAGACGCGACGCTCTGCTTTTATTGCGCCCTATGTGAGGAGCTTGTCGACGGCTTGGTCTGCCCTCGCCCAGCAGACCCTGAGATATGAACTTTAAGTGGGAGGAATTTTTGAAAAGCCGCAGCTTGTTTCTTTCCTTCCTGAAATTTATCTATAACCACATCTACTGCGTCACCAAATAGACCAGATGGAGAAAGTGGAGCATCCAAGAGAAAAGCTTTCTCTTTATCCTTCATATCAGAAAGGTTCAACCACAAGTGCCTCTCTGCGGCCACCAAGGCTGCCATAGTACGGCCCATCATTTTGGCCGACTCCTTGGTGGCACGCAGAGATAAATCTGCAGCCTGACGCAGTTCGCGAACCATGTCAGAGCTGACCTCCTCACTCTCACTCATATCTTTTAAAAGATCAGCTTGGTATGCCTGCAATATGGACATAGTATGCAGACACGCCGAAGCCTGACCAGCCGCCGAATAAGCCTTGCCCACCAAAGCCGAGGTATTTCTGAGAGGCTTGGTGGGCAGCGCTGGTGCCTTAAGAGACGAAGAAGACTCAGCAGAAAGATGGCTAGCTAGAGTCTCCTCCGCCTTGGGCATCGCCCCATAACCATACAACTTAGCCCCCGATATATTCGAATAAGTGGATGTCTGGGGGCTAAAAACACGATAAGAGGCGGGTCTCTTCCACGACTTCGACACCTCAGTGTGGAGGTCGGGAAGAAATGGAAGGCACCGCCGTGGAGGTTGAGCACGGGAAGGCAAAAATCGTTCATCAAGCTTGCTTTTAGAAACACACTCCTGCCTAACAGCTGGCCACTCGATGCTTAGTTTAGAAACCGCACGAGTGAGCACCTCCATAAGCTCCTCATGTTCAGGGGAATGAGATGACGAATCCTCAATATCCCCTGTCTCAATACTAACAACATCCAGCTCCTCGGAACTGGATAGTTGCAGCATTGGTGCCTCAGCCCGGGGGGAAGAAACCGCAATGCGTGCTTCCACACCCGAAACTGAGGCACTGGAACTGGCAGGTAAAGGCTGAGATAAGGCAGCGCCCGTCTCAAACCCCGCTGACAGATCCATTTGCGATCCCCACGACAGGCGCCGCCGCTCTGCCTCGACAGAAGCGGGACCCGAGCCGCGGGGAGCGCGAACCGAACCACTCTCCTCGAAGAGTGATCGGCGGGAGCGGAGCGTTCTGATCGGAAAACGCTCGCAATGCTCACAATCAGCCCCCTCGAGAGCTGACTGGGCATGCTGCACTCCCAAACAAACAACACACAGATCGTGTGTGTCCCCACCTGTGAGATAACGAGTACAGGGGGGAGCACACTTTCTATATTGCTGCTCGCTCGTCATAGTAATATATGTGAATATATATAGTTTTTTAAGTGAAAAACTCCTGCCTAGCAATCACTAAGAACAGACAAAAAACAGTTTGGACAGATTCACACACAGAGTGCTTTGCTGAAGACAACAGAAGCTGTCGCCATCTTGTTTATGGGTGTGCTTTATAGTTTCCTGGTCGATGACGTCACTCGTGACGTTCCGTCTCGCCATTGGCTGATTCCATACTATGCTTCAAGACGCACAACGCTAGAAGCGTTCCCGCAGCGTTTTCACGCAGCTCGACGTTCCTGATAGGGAACTTACACTAAACCATGTCGAATTATCAATTTTAACCCCAGAAATGAAATTTAGAAATGTGGGTCTTTTGTAAGGTGAATTGTTCAAAAAAACAAATGACAAAATGGCAAAAAAAATAAAAATATCAGGTCATAGAGATAGTAGCCTACTTATGAACAGTAAAGTTATGTTTATGTACTAAACAAGTTCAATAACCTTAAGTTGATTTATTAACCTATTAACACATTTTACCCCATTTTCCCATGATATACTTACAAGACATTTGACCACCTATAGTTGCCGCTTGGACTTTTGACTAAGTATACAAAAAACTATAGATCTCTTGTAAGATTTGTTTTGTATGGATGATTCTAGAGACCTTCATGATTATATAAATATATATATGTCAACAAAAAAATACTTATTAGTAACATGAAAATGACCTTCCTTTGGGAGATTTTGCTTTAGCCATGCTTCCTGGAAGTAGGGGTAGGAAGTAGACAGCCTCATGTAACAGGAAAGAAGTGGATACCTTTTTTTTTTTATCCTTTATTTGGTTGTTTCCTGAATGTCATTGAGACATAAAACATGGATAACCTCTAGAAAAATACTTACAAAAGGAAAATGATAACTATACATTTCGGCAATTTTAGTTGCCGGTGGGCTTAAATGGCTATCCATCTCTGTGGCACAATCACTTTTGCACCTTCAGTTTATAATATCAGATGAACATTTGCCTTAGTTAATTCTATTGTTCGTAGAGGGTGTTAAAGGGTTAGTTTACCAAAAAATGAAAATTCTATCATTAAACTACTCACTATGTCATTCCAAACCTTTAAGACTTTCGTTCATCTTCGGAACACAAATAAAGATCTTTTTTGATAAAATCCCCCCCTTCTCAAAAAGAGATTTGGACACGTTTTAATGTTTATTTCAGCACAAAAACATACAGGTTGCATTTCTTCAAAGGTTGATTTTGGATCCTTGTGAAGTCCAACTCTTTTTTCATGTTTCTTTTTTCATGTCTTTTTTTTTTAAACCAGAGCTCTTTGTTTTGATGTTGAGCTGTAGACTGACATTTATAAAGAGAGAGAGAGAGAGAGAGAGAGAGAGAGAGAGAGATTAGACGATTTGATGCTGGTAAATAAACAACTAGTCCTTGATTAGAAGACTAAGAGCAAAGTCAGTGAAATTTTGCCTTCTCTCAAAGGCTAAATGAAGATTGATGAATGACCTGCAATTTAATGCGTACAGAATTAGACTTGAGATTCAGGCCCTTCTAAAGTGTTTGTCAATGAACCATTTATAATAGGGAAGGCGTTGTCAAGTGGACAGGTTAGATTTGCTGAGACTATATTTCATCCTACGGCACAAATAACAAACTCCAGCATTTACGGAAATGTAATTCTATAATAAGCCACCATTTTGTTGTACTCTCTAATGGAAGATGTTGTAGGCTATCGTGTTGGCAAAGCATTTCAAATCGATCATAATTAGAGATAATACACTTTACCATTCATCCCAAGTGTCAAAGTGTCTCATGCACGTTTCTGATATCGTCTGAAAAATGCCAAAAAGTGTCTCTGAAATGCCATGATTACAGAATGAACCTACATATGTTAAAATAACAGATAAATTAACACAGAAATCCAATGTTCACCCTGACTTACCATTTATCTCTTATCGTTTATCTCTCTTAAGGTCATATTCAATACATGCACAGCAATAATGCTCCATTGTGCAGGCACAGTTAAATGACTTTTATTGTTGTAAAGATAGCTGTCAAAAAACATTTTTCATGTTTATATGCAGAGAATGGGGTCAGTAAGATTGAATTATTTTAAAGAATTGTATACTATTTTTTATTTATACTTATAACGCTTAAGTTCAATAAAGATGAAGATGAGGAATATAGCACACAAGGTAGAATAATCCAAACAGCCAACATGCCAAACAGTGTGCAGACACGAACACACACAAACATATGAACTAATGATAATGGTAACCAAGGAGACAAATAATTGGCGGGAATCTGAACAAAGATGACACGTGACAAAACTGAAAGTCCATGAAAACGAAACTAAACAGAACAGAAAGATAACAATACTATTCAGCAAGGATGCATTAAACTTATATTTGTAGGATTCAGTTTCAAATAAATGCTGCTCTTTTGAACTTTCTATTCATCAAAGAATCAACAAAAAGGCAGCACACCTGTTTTCAACATTGATAAGAATAATACATTTTTCTTAAGCACCAAATCAGCATATTAGAAGGATTTCTGAAGAAAATCCAATGATGTTGAAAATATTTCACAATATTTTTTTTTCTGTATGTGTTTTTGATCAAATAAATGCAACCTTGGTGAGCATAAACTTTTGACCTTATCCTGATGTATATTATAAAGAATCCTTTATTTTAGTAGAGCTAGTGCAGAGATTTATTTCATGAGCCCTCCAACACAACTCTTAAGGTTACATGGAGGACAGATGCTCTTTACCATTTGTTCCACTGTATAAAACTATAGTGGATATCCACAGATTTTCTTCCTTTGGTTAGTGTTCATTTAATAAAGAAGCAGCACTCAAAAGTAGTTACGACCACAGACTGCAAAAATAAGAGTCTAACCAGAGGAAAACTTCACAGCTAGACATTTTGTAAGCACAAACTGGACACAGAGAACTTTTTTCTTATCTTCAGTCGCGATTACTTCATAATTAATGTCTATGGATTCGTATTTATCTTTTTTCATTTGTTTTTCAGCAAAGTTTGAGCCTCCAGCATGTGCTGTTTTGAAGATAACAGTGCACAGCTATAGACACAAACATCATGGCAGCCCTTTATTCTGAAAATGGTTTTGTTCTTCTTTCATGCCTACATAATGGTGATTTGCTTTAATAGGGAACATGAGCGGTTGTCCAGCGATCTCCTTTACATATCTCCACATGTTCCTGGATAACGTGATCCAGTTCTACCCAACTGCCATGTCCATCAGCCACAGGATCTTTTGATCCCTGTGATGTGTAATTAACACAGAACCAGATGTTGCCATCTTTAATACATGGCATTAATGTACTTAACAAGGATTTACTAAATTGGGGGTGTCAGCAAGATGCTTCCAGAGACCCAAACTAATTTCTTTGCATAGACTGATGAAGCTAAAAATGTCTCCCTCTGTCCATCTGTTGTTGAGGGTCACGCCCTAGCTCTCTCTACCATTGCTAATGCTCTTAATTTTTGCCCAGCAATGTCTTTTCACTACATTCACAGAGAGTTTAAAGGGCCAGAGGTCCCATAAGCTCACAGCAGGAGGCAAATCAGCCTGAAACCTCATCAATTAGAGGAGAAATGGAAAACAGCCATGGGGAGGTGCGGCGAGAGGGTTGGCGGCGTAGCTGTAAGCATTGCTAACGAATAATGTCAGTCTTATTGATGGAAATTCAAAGAGAGTACCAAGGTTATGATCTGTGGTCAAACTGGTTTTAGAGGATTTGGACAGTGGAAAAACGCATATTTGCTACTCACTGTCAAGCAACTTCGTCTGAGATTTAGACATCTGCCTCCAGTGGGTGGAATGTTTGTGAAATAGTTCACCCAAAAATTATATATTTTTTTATAATAATTGACTTACCCTCATGTCAAATCCAAGTCTGTCGATTCGATTGGCATTTAACACCATTTTGAAGAATCTTCATGCAGCTCTTTTCCATTCAACAGCCATGAAGGTTCAGCACGTTAAAAGACCAAAAAAATTTAAATTCTCCACATGTGTCATACAATAGCTTTGTGAATAACAGACTGAAGTACAGTGTGTCTTAACGGTTATGTAGGCTCCAAAATGTTTGAAATAAATTAGAAAGTGTATTAAAAACAGTGAACTTATCCATATGGCACAGTGAGCATGTCAGACTAGCTATTTCAAACATTGATCTTGTTTTTTGACACACAATATTATAACAAAACAAAGCTTTGTCAATCTTTGAATCATATAATGATTTATTATTTCAGGCTTGATATTATTATTATACCTAATTTCAACATTGATTCAAGACTTAGTTGGTGCAGAAACAACTCCCAATTGGATTTTCAAAACAGTATGGCATAATACAGCCTTGATTGCTAAAATGTGACTTGTCCTGTCTGATCCAGATCCAAAACAACCACAAAAAAAAAGGTTCAGAAAGGTTTAGCTTTACCAAACACTTTTCAGTTTCAGAAATCACTATTTTCAATTGTTTCTATGTTCTTCATTAAGATTTATACGTGGTCGTGCTGTCCATCTAGTTTCCTCAACAATGCAACAGGGTTGGTTTACAAGTCAATTCTAAAATCAACTCTAAACGTGAGCAACTTCCAGCAAGATTTCACAATAGCCCGGCATTTACTTTAAATTTGTACAACTTGATCTTTTTTCCCCCCAATCTGTTAAAGTTTCGATCATATTTTCAGCTATTTTTTTTTCTTTCTTTCGACTGAAGGTCAAAAACAGCATTTTATGGCATTGTCATTGCGGACTGTGTCCGAAATCACATACTCTCTAGGCACTTCTTTTAAATAAGTAATTACTTCAAGACTAAAGTAAGTACTTCAAGCTAAAAAGTGAATTCTATGAATGTGTGTAGAATGTAATCTGGACATATTACATTCGCCATGTTGCCCTTATCACATGACCAACCAGCATCAGTTGTAGTGCATCCCCACCATTCACAAATCCTCTCCCGTGACCTCATGGAATAGTAAAGTGTCGATCGTATGCACACTTCAGAATCTCGCCGGAAGAAGTAGGTCACCCAAGTGCTTTTTGTCTACTCGTTAGGACATAATTGAGTACACTCATTTAATTGCATCGCAATAATACAGCCGATGTACGCTCAATGACTGTCTGACTTCACTCACTCGTTTTCATTCGCTCCTTCAAGTGAACTGCATAGTGGACTAACGTAGGGAATATTAATTGAGGGTTTAGCTTGTATTATAGACCTCCTTGGTTTTCAAGTAGTTTGTTGAACAAACACAATTGACATTTATCCTGATGTCTTTAAGTGAATATGGATTTGGAACAACATGAGTGTGCAACAGTGAGTAAATAATGACATCATTTTAATTTTGGGTTGAATTATTTATTTAAATGTTGGGGTTTTAGATGATAACAGGTTTAAACAACTACACATTTGACAAAACACATTCAACCACAGAAATGTTACTCTGAAAGAATCTTTTTAAATAACGTCAGCTTCCAGAGTTATATAAGCAGAGGGCAATCTGTAATAGAGGTCAGACTGTCTGGTTTATGGCCAGTTTGTGCTAAAGATTGCAGTGACATGCCAGGGGCAGTGCTGGAGGCCCAACACCTTTCCTGTTCTCCTCTGAAACCCTGCTGTGTTCAACCTTTCACAGGTCATCGACTGCTGCTGTTAATTGTTTATTATCCTTGATATTTTGGAGTAGTAGCTCGCCCCTGATTGATGGCTGTCTCGTCTACAGAGTCATATAAAGATGCAGAAAATGGGAGAGTGGTGGAGAGATTGTGAAACTGTTGGGCAAAGACAGCTTGACTATTGCAGAGTAAAAAGGAAAGTGACATTATTTGGATTTGAAGGCACTGGGTTTGATGTACTTTCTGAAAGGCTCTTTTAAAGGTCTGTAAATGTCAAAATAGCAGAGCTGTGTTCAAAAAATGTGACCAATTTTTAATGTTAAAATATTCTGTAAACACATCAGTGTTTCACATCAGATCCAAAGGCACAGATTTATTTTGCCTGTAGGTGCCCCCCATTTAAGTCTTTTAAAACATCAAACATTGCATTTTGTTTCTTTTTTGGCCCTTTTGAATTTGATTCTACTCTTTGTTCAGCAGTGATAACAAATGGATGCCAACTGAATTCGTCCAATTAAATGAGTTCAGATGTCAACTTGTGAAAAGAATCGTCATTTCGATCTGGGTGACCTTCATCTCTTTGGGCTTTGTTTTTGGGCTCTGGCAAGGGTGACCTTTTATCCTCATGCCTGTATTCACATACTGTAGTTATCTTATTTAATTTTTTTATTTAATTTATTTATTTGTCAGGGACAATGTACAAAATACATTAATCTTACGAAAAGATGTTTCGTACCAGAGTTAGCAAATGCTACTTTCCATCTGCAGTCAAGGTGCGCACAATATTAAAACATTACATTACAAATAACTGTCAGTAACAGTAGCAAATACATGCAATATTAATCCAACAATGATCATTTAAAACTAATCAGATGTTTAAATGAAAATACTAATCAAAAAACCATCACAGCCTAAAACATAACATAGTCAAAAGCATTTACTTCAATATTACATTTGTAGACTTTAAGTGTGCTGATGACACAGCTGGTTATCGAGGATGTATTTCTTTAAGTTTCGGAAAAAATATTCAGATCTACAGACAACTTTAGACTGTCTGGAAGTTGATTCCATTGTTTAATGATTTTAAATGAAAAAGCTGTCTGTGCAAAGGCAGAGAATCTTTTCGGGATAGCACAATTTCTATGAGCAGTGGAACAGGATGTTCGGTTCGTTTGTTCAGAATAAAGTTTTATGAATTTTTTCATTGAGGGTGGAGCAATATTATTAATAATTTTGAAAACGGTTCTTACATTTGTATAATTAGGGAGTCAAAACTTAATATTTTATATTTACTTAGAATATTGCAGTGATGATAGCGAGGGGCTTTTCTGTCAAGCACCTTTGACACTAGAACTACCGTAATTCCATAACTACTAGAACGACCATAGCGGTCATTCTGACCGTTCATACTTTGACGTTCATATGGCCGTACTGAACGTCATTTTCGTCATGTCATATCTACATTTGAACCTTCTTTTTAAGGTTTCCAATGAAGCGTTTAATTCCTGTCGTCATGTTATGACGTAATCGCCCTTAAAAAAAGCACAAAAGAAAGATTGCCCCGACAGTTGCTGCGCCTCTATGTGAGGGAAGTTTTGCGTCAAAAATACACCTTTCGTGTGCAGCGCCCACACACTACTTTGTGACATTTTGCACATGTCTCCTTGTTTTTTTGGTTCTTTTGCAGTTCCTCCTTACTTGGCACTGTATATGCAACGGGGACACTCATTACCAATGGCGGGAAATGTAGCGGATTATGATATCTATAATGTGTGCGGTCAAAATGGCCGCCATGGCCATTCTAAGTAGAAATAGTCAGAACTGTTTTGTGTTTTGTGATTTTAATAAAATAACAGTGTCAGAGTAAAATATACACATATTTAGGAAAAGTCAGAGTCCTACAGCCACATTTATTTTATTTTAACAAAGTTATTACACTGTAAAATTTTAAAACGGTCAAAATGACTGCCTTGGTATTTCTAGGGTTGACGCCTGATTATAGACCGATCTGAGCGGTTTAAGTGTGGTCTCGTTGGCCTGAGACCAACAGGACAAACAGTAGGTGATGTGTGGAGAGATCATGGCATTAAAATACATGAAAGATGCTTCAGTTGTCAAACTATTCCTAATGTGTCTAAAGATAGAGATATTATATTTAATAGAGTTGGACATTCTTTTAAAATGTTTTTTAAAACTTAAAGTTTGGTCCAAATTGACACCTAAATATTGTATCTCTGCCACGGTGTTAATGTTTTGTCCATTAAAATAGATGTTAGGCATATCTTTAACTTTATTAGACTTAGCGAAAGTAGCAGTGATCCGTGCACAGCTTTTCCCTGAATCTTTGGCGCCACTGAAAAGGAAATCATAATTGTAAATGTGAGTTTGTAGTCTGTATTTAATGTGATGGACGATGCATGCAAAAACAACATTACTACAATACAAATAGAGCAGCTTATTCTGATGTAGTCTGATTCCAGAATGGTTCTTTTTAGTGAATTAAAAACATACAGTGCACCAGTGATCTGTACAGTAAATTATAGCTTAGGGGTACATCTCAATCAGCTCCTTAGCTACCTATGAATCAGTATATTGTGTATACTAATTTGGGTACTGGTAAGGACAGTAAGGAGGACCCTGGCTCACTACATATTGGGACCCTGATGGTGACTTGACAATGTCACTACTACTGTATGTATGAACAACAGCAGAAATTAAATTTTTCAGATTTTTTTTTATTTTTTATGATATTTAAACACATTGAGAATCGATGCTCCTTGTTTTTTACGGTACATTATGGGACTTTTTAGGGAACAAACATTTCAGCGCACTGGAAGGATTTTGTTATTGAGACAGCCTTTAAAATGGCTGACTCCCTAATCGGTACCCTAACTGCTGAACTAGGGAGCTGATTGAGAAACATCCATACTGTAGCAAACCAATACGTGTAGACTGACTCTCGAATGAAACACTCTTGTGAGCAAGAAATAAAATTTAATAACATATAGTGAACCAGTGTCTGATTTTTTAACAAATTACTCTTACAAGCTGTTTTGGTGAATCAAAAACATTCAGCGCGACCAGTGCAGTCTGAGTCACAAACGAATGGTTTTTGCACTGGCATGCTCTATGGTAAAGCACTAAGGCATTATAGACATGTTGCTTTGAAACAATGAGTATCATTGAGTAAACAATGTAATCCGGCTATTCCTTTAATACTTCAAAAAGATGGTTAGAATCAATAGACCTAAGTAAACTGAATCTATTAAAGCGTTTAATCAACATTTCACTCAGTTACTGAACTGCAAGTCATCATTATTTTCAATGATGTCCGTATTGAAATGAAGGGAGGTTTGTGTTGTTATAATTAATGCCAAAAAATGATCCATTCGAAAAGATACATATTTAGAAGAGAGTTTTTGTTGTTCTTTTTTAATAATAGTAGCGGCTGTAAACAAACTTCTGCAGGAAAAACTGCCATATATGAATATTTTTCTAATAAAAAGCATAGGTGTAACTTACAGTAAGAAACTGACATGTGGCAATCTGAAATTGTCCTTGTTAAAATGACTTTTAAGAGTAGCAAGGAAGAGCAGAATTTGATTAATGTAAACTGTTTGCCAAGAACTTCAGACTAGAGATTCTCAACAAAGATTGCATCAAAAAGAGGCAGTGCAATGTGTGCATGAGTTAGCGTATGGTATTTATTCCCCCTACAGTCGGGCACGTACATTTCCAGACATTGATTTATGACAGTCATCAATCTCTTCCAGACACACTTTCATGTTTTGACATGACAGAAATAAGGTGTTATTATTGATGCTATATGCTGGCCGCAAAGGGCAAAACCGCGAGTGTGGCGAATCACGATTTCCCCATCTGGCTTCATAGTCTTCCTGCTCAAGCAGGCACAAGCACTAGTTACCCAAGGGTGAGATACCAATCTTTTGCTTCCTGCAATCAGCAGCCCAAATTCAACCAAGTATCTGGCAACTTTTCTCAATCCAATGGGAAATACTCCAGTTAGTGAGAGCAAAACCTGCTGTCAGCATTTTGAATTGTGTCTTGCCCATCCCCAGAGTTTTAGGCTTCTTATAGCAGCTAGGACAAAGCCTAAAAGAAAATGTTATCATGACATTTTTTAAATAATAAAAAAAATGAAAAATGAAAAATGAACTTCTTTCCTTATATGCAAATGTGTCCAACGTGGAGTCATATGCTGCCTTCAAATCATGTTAGAATTATAATAAAGCTATATTACCAGAGATAAATGCACCTGCATCACATTTATGCAATCTGAATGATTTATGTATGCCTGGTATCTAACAAATAATTGTTCCACAATATGACTTAGCTTGGTCATTCTTGTGCATGCAGTTTGTAATTATGATATTTCCAACTACACTTGGAAGGGTTATTGCAACCTAGACTTTCTGAGATGTATATCTATGTGAGGGGTGAAATGGTATTGATCATAAAGGTTTTGTAAAACTGCACAATTTTTGTTAGCACTTTGCTTCCTGGCTTTGTCGGGAAGTTAGATAATGATAAAGAAATACACAGCAAAGTCCATGTTTTCCAACCAAAGCTGACTTTCAAACTTGTAAGCAGGAAGTAGGGACTACCCAGGAGGATCTGACGGGAGAAACACTACTCTAGCTGTAATTTATATTGAAGGAGAAGTCTTTTTTTTTTCAACAGAGACAACTTCAGCAGAGACAACTGTAAGAGAATTACAGGCTACATGTGTAACGTTTACTTTGTCTGTCTTTCTTGTCATGTGACCCAGTTTCTAGTTTGTTCCATTGACTGCTGTATTCAATAGTCATTTAGTTCACCTGATGTTAATCTCATTTGTTCCCTGTGTTTGGTCAATGTATTTATACCCTGTCCGGGGGTTAAAGGTTGTATCAGTGATTTCAGGCCCAAAAATAAATGATCACATTCATCTAATCTTTCCTAACGATCCGCTAGCTGCCCGCCCCATAAGCATGCCGTCCAAAAAACACGTCTCTGTAGGCAGCCATAGGCTCTGAGATCTGCACACAAAAACAAATGGGTACAACCACCACTCAAAACCAAAATAAACAGGGTTCCAACCAATCACCGACAGGGGCGGGTGTTGTGAGGTTTTGTGCTCGTGCACGGCTGGACGCGAAGTCGGAGCAACACCTGCCCCTGTGCGGATCGTTAGGAAAGATTAGATGCATGTGATCATTTATTTTTCGGCCTGAAATCACTGATACAACCTTTAATAAAGGCCTTTTAAAATGAAGCGATACGCTTGTGTAAGAAAAATATTCATATTTAAAACTTTATCGACTAAAATAACTAGCTTCTGGCAGAAGGCCGTATGCACATCGACTGACATCGATTGACTGACGATGTAGGAGTAGCGTAAGCTTTGACGCCTCTCGCGGTTCAAACACAGGGCTGGGCAACTGCGTTCGTCATTACGTTGTGCGTCAAGTTCAAGGGTTACTCTTTCGCTGTAAATCGATGTGTACGGCCGTTTGCCGGAAGCTAATTATTTTAGTTGACAAAGTTTTAAATATGAATATTTTCTTATTTTAATATGAAATTACACTTCAAAAACTGGCCCTTTAAAAACCATATGGTTGTATTTATTGTTATTATTATTATTATTATTAAAAAATTAAAAAAATTAAAAAATGACTTAAAGGTTGTATCAGTCATTTCAGGCAATAACTTTACATCTGAGGCGTTAAAAGACTCCATTTGTCCACTGTTTATTTCTAAAGAAACACGACAATGTATAACAGGCTCAATTACCTTGTATCTTACGTTATGGCCTCGTAGAAGCAGTTTTTGTAAAAATAGGCTAGCGATTGCGTCATAACACGCGACTCTCTGTCGCACAGTAGAAAAATTACCGTACAGATAGGAGGATAAGCTCGCGGGCAATCATTTACTCTCTATGAGGCAATTGGGGGGACGAGGAGGCATAAAGTTCGATATAGTCAAGAGAGAAGCCCATAGAGAGTCCATAAAAGCAACGGGACAAAATATTTTCAACAACGTTTTGAGGAATTCAAATTTGTCTTGGCACAGCTAGTAGAAGACGTACCACTGTCAGACGGGTTGCTTACGTCACATCTACGTCGTCAAGCTCAGTGTGAGCCTGCGCAGTACGCTTGGCAATCAGGAAGTAAGTGCTTCTAATTGACTTCACTTCTCTCCGTTGAAGTCTATGGGGTCGCTGTGTCCATTTCTTTTACTGTCTTTGGTTTTTTGGATGGCATGCTTATGGGGTGGGCAGCTAGCGGATCGTTAGGAAAGATTAGATGAATGTGATCATTTATGTTTCGGCCTTTTTTGGTCCTGAAATGACTGATACAACCTTTAATATTCTTTGCTCGCTGCTTCTTGTGAGATGTGCTTTGCTAAGTTACAGCATCTCGTGAGATGTGTACTCATACCCATTAAAGGCACAACATGCAGAAATTGTGTTTTTGTCAAACAGCGACCCCTAGAGTCGCTGTGCAATACTTGCACTGTCGTAAATACACCCCCACCCCCACCCTGTACACCGGTACCTTTCATAACATTGGCCGTTATGAGGTCATTAGACATGATTATTGCAATTTATCATAATAGTTTGCAAATTGTGCTCGTTTACACTAGATAATTATGTGAGATATTGACAACTGTTCTCATGATAATCGCAGGAATCAACGTCAACAGCTTGGCAAGCGGCAAGCGGCAAGCTAGGCAATAAAACATAACGCAAAAAAATAAATAAAAAACGCAAGAGAAACAAGTGTTTATTAGCAAGTCTGCTAACAACTCTGATAATAGAAATCTAGCTAAACATATGTGGAAATTATTGGACTGGTCTAATTATCACCAATGAATGAATGAACAGCTTCGTAAAAACAATGACATAGGCCAGGGGTTCCCAAACTTTTCCATGACAAGGCCCCCCAAATACCATTAGGTTCTGGCCAAGGCCCCCCTTTGCAGGATGTGTTAT